>CM055110.1:25508496-26034514 GCA_029204225.1 Diphasiastrum complanatum
CATGTTTCAATTTTTTACTAGTTGTTAGAATGTCGAAGTTTATTATGCAACTTAAAATTACTATCAACCATGTACATAGTATTTAATGCACTAAAATTGGATTTTCTACAATTCGAACTTTGAAGCTAGAACTGCATTACGTAATGTTGTTAAGACTACGTCATATTTCATGAATCCAGGTTTTCACTTGAGACACAAAAAAAACTAATTTGTATCACAAAAGGTACTACTAGCTCATCAATAACGTACAAATCAATACATAATATCAATAAACATCATGTCTTCCCCCTTCGCTGCAAGCCTCTCCCTCGCCTTCTCTTTCTTAGACCAATAACATCAAATAAATATACTACAATTATTTTACTTATTGATAGACTAATTAATATACGTGTTTATGGCTACAATTTTCACCATACATTAAAATCTTTATAAAAATATGAGATTTTAGTTATTAGGCAAGTATACATGTACAATTAGTATTTCCACCGGGTAGCAAATTTACATCAATCCATCAATTTTATGTGCATTTTACTGGCTAACTCGACTGTTAGGCCTTTAACTTTTAAGGTTATCTTATTTCCCCATTGAGTCCTTTTATTAAATTGAAGTTACGATGTGATTACACCAGCTATGTGCTCATGGGGTTTACACTTAGAGAGTGCCAGAGCCCACTCAGTTATTAGTTCTAATCACATTGGATTTATATACAAGGCACTCCAAGTGCCCAAAAATCTGTAAGTATACATGTATAATTAGTAATTCCATGGTAGCAAATTTACACCAATCCAACAATTTCATGTGCATTTGATTAGCTAGTCTATTAGATTCCAAGGTACTAGAGATAACTACATGTTCTACGATTTTCAAATGCATAGTATCTCTTTTGTACAATTCGACCTGTCTAGGTTGCCACCCAACCTTGATTAGTTAGGCCTAAAATTATGATTCTCCCTATCAATGCACTTTGTTAGGTGCTCATTTAGGTTGTCTAATTTTCTAGAAATAAATCTTCAAGGCTAGAGTCACATTATATAATATTGTTAGAGTTTCCACCAAAAACATTATGTAATAGTTGCATTGGAATCTTTCATGATTTTAGTCATCACTCCTTACTATTACCATTCACATCCCTACTCCATTTAAATCAATCCAATCTCTCTTGATGATGAGCCTAGCATCTACTCATGTCCGGACTCCTATTGCATCAACCTCAACAAGACAACTAGAACTAAATTAGTAGCAGTATCCATGACAAGAAAATGTTTGGTGTTCCATTTATATCTAGAATCATACTTCAAATCAATGTCTAGTACTGAAGAAAAACTTGAAGTTAAGTCATAAATGATGTCACTCGTTCAATGCATCTTCGCATGATACTTTTTATTGTCTCTACAAATCCAAAGATAATATGGAAGATTGAGATCAAGCATTGATGAGATCTTGCTGAATCTAGATCATATGTTTGAGAGGGAGTATTTCCAGAGGTTCAGGTCTGAAGATATTCATATCTTTGATGATCAAGAGAAAGGTAAGCAAGTGGAAGCGACTCACTTTGCTTTACTCACATGTTTTGGAGAATCTTCTTGTGTAGATGATGCTATGCAAGTGGATATTGGTTCGCATGGTTTTCATATTGGAAAAGCAAGTAATGGATCTGAAAAACAAAGTTTGTTCAATGACTTTGATGGTCAAGAGGAAGATCAAGAGGTTGGTCTCAAAGGGCTTCAACAACACAAAAGGAAAGGTGGCAATTTGGAGCTAGTCAAGAGCATCAAAGGAGAGGTAATTGGCAAAGATGTTATGGATTTGTTTTTGCAGCTTATTAAATGTGAAGAATTGAAAAAGATTATCTATGTTAGATATAGGGGTCTTATGTTTTTTACATCAAGCATCTAGGTGTAGGATGTTGATAGGAATAAATTTGGCATAGATGGCAAATTATGCATTTCCACTTGTAATGCCACTATTGAGCCAAAATAGAGTAAGAGGCTAAACACTTGCTAATTAGAGTGTAGACAAGTGTAAAGTTTTTGTTTGATGAATTCCAAGAGGTCCAATAGGATATAGAGGTGGAACCTTGTGAGGTCCAATAGGAAATTGAGGTGTGCTTGAATATAGTCCAATAGAATTAAGAGGTGCATAGATCAATGATCCAATAGGATCAAGAGGTGACAAAATGTGGTCCAATCATAGTTAAGCATAGTGGTAGCTCGTGGACCTACTAGTATCATTGTACTCCTCATTTTGAAATCAATTGATTTGGTGATTTCATGGATTTTGTGAGTTATTGGATTTCTAGCTTTCTCTCTCTACCCGAGAGCTCTTGATGTATTTTCTCTCTCTACCCGAGGAGAGCAGCTTGTTTTTACTTAGATTATTTTTTGAATACTTCCCACACGTGTGAGTGAGAGTTGGAAGTGATTGAATGCATGTAGTAGTGTGTTTTTGCCATAGGATTCAAGATTGATCTTGAATCTCAATCTAGTCTTGATCTTGGTGCATCTACACACCTTAGGAGATCACAAGTACATGTAGTGGACAGTCCACACGTGTGAAATTCAACATGGTATCAGAGCCTACCTAAGGTTACCATGCATTTTGATCCATCTAAGTGAAAAATTTTCATCAATCTTGAGCTAGAAATTGTCAAGGCCCATTTTCCTAGCTATCTTGTTCAATCTTGGATCAAAAGAGATCAAAAGGACATTGATTGGGTCTGATCTGGTACTGTACGGAATCAGGTGCTCAGACACGTGTGAGGAACATCCAATTTCAGTTTGGAAGTTCTCTCTCATGTTTGATCCATTTATCTTGCTTGATAGCTTGTTTTGAAGCTATTTTTGTCTAGTTTCTGTTGCAATCAGTTTCATTCCATTTGGTTGAGCCAATCAAAAGTTATAAGCTTTTGAAGAGGGTTAGGTAGGGCACCTAGACCTGGGTGGACACATTTGGTTTGGTCAAGAGATTGCTTGGTTGATCCAAAATCACAGTTGTATGCTTGCCAATCTCATCTATATGTGATCTAGGCACTGTTTTGAGATCTTAGCCATTTTGTTTCATGCAATATAATTGTATTTGAGTCAAATTTGGTTTCTTAGTGTATTTCACACGTGCTAAGAGTGTTGGATCCTAACTTTGCCTATACTCCATCATTTGATGTGAAATAGATCTTGTTTTAGAGAGATTTGTGTAGCTAGTGAGAATCAATTCACAAATGTTGTAAGATCTTTCATAAGAGGAGATAGTACTCAATTATTGGATCCTATTGAAAGTGTGTAACAACATTTATTGTTCATCATCTGAGTTTTCTTCACTTCAAATGTCTTCAATGGGTTCATCCTTGTTGGAACCAAGTGAAAGATTGACCACTTCAAATTATTCAATTTGGAAAATGAGGATGGAGTCCATCTTGATCCTTCAAGACGTGATGGACATAGTTCTTGGCCTTGAAGAAGAACCACAAGTTCTTCAAGAGGTTCAAAAATACAAAAAGAGAGCTAGGATGGCTCTCCACTACATTAAGATGAATGTCTCTAATGAGATATTGAGGGAGATAGGTACTTGTACAGCAGCCAAAGAAGCTTGGGATTGTCTCAAGACTATCTATGAGGCTAAGAATACCTCTAGGCTTCTCACTCTTAGGAATCAAATCTTTCAAAGTAGCCAAAAGAGTGATGAGAGTGCATCTAGTTATGTTTTGAGAGTAAAAGATATTCATAGAGAGCTTGCTTGTATTGGTGATTCCATCAATCAAAATGAGCTAGTTCAAGTCATTCTCAATGGCTTGAGAAGTGAATTTGATAATCTTGTCCAATCCTATGCCATTAAGGAGGAGCTACCAAGTTTGGAGGCTCTCCAAAGTGTGCTAATTTCAGAAGAATCAAGACAAGAGTATAAGCTCTTGAGGATGGACAAGCTTTCTCTCACTCATAATGATGGCAAAGCTCTTTTTGCCAAGGATAAGCACAAAGAGAGGAGCAAGAACCAACATCAACAATCCTCAAGCAAGGACAAAGTCAAATCCAAAGACAAAGATGAGGAGGAAGATGATTCCTCTAATGCTTCATCATCCAAGCTCAAGAAGAAGAAGAAGATCAAGTGCTTTTATTGTGGCAAGAAAGGTCATTATGCCACCAATTGCTTCAAAAAGAAGAATCAACTCAAGCAAGCCAATATTACCAATGAGAAGGAAGACACTATTGCAAGTGATGGAGAGGGATCTCTTATGGTCTCTAGTTTCTCATCTACTCCTTTCAAGAAGGACGGCCTATGGTATATTGATAGTGGAGCCTCTTCACATATGTGTAGCTCCAAGGACTCTTTCTCTTCTATTGCACCTTATGATGGAGTGAAGAAATCAATATACACTGCAAATGATTTTGAATGTCCTATTGAAGGCATAGGGAACATTCCCTTGAAGCTTGCATCCTCTAAAGTTCTTTCTCTCTCTAGAGTTCTTTATGTACCTAAGCTTACCAAGAATCTTATTAGTGTTGGCCAATTGCTTGATAATGGCCTTGATGTAAAATTCAATGTTGATACTTGCACTATCAAGAAGAATGATGAGATACTTGCATTAGGATCTAGATTTGGTGGCATCTATAAACTAGATCCAAATGAGTATGTGAATGCTTGTAATGTTGCTCTTGTGAACAAGCTCTCTATGGAGGAATTATGGCATAGGAGGTTGGGACATCCCAACTACAAATCCATGCTCTCTATGATCAAAGAATCCAAAGCTATTGGCTTGCCAAAGTCATTCTCCAAGAAGATCAAGCCTTGTGAGGCTTGTGCTATTGCTAAATCTCACAAAAAGCCATTTACAAGATCTTCTATCAAAAGCAAGCATCCTTTGGAGTTAATCCACTCGGATGTGCATTTCTCATCAACTACAAGCAAGGGAGGAGCCACTTGTTTTGTTACTTTCATTGATGATTACACAAGATTCACTTGGATATATCTTCTTGCTTCAAAATCTATGGTGTTTGATCATTTCCTTATTTTCAAAGCTTATGTAGAGAAGCAATTCTCATTCAAGATTAAAGCTCTTAGAAGTGATGGAGGTGGTGAATATATCTCCAATAAATTTCAAGACTTTTGTGAGCTTGAAGGCATTAAAAGAGAGTTTTCTTGTGCCTACTCTCCATCTCAAAATGGAGTGGCCGAGAGAAAGAATAGATCTCTATGTGAATGTGCAAAATCTATGAGAATTGAGGCATCTTTGCCCAAAGATTTTTGGGGAGAAGCCATTAATTGTGCAAATTATCTTTGCAATAGGCTCCCACATATAGCTCTTGGAGGAAAGTCACCATATGAAATCTTATTTTTGAAGAAGCCTAAGGTTGATCACCTTAGAATTTTTGGATGCTTATGCTTTGTCCATATGCCCTTGGAAACAAGGAAGAAGGAAGATCCTAGTGCATGCAAAGGGATCATGGTTGGATACTCATCCACCAAGAAGGCCTATAGAGTCTTTATACTCTCTACTTCTCAAGTTATTGAAAGTAGAGATGTTGTCTTTCATGAAGATCAACACTCATCATTTGAAGAGGCCGAGATCAAGAAATCTATGGATGCATCATCAATTATTGATTTTGAAGACAATCATGATGTGATGGGGTCGAGATTTGAAGAAGACTCTCCTCGGATTTTTTCACCAAGAAGATCCATGAGAGATAGATCCGAGCCTAAGAGGCTCTCATATGTTGACAAAGGCAAACAAGTGGATCTTGATTCCACTAATTATGTTTTTTATGTCTCTCATGAAGAGCCAAAGAATGTACAAGAGGCACTTAATACCAAGGAGTGGTATGATGCCATGAAGCAAGAGTATGATGCATTGATCACCAACAATACTTGGGAACTTGTGGATCCTCCTTCCAACAAGCATGTGATTGGTTGCAAGTGGGTATTTCGGATCAAGTTCAATCATGATGGCACCATTAACAAGCATAAAGCAAGATTATGTGCCAAAGGATTTGCTCAAATCCATGGTCTTGATTATGAGGAAACCTTTGCACCCGTTGCAAAGATGGTGACAATAAGAATTCTTATTTCTCTTGCTTGTTTTTTCAAGTGGAAGGTGTTCCAATTAGATGTATCCAATGCTTTTCTAAATGGTTATCTTGAGGAGGAGATCTATATGGAACAACCTCAAGGATTCATCAAGGATGAGTCCAAAGTGTGCTTGCTCTTCAAAAGTCTTTATGGACTCAAGCAAGCACCAAGATCATGGTATTCAAGACTTAACTCTTTCCTTATGTCACTAGGATTTACTCTTAGTGACTATGATCCTTCCATGTATCTAAAGTTTGTTGATAGCAATATTGTCATTCTTCTAATTTATGTTGATGACATTATTCTTTGTGGAAGTTGTATCAAGCTAGTTGATGAAACCAAGCTAGCACTTGGATGTGAGTTTAAAATGCAAGATCTAGGAGAGATACATTACATCCTAGGCCTAGAAATTGATTTTTATGAAAATCATGTCTTTATATGCCAATCTAGATATGCTCACTCTATGTTGAAAAAATTCCATATGGAAAATTCTAAGAGCATAGATACTCCAATGGAGCAAATTGTAAAAGATCCTAATAAAGGTGATGAAATATCCTTTGAGGACATCACACTTTTTAGGAGTCTTGTAGGCTCCTTGATTTGGCTTACCATTACTAGGCCCGATCTTAGTTTTTGTGTGCACAAATTGAGTCAATTTATGCAAGAACCTAAGATCCATCATTGGAAGATGGCCAAGAGGATTTTAAGATATGTATCTTCATCTTGTGATTATGGTCTACTCTATAAAAGTGAAGATCTATCCATTATTGGCTACTCGGATTCGGACTTTGCAAGTGACAAAATGGATCGAAAGTCTATTAGTGCATACACTATCTTTCTTGGAGGCAATCTAATATCTTGGCTTTCCAAAAAGCAAGATACTATATCTCTCTCTTCATGTGAGGCCGAGTACAAAGCACTCACTACAACTACCAAAGAAGTGCTTTGGATCAAGAGGTTATTAATGGAACTAAAGTGCATCAAGGAGGATGATCTACCAATGATCAAGTGTGATAACATCTCGGCCCAAGCTCTTGCCAATAATCCCATATTTCATGCAAGAAGCAAGCACATAGAAGTGGCACACCATTTTGTGAGAGAAAAGCTTATTGGAGGAGAAATCTATTTGGAGCATGTCAACTCGTCCTCTTGTATTGCCGATCTACTCACCAAGCCTTTGAGCAAAAGTGCTTTCATCAAGCATAGATCTAATCTTGGAGTTATATCAAGATCAATGCTCAAATCTTCATAGATAATTTTTTAGGAGGAGTGTGAAGAATTGAAAAAGATTATCTATGTTAGATATAGGGGTCTTATGTTTTTTACATCAAGCATCTAGGTGTAGGATGTTGATAGGAATAAATTTGGCATAGATGGCAAATTATGCATTTCCACTTGTAATGCCACTATTGAGCCAAAATAGAGTAAGAGGCTAAACACTTGCTAATTAGAGTGTAGACAAGTGTAAAGTTTTTGTTTGATGAATTCCAAGAGGTCCAATAGGATATAGAGGTGGAACCTTGTGAGGTCCAATAGGAAATTGAGGTGTGCTTGAATATATATAGTCCAATAGAATTAAGAGGTGCATAGATCAATGATCCAATAGGATCAAGAGGTGACAAAATGTGGTCCAATCATAGTTAAGCATAGTGGTAGCTCGTGGACCTACTAGTATCATTGTACTCCTCATTTTGAAATCAATTGATTTGGTGATTTCATGGATTTTGTGAGTTATTGGATTTCTAGCTTTCTCTCTCTACCCGAGAGCTCTTGATGTATTTTCTCTCTCTACCCGAGGAGAGCAGCTTGTTTTTACTTAGATTATTTTTTGAATACTTCCCACACGTGTGAGTGAGAGTTGGAAGTGATTGAATGCATGTAGTAGTGTGTTTTTGCCATAGGATTCAAGATTGATCTTGAATCTCAATCTAGTCTTGATCTTGGTGCATCTACACACCTTAGGAGATCACAAGTACATGTAGTGGACAGTCCACACGTGTGAAATTCAACATTAAAGACTCAAGTAAGGTCAAAGAAGCAGCAAGGAAGTGTTGTTCAAGTTTACTTTACTTGTTCTATCTCATGTTTGAGCTATTTCATGTGGATGTGTGCAAATTGTCAAGATATGGACAAACTAGCTACATTGTCTTGCAATATCTTATTGTTGGAGTGGTACTAGCATTCTTGGCTGGTTTTGCTGGAAATGAAGCTATTGGAGGATCATTATGTCACTCATTCATGGGCAAGTCATCAAGGTTTGATGGTTTCTTGTGGCAAGATGGAGATGGAGGCTCAATCATGGAGTTTTATGATGGAGACATATCAAGAAAGGACAAAGTTGGAAGAGACAAACAAGTAAATGGTCATCACTCACATTTATGGTTTGGTTGCTGTAATTTTCCAGAGAGTTCAAAGTTTGAAACATGGAGGAATCATTTCATTCACATTCTATTTGGTTCTTCATGTTCTAGTTATATCTTGATGTGTAAAATTGATGTAAGAAATAGTGAAGCATCCAATTTGGACACTATTCTCTATATCAATTATGAAATATACTTTAGAACTTTAGAAAAAAGATCTATACTTAGGATGGAGATCATTCTAAAGTTGGATCAAAGTTCTATTGTCAAAACTATGCCAAAACTAGTTGAAGAGGGAGTGTGAGAGATTTCAACGAGTTTAGTCTAGTTTAGTCATATTTTGGTAAATTGTCAATAAGAGGCCAAAACTTATTTTAGACTTAGAGATAAACTTTTTGAAGTTATATTAGTTTAAAATACATTCAATAAACACTTTTTGAAAGTGTGGGAAAGTTGGTAGTTGAGTTTGAGAGAGATTCAAATTTGAACTTTGGGTACATGAAATCTAGACCCAAAAATAGTAGGGTTTACATTTTGGAGGGAAAGCCAAGTGGCCAAATAGGGTTTGGAAACTCTATAAAAGGATGTAACTTGTGGAGAGACATATCTTCTCTCTTCTCTCTCTCATTTCATCATTATACATGGTTCTCCTTGGGTTCTACTACTCATTGGTGCACTATCTTGGTGTTATCTTGCAATTCCTTGTGTAGAATGCCCATATTTTGCTATTTTCAGTTTCACACATGTGAAATACAGTAGGGTACTATAATTGTATGGACAACAAAGATATTTTATGTTTTGGTTCATGTTTGATCAATATCTCTTAGAGTTTGTAGATGCTGATTTTTCTACATTGGCAGGATTGTTGGTTTGCTCCTTATTGTAATCAAATATTTGGGACATGGATTGGATCTTCAATGATCTGAAATCCTTCACATTAATGATCTTGTAATTGTAATTGTAAACTTATAATAACATAAAATCATCAAACACCTATGTAAGGAGGTGAGCGATTGAAGACACCTACCTAATCCAAGAGATGAGATCATATTGATTACTCCAAGGAACAATATTGATTACTCGATATTTGACTCCTCAGAGTTAGAGATCATAGAGGGAGTAAAAGTATATTGAATTAGAGCAATTATTTGTTTCTGTAAGTAGGATCACGTGCTCATGTCTTGTGATCCAATCGTTGTTACTACAACATTCTTATACTGATTCGCTATTTTTCTATCATGTTGTATTCATGCTGAATGCTTAATTACCTCTCACTCTTCTCTCTACTCTCACGAACATCAATAACACAGAGTTGCATGGTTGTCTGACATCTAAATATTTTGCAGTTCTTTATGTTTTCCACAAAACCTACACTGACATTCATTATCAAGACAAATAAGATCAGCTCTACTCTTTGATTCTCTTGGAAAATCAAGATCCTATAATCATTTTATTTCTTCATTGTTTTTTGTTGTTGGAATAATGACCTTCTTCACCGAGGTCTAAATCCCATTGACCAAGAAGGAGGCTATGACTCTATCAGAAATTTCCAAGAAGAAGAAAAGGTGTTGATAGTACAAGATAAATTTTGTGAAGATGCCTATGAATGGTATCTAGATTCGGGTGCACATGACTCCTTGCAAGAACCTATTCTCGAATCTCACAACAACTGAATCAAAGTACATTTTCTTTGGAGACTCAAGCTCACAAAAAGTCGAAGGCCAAGGTTCTATTTGCCTACGATTCCTAGATGGTATTACTAGATAGCTTGATGGTGTACTCTATGTGCCCGAACTAACAAAAACTTTATTGTCTATAAGCAAGATAACTAATCAAGGCTATAAAGCTTTGTTTACGTCTAGTCGTTGAACTATTCTTGATGAGAACTTGAATAAAATCCTCTCTGCACACAGAGCAGGAAATTTATAAATCTTGAGTCATGATTATGCACTTTTTGTGAGTAATTCAGATGCTCATATATGGCATCAGAGATTAGGTTACTTAAACATGAGGACTATCTTGTATATGCATCATAATAGTATGATCAAGGATATGAGAATTAATGTTGTATCCACAAGAAATCAGACTATCTGTGAAATGTGCTTACTAGGAATACAACCTAGGACAAGATTTCCTAAAAGACAAGCCAAGAGGGTCAGCTGAATCTATTATTAAATTAATCCATAATGATTTATGTGGTCCTATGAGTGTGCCTTCTTTGGGTCAAGCTTTATATTTCATCACCTTTATTGATGACCTCTCCAAATTCACCAAAATTATGTTCATCAAGAACAAGTCTGAGGCATTCAACTGTTTCAGATAATTTAAATAGTTTGCTGAGACTCAAACTAGTCAGAGGATCAAGACCCTGTGGTCTAATTATGGGAGAGTGTATATGTCTGATGAAATGGCGGATTACTTATCTTCATGCGGCGTGCACCATCAGTTCACTGCCAGCTACACTCCACAACAGAACAAAGTAGCTGATAGAAAGAATTAAACACTTTTGGATGCAGCACGATCCATGATGTCCAATGCTCAACTACCCAAGAAATTTTGGGCTGAAGCAATATCTACATCATGCTATCTGCAAAATTATTTCAGCACGAAGGCAGTTGACTCTAAAACTCCATTTGAAACCTACTATGGTTACAAACCAAGTCTGAAATATCTTTGTGTGTTTGGATGTCTCTGCTATGCTCAAACACCATCTGATTTGAGAAATAAGCTAGACCCACTTAGCTGCAAAAGTATTCTCGTTGGATACTCAACAGCGCATAAAGCATATCACATTTATGATGTTGAAACCAATCATATATTAGTCAGTCGTGATATTGTCTTCCTTGAAGACAAGTTCTATGATTTTAAGCAGAAGCAGCAAATGGAGGAGTTTGTCCCAACAACTTTATCTACCATCGATAGGCCTGGATTACATTGACACTTTTAGTCCAGTGGTAAAGCATCAATCTATTTGAACCTTGTTGGCTATAGCTGTTGTAGAGGATCTGGACATTCATCAGATGGACATCCAGAAAACATTCCTTAATGGATACATTACGTCCTTCAAGGCCAAGAGCATAAGGTATGAAAATTGTAGAGGTCTCTCCCTGGGATCAAGCAAGCTCCTAGGGCCTATTTTGAAAGAATTAATCACTTTTTGTTGCAGCACCACTTTCCTTCTTGTTCTGCACATTCAAATGTGTATCTCAAATATAAAGGCCCAAGCTATGTCATAATAGCTCTATATGTCGACGGTTCTTAAATCATCAACAATTCAAATCTGTTATTGCTTGAAACAAATCTTTACTTTCACAAGAATTTATAATGACTGATTTAGGCCTAGTTCATTACCTACTTGGTATGGAGATCATCATAGATCACGCAAGCAAAATGATCACTATAAGCCAAGAAGTCTATCTAACCAATGTACTTCATAGATATGGCATGGAGGACTATAAGTCAATAGATTCACCCATGGATCCAAGATCCAAACTATCAAAAGACATGTGTTTCAGAACCGAAGTAGAACAAAGAGATGTGTAAATACCCTTATCAATCAATAATCGGATCAATAATATATTCTATGATCTGCACTCGACCTGACCTTGCATATACGGTAAGCACACTATTACAATACATCTCCAATACAAGCTTACAACATTGGAAGGCTCATCAAAGAGTTTTGAAGTAAATTCAAGCTACAAGGCACTATGCTTTGTGATATAATGGAAACATAGAAGCTGCACTCACATTAGTCACCTACTCGAATTCTAACTAGGCAAGAGATGTTGATACCAGAAAATCTACATCTGGTTACATCTGTTTCCTTACAGGAGGACCCATCTCATGGAACAACAGAAAGCATAAATACATTTCTCTGTCCTCCACATAATCAGAATATGTTGCAACTACATCAACATTGAAGGAGATTATTTGGTTCAGAAGGTCACTATAGAATCTACAATTTTCACAAATCAGTCCAACTATACTCCAATGCGACAATCAGAGTTGTATAGCTCTATCTTTGAACCCATGAACTCATACTAGAACTTAACACATAGAAGTTCAGTTTCATTTTCTTAGAGAGAAATTTCAGAATAAAAAAATTGTGTGTACTATCATACAAACAATATATTGGCTGACATTTTGAAAAAACCCTTGTCAAGAGAGAAATATGCTACTTTGGTAGGTATGTTAAATCTCAATCCAGTTTAAGACTCATAGTAGTAAGCTTAAGGGGGAGTGTTGGAGTTAATCTTAGGGCCTGCTCACTCTAACTGGTCTCTGATCACTCAAGGAAATTACTCTCTTACAAACAGTCTGCAGAAATAAATTGTTTCTTACACAGTCTGTAGTTTTACATGCACTCTTCAACAGATGAGGAATGCAACAAAAGTGTTCTACTCAACATTCCAAGCAACCGAGGTACTTTCGAGTTTTTGCGAGGAATGCGACATACTGCAGATCTTCACAGGTCTTCGTATAGGACCTGTCTACGTCTTCACGCTCCAATGAATAACCAATCTACGGATCAACTACTGAACTGGTAATGATCTTGTAATTGTGAAATTAGAATAACGTAAGATCATCAAACACCTATATAAGGAAGTGAGCGATTAAAGACAATTATCTAATCCAAGAGATGAGATCACTATAGAAGAACAATATTGATTATTCAGTATCTGACTCCTCAGAGTTAGAGATCATAGAGAGAGTAAAAGTATTTTGAATTATAGCAATTATTTGTTTCTGTAAGTAGGATCACGTGCTCAACGCCAATGTCTTGTGATCTGATGGTTGTTACTACAACATTCTTATACAGATTCGCTATTTTTCTATCATGTTTCATTCATGTTGAATGTTTAATTACCTCACTCTTCTCTCCACTGTCACAAACATCAATAACAAAGAATTTCATGGCTGCCTCAGATGCCTAATTATATCACATTTCTTTACGGTTGTCCACGACACCTACATTGGCATTTATTAGCAACACAAATCAGAACAACTCTACTCTTCGATTCTCTAGTAAAATCAAGATCCTATAATCGTTTCATTTCTTCATTGTTTTTCTTTGCTAGGATAATGACCTTCTTCGCTATGATCTAAAACCCATTGTGAATCCCATCAGAGTGGTATTAGAGCTAATCAAATCCCAACAAACAACACAATATCACTCTTCCAAAGAAAAAATTGTATGTAGAGGAAGTTGTTGGCTTTGTCCCTTCTCAATAAATCCGTAAGCTAATCTAGTTCCATTCATGTAGTCCTTACGATTTAGAGCCTATTAACTTCAGCAATTTTTGCAAGTCACTACCCATAAACAACTAGTAAGGAACCATAAGGCTTTCTATTAAAAGTCATAATGATCATTTCAAGTTCTTGTTAGAAACTCGCAAAGGGTCCACAAGGAACTCTTAAGTAACTCATAAGAAGTACGAAAGGCTTCCTCTTATGAGTCATTACAATCATTGACCATTATCGATATCAGAAGTCTTAGTGCAACATGTATATATGCATTCAGAAATCAAAGTACATGATATCAATCCTCATGATCATCAAAAATGTAATTGTAAGTATATCAAAACATATGCACTCTACATCAATCATAGGTGATTTTCTTTATTGATGCTCTTCAGATTATGATTTGAATGCTTCAACATTGTTTTTTTCTTTCAGATTTACATCCATCATGCATAAGTGAATGGGAGCCCGCACAATCACTTGCAAGAATATTAGACGTGATTCACTCTGATGTTGGAAAGCTGCAATACAAAGGAAGAAGTCCAAAGGAACTTGCAGATTGTGGTATCCATTTTTATGAATCTTTATATACGCCACAAACAGATGGAGGTTTTGGCAAGCTCGAAGCAATTCCATTGCCTAGTTTTCAAAGTGATGAGTGGCCTAGTCCTGACAGCATTGTTTCTGAATCCTTGAGATGCAAGCTACTCATTGATATAAAAAATGCTCTGAAGATAAGCACAGGCTCGAAAATTGTTCACCTAAGTTGGTTTATCTCATTGCATACATTTGTTGATTTTTTCTCGAGTGCTAGTGTTCGTAGGAAACCAACTTTATTTGTTTGCAAAGATTTATCAAATGAGAATTTGTCAGATCTCATGGATCAATGCTGGGATAGTAAAACAAATAATGACATAGAATGTAGGATTAAAAAGTCCTCAATGATCTTTCGTTATCATATCGAAAAGCAAATGCTCAGTCTCACATTTACCTACCAGAGATACAAGAAAATTGAAGGTACATGGCTACCACTAGATCAAGACTTGGAAGTAAATGGTCACACAAACCGAATGGAGCATTATCTACAATGAGAAATATTTGACTATGGTTGAGGTGGAAGAGCACTGGAAGCTTGATTTTATCAGAACAGAGCTCATGCTATTACAAACCAATCTACCAACATATTTCAGATTTATCATCAACGGAAGACTCGTAAGTACTTTATGTTTATTGCCATTTCAAAATAGAACAAAATAATAAAAAATGTCATCATTTACAATTGCACATTCACTAATATTTGCCATGTCACAGATGCGAAAAAGACAGGATTTGATAATGTGCTGCAAAGGTCTACCTACGACAATCACCATTGTGGGAGAACATTAGTTTCAAATAAACTTTAGTAAAAATCTATGTATACACTCTTTCATTCAATAAATGAAAGCCCGAATTGGGCATCTATACATGTATTTTGTGCTCCCAAATTCATAAACTGGAGCAGCATTTGATATATCAATGTATATTTTTCTATGAAGTCTATACATGTATTTTTGTTCTATGCTATCTATATTTTTTCTGATCTCAATTTAGTATAACTACATCATCCTTTTCACCATCATCAATAACGGGAGGCTGACTAGCCAGTATACTCAGGATAATTTCTTGTCTAAATCTGTACACTTGGCTTGATGTGTACTCAAGAAGTGTAAACTGCAAAATAGAACATTCATGTATTAGTAATGGCCAATAACATCACCAGAATAGAAAACTAATCATGATTCCAAAATAAGAATAACTAGAATTTATTACCTTAGAAATATCAACATCTTGTTGAAGGTTGACCACTCAAAAAACAACTTGGCATTGTACAATGTGTACCACCCACAGCTGAATGAATCATTTTGTTGGGGTGACTGCAAAATAATTCAGCACACAAAAAATCAATTATGAAACAGAATGAATTAGATTGAAATTATTTCATTAGAATACTGATTTCAAAATGCTATTAAGAAAGATAGAGTTTACCTCCAAGCTGATGATCTGCCAGTCCACGGAATGGGGAACGTCTATAGGAATATATTTACTTAGATATGGAATGTATATATCTACATCCTTATGCGTATTTCTCGCCAAATTCATCTTGACACAAAAACATTTAATAATATTATTTACAGATCTCTTAATAGCGATCAGGTTTAAGCTCAAGTGGTCACTGCAAAATAAGATTGAAATTTTTTTAATTGCAATTTTGAGAACTATTTTCATTGACAATGCCAATGTTAATGCATAAAGCAACAAGAAGCATTTAATATAACTTACTTTGTATGATAAGGTATGAGCAGATACTTTGTTGCTGGTGTGAATCCCCTTGTCAGACACTGTGACAATGTGTCATTGTTCTCCTTGAAGGCCTGAAGCAGGAAGTTACTCTACACCAGCAACTCATATGATGAATCTCTTGCAATGTCATATTGCAAGAGTGTAAGCCCGGACTCTATCACAGGATCACTGATAGAAGCCCGTCTGTCTTTGAGATCCAGGCAATCTAGAACTCTAAAATTAATACTAAAATCAAGTTCATCTTGTCTAAAACAAAAAGGAGTACCAATTGTATCTATAGCATCCGATATGTCTTTCTCAAATTTAAGATAATCATCCGAATCTATTATGTATAAACATTGGGAGGAGGAGGAGGTGGTGGATGTGTAGTATCTACAGCAATTATAGGAGTATCCAAAATAGAGGTAGCTATATTTACAGCATTATCAATAGTAGCGTTATCTACAATGGATTCTGGGATAGGCTTCACAGAATCTGAAGGGTTAGGCTTCACTTTCTTAGGAGCACGCTTGGGGGCTGTCTGCTTCCTAGGACGCTTCCTAGGAAGATTAGTCCTATCTACAAGAGTTGGTCTAGGAGCAGCAGGCTGAGATACATGTAACCTATAGTAGCTATCCCTCATTCTCATCAGAAGCTGAAAATTCTTGGGCATTATGGTAACTCTCTTGGTATGGATGGCAAGCAAAAAAGAATCCTAAAAAACAAGGATCTTCAGCAGCCTCCTGAAGGCACTGAAAAGCACTCTGTGTGAATCTAACTGCTGTCGAGATCATTTCTTGTTATGTTCCGGACAGCAGAGTAGAATGGAACTCTTGGGATCAATAGAGCTGTTGACCTCTGATACTTGCGTATCTCAGAGAGCCACCTATTGCGGTTGAACGTTCTAGGTCTAGCAGGTGGTGTGATGGCAACCGCAGGAGATGAGGATGAGTCAGGAGAGAAGAAGTCTCTCCTTGTCTACTTTCTCCTATCCATGGGCGTGTACTATGTGATAGCGGACTTGTGCGTGAAGGTTAGGATGAGAAGGGAGGGATGATAAAGAACTCGTAGAGGACCGCTATGTACGGACATAATGTATGGTATATCGGATCTGTGCGAGCCGAATATCAGAGAGAACGATTAGATTTGCGGAAAGACGCACAAGTGCGATATGGGGTGACACGTAGGCAGACGTATCGGACCTGTGCGCATGGAAGGCAGTAGGAGGAATTTCGATTGTGAAGGGCGCGCACAAATGCGATATGCGGAGCGAAAAAGAAAGTGAAAAAATTCATCAAAATTTGTGATTTTATATCGGGGTTCACACGTGCGAAAGAATGTCCTGTCACATGTGTGGATGTTGTACGGACAAATGCGAGAGCAACATGTGTCACCCTGTCACATTACATGTGTGAGATTTGTACGATTGAATGCGAGAGCGACACGTATTTTGGAGCAATCGAATGAACATGCGACACGTGTCCAGGTGTCATTTCACACGTGTGCAGGTGTCATCTCACATGTGCCAGCGCCTGTTGTCCAATTGAAAGTAGACACGTGTCCTAAGTCCATTGACCACACATGCAAAAATTTAGTATAAATGGCATGATAATCGATTAAGTTTTTACCTTTTCGTGTCATATCACTTTTGTGCGCGCTCATTGCTGTCCGTTTGCTTGCAACTATACCTACTCGCGCACAAGTGCGATATTCTGTATCTGTTTGCCGTACATATCCATCTTCTGCACCATTTTGATAGTTAGTTTTGGTTCAGTTCTCCCGCGTGCACAAGTGCGATATTCACGTTACTGCCATGGTGTCTTCATCATCATCCTCACAAGAATCAGGCTTGAGTTCATTTTTGAGTGAATTTGGGATTACTGAAAACCTAGACTACTTCCACAGTCTATTCAGGCCATATCTACATGTTTTAAGGACTACACAACCAAATTCTGACGTATTTTATAAATATTATGTCAGATTCAGAGATATACTCAGTAAGTAATTTAGATCAACAAATAAATTGTTTGATGAATTATAGAATATCGATCTTCCATCAGTTTCATACTCCTCTTCAATATGAAATGGAGTTCCAGTGATCTTATGCATACCTATGTTTAATGTATTCCTCTCTTTCTTCAAGTGATATGTCCTAGGAATTGGGACTTTTCTAATTTGAACTTGCTTAAAAGCTTCTCTAATTAGTTTAAATATTGTTGCATATGCTTATGAAGTTGTTTCCCATGGTTTTGCAATCTTTCACAATATCCTAGTAATCCACTATGCCCATTGCATATCCATGTAACTAAATGAGCTATTGAAGAGAATGTGGGATGTGTCAAAGTGCCTGGATCTTGTGGGTATAATGTTCCATCTGTCCAAAAATTCAAGTTTTTCTTTCCTTCTGCCCTGTAACAAGAACAATCTTCAGTAGATATTTGAACTCCTTTGCATCCTCTTCTCTACAAAGGTGCCAAATCAATAGGGATATCCACATGTAGATGATATAATGTCATCATAAAAATAATAATAGAGTAATCAGTTGCATCAAAGTATTATGACCAGATTCTATGAAGCAAAACAAAATACTCATCTTTGATTATATTATATACTATGTACGATCAATCCAATCTCCATGCTTGTATGCTTGATTCAAATTTGGAAATGCCGCTCATTTTTTCATTCCAATAGGTAGTTGGTGCCCATATTTCCATTCTTGTGGAAGGAATGCATATGTAAACATTTTGCAATTTTTCCTGATTCGAATTTGGGGATGGCGGTCATATTTTAGATCCAGTGAAAATATTGCCCTTTTTGTAACCAATGGAGGGAATATTTTTGAATTTAGTCAAGTTATACTGCGAAATGTTAACAGTTCTTAACTGTGACTATAGACACTGTGGTTAGATCATTGGGAGTTGGGGAGGCCTTGGGAGTGGTGTGCGCAAGCAAATAAACAATATTGCTTTTTTTATTTTGATATTTTTGTATATCCTACATGGCATTCCTTAAAGGGTCTTTTTGATATTGAGAACTCCTCTAATGTAAGGAAGGCTGTTACGAGGGCACTACGACGTTACCCGTAACAAGCTCATAAGAAAAGTTGTTATGAGATAATACAAACATGAAACGAAGACCTATGAGCAAGGATGCAAGATGATGTCTCTAATGAAGATCCTATGAGCAGGTTAGGTATACAATGATATGCAACCACCATAACGCTCACGACTAGCATTCTGGATTGATCCATTCTTTTGATTAAGCCTTGTAATTAAATTGTACATAACATATATGTAAAATGAAACATACGTCAACAGATCGAATGTTGTGTACACTCTCTTGCAATTCTAATCAAGATATTTTCTAGAAATATCATCTTGTGTCATTGCACATTTATGTTACGTCTAATTTTCTTTGCAGATAAACGATTCATAGAATGAACTTAATTGTTTGATGTTGAATGTTGAATGCTTATGAATGCCTAGTATGTTAATCCTTGCTTTTGCACATCAATGAATTGGTGTGTGTTTGTGAAACCAATTGTTTAGATTCTTATGGTTTCAAAGTTCGGATCAATTAGAACTTAAAATTTATTTCGAGCTTGAATCTAATAGGCATAGTACATTGCATTGAGAAATATCATATCTGTTTATGTTTTCGCATCGTTTTCGAGACAAGTAAATGCATATAATAGATTGAACTAAATGGCTAAAATTATAAAATTTGATAATTTACGCCAGATAGATTCTCAATGAAAAGTTGGCATGACCATAGACAAGCTGGAAGGACCAAACTATCATCTATGGAAACACAAGATGAAGGTCATACTTATGGCTAAGGAGCAGCAACTATGTACCAGGAGGTCACGAGGTTATTAGTAATAGTAGAGGAGCCTAGGTAGTTCTAATAATACCAATATCGATGACATGCGAATGATCACTTTGACAAGTAGACATGTTGGTTTCTTAAGCCTAACTCATCTCCATGCATTTTAAAACGTATGAGCTGGATGCAGGGATTATGAGTTAGCTTGGTTGATTTGAACCATTTGTTGACAAGGGTACCCTTCAACACCTGCCAAGAATCACATTGATTAGGTTCAAGGTTTAGATACCACTCGTTGGCAGTGCCCTTCAGCACCACTGAAAATAAAGTAAGAACTCACAGTAGGTCCTATCTAGGTTATGGTCTCAGTTCCACATACAGTTTTTTTATTTTTATTTTTATTTTTACAAGATTGGATCTAGGATAGTTTAGAGCTTGGCGAGTCTAATGGACCCTATTTCATACTAGAGATGAGTTCAAATTTGGCATGTGCAAGTTTTTCTGAGGCCAGTAACTAGTTGTGCGAGTTCTAAACCAGAATATAGCCGAACTTCAGGTTCGATTCAAACTTTTGGCCATAACTCTCACATCTGTGCTTTGTAGAATTCGCCCAATATATTAGAAGAAATATCAGAGAATGTAGATTTCAAAAAATGTCAGGGGCGAGTTATGATGTGTGAGTTTATTTTAGATCCAAAAAACCCTAAAAATTTAACAAACTCAATTTTTGTGGCATGATCAAAATTTGCGTGACCCACAGATGGATTTGGCAAGCACTGATGAGGCTACAGTAGGGTCGACAAGTTTTGTTGAGTCACGCAGATAGCTGTGCGAGTTTGTTTTAGGTCCAAAAAATCCTAAAAATACAAAAAACTCAATTTTGCAGCATGATAAAAACTCGCGTGACTCACAGATGGATTTGACAAGTACTGATGAGGCTACAATATGATCGACAAATTTTGCTGAGGCACCTAGATAGCTATGCGAATTTGATTTTGGCCAAAAATGGCTAAAAAATGGGTTGACCGTTCAAAAAACAAAATTTTTGCCATGAAACAAATTTGCAGAAGGGCCTAGGAACTCGCCCATGATGAGCTGGTTCCAATGGTACTATGGACGAATTTTGTCTTAAAGATTTTTTGGAAAAATTTATGTTTGAGTCGATGTTTTTTGACAAGTGTAGGCTCCAGAGAATTCGCACAATGGTCTGATGAATTTGGCATTGTGGGATCTGCACTCTTGGTGATAGGCGAATTTATTTGAGCTGGTTTGACATGGAAATGTTGTCAAAAAATAGGCCAAAATAGCTGATTGGTCCACTTTTTGGCCGTACAAAAATTCGCGCAACGGATATTTGGATTCTTGAGGCTATGTTTGGGCTCTATAGTGATGGGCGAGTTCTGTTATGCAAGTTTGATGCAAAAAATGAGAAAACAATTCAATAAATGAAATAAATGACTATAAAACCCTAATTTTTGAACCAAGGGACTTGGTTCCTCCCCCGTTACCAAAAATGATGGCTGTGTGTGAGGATGAGAGGAACGAGATGGAGTCCAAAATCTGCAAAACAATAAGGTTAGAACACTAGTAGAAAAAAAATGCAAAGAGAGGGAGAATAGAGCGGCAACGACGCCAATGTTGTCTTTTAGGGTCCCTTCCTACTATGGCTTCCCAGCTAGTAGGGTTAGGATTACTGAAAGACATACATTCTATGTCTATGCCTAGGAGCTGGCAGCCTGACCACTAATTGAATAGAAGGATTGTGGATGAATAGTGGATTGATGAGAAGAATCATGGACGAGCAATAGTCAACGATCTCATGCACTAAATTGTGAATTGCAAATGATACAAAAGCTATTGATTCCAATAGCAATTTTGTCCAAGTGATGAGAAAGAGCGAAGCTGGATAATTGTCTTTTCATTATTTGTATATTCTTTTGGAGATCCAAGTGTGGATCACATTAGAACCATCAAATTCTTGCCATAACAGGGCTGCCATTGATAGTTGAAAAACAACCTACTACCATCAACAATATGCTAAAAACATCGTTGCATATCAAATAGGTAATATTTCATGGAATATTCCTAGAATCATGTTAAAAAATGGCACATTTTGAAAAAGAATGTCCTACAATATCATATCCATTATTGAAAGTACAAAAAAGTCCACCAATTTGTTTTTTTCGAATTTGTTACAAAATTTCAAAACGTGTAAAAACTGAAGTATTCAAAAAATTTGCTGAAAGTTATAGTACAAAAAAATTAGAAATGGCCCAAGTAGTACAATTTATATAAATTTCCATTGAATGTCATACAAAATCTAGACTTTTTGGAATCTAGTATCAAAACTTATATTCTCGTTTGTGTCCACGCCTCCAGATTCAACGTCATCAATTTCATCATTAGAAGGTAAAGAAGTGGAAGATCCATCCTCCTCATTACTATCAATCAAAACATTATCTTTATCCCTATGCAATCCGAGGTCAGGTTCCACACATGCCCTTGTTTTTCTTGATGAAGATCCAACGTCAACAACACAATCTTTTCTTGGCAGCCTTTGACAAATGATTTCCTTTGTTGTTTTTCGAAGGTGACTTGAATAAGAATAGAGTCACATCTTATTTAGCGACCATGTAAGGTCGGATTCGTACCTTCAATATGACCCTATGTCCAAGCTTGTGATATCATACCGTGGAGCCAATCCTGCGCTACCGACTAATGAATCAATAAGCTTGTATGTAGTTAGTAGTATATGTTCATCATTCATAAGAAGATTCATACCCTATTGATGCGCTATATGAATGTTTCCTTCGTGTTTATGTTCCATCCTCATGTAGCCATGGCTCTTTAGCAGACATTCTTTTTACAAACCTGCTCCATTATTCCGAGCCATGTCCATACTCCACAAGGACACCGACGATGACAAACCCTGACAATGTGCAACAGTCATTGGAATGGGACCGCCAATCCAGTAAAAGAGAGGGATAATCTCATGGTTTGGAAATTATCCTATGACATACTCTCATCCTCAACTAGAGCTTCTAAGCCCAGGCCAGTTGCATTTCCATAGAGTTGTAGAGAGTCACCATATTACTATATGTCAAAATGCGTAGATGACTCTGACCTATTTACCATGAAGAATAACATGTGTTGCTCTTGAAGCTTATCTTATTGACACATCAGAACAAGTTAAATGATCCCGATCACTGGACATGGCAGTATAGCATCACCAAGGACTATCTGACCTAGGGATCCAATCGCATTGTTGTTGAGCTATAATCAAGTCTTTTCTTTGTAGCAACATTGTTAGTCATGTCCTCCGTTAGTGCTAGAATCCCAACCTCTCAACCTTTTGCCCTTCATAGTGTCTCTAGGTACATGTTCTCTGATGTCATGAACTAGTAGTTTTGAATCTAGATGACAAACTATCCTATTGTCATGGCTTGAGATTGATGTTGTTGTTTGTCGCATGCTATATGAACAACACTTGTCTTGTTTTATGACCTTGCATTCATGTTGCCATGGCCTTGTGCCATTTCACACTGCTTTTGTAAAGAAAATGTGTAGAAATATTATAAACCCCCTTTGTATATGGCTACACCTTTTTCCCTTCTCGTACCATCCACTATGTTATTTGTTGCTTGCCTATTTGTTTGTGCAATGTTGTTTGATTTTAGTGTGCTTCTTTATGTAGCATTATTATGGGTAGGATCTCTTAATGTTTCTGCTCAAATCTTACATTGAAGAATCAGCGAAGGCTGTTTGCCGCCACTATTACTTCTTAAGCAGATGACTTCAGCATCCATTACATCGAACAAGAAGTAGTCTCGAGACGTCAACATCAACGAAGCCTTCCACCAGTGAAGCTGACAAACAAACTGCAACCATCCCCTAGAGGATTATTTCGACTCCCAACAAAGAAGAATCTCTCCACACCATGTATTTGTATTATGAGCACCGGACTATCCTTGTGGGTTAGAATTTGGAAGGTGAGCTTATATTCTATCAAAGTAGGGAAACGGTTTTCTGATATGTGATAACTAAATTGTTGTATGCCTTGACTAGAATACCAGGAGCCTTAGCATTTTTTACCTTTTTCATTCTCCGTCAGTATTCAAAAAGCCACAATGCCAAAAGACGAAACAACTCCAAAGTCTCAAGGGAAGACATCAACTCTTGAAGCCGACAACAAGTGAATCCACAAGGTATACAGAGAGTAGAAGGATTGCTATCCAACTTTGAGCTAAAGGGCAAGCCAAGAAAAGGAGACTAGGGCAAGGAGGACAAAAGCTTCAAGCATACATTAAGAATCCATATTCGTTGCCCAAAAGTCAAATAATAGTGGAAGACCCCTCTCCCAAGGAGCAATCAAAAGAGTTTCAGAGAAGTAAGATGGCTAGCATTAGAATCCATTGGAAGCCAACTAGAGAGAAAAAGGATGGATCTCAAGGATCAGAAAGAAAAGGAGCACCAAGAAACCTTGAAGATGGCGGGTCTATTAAAATAATTGCTCAAGGAAGTAGTGGGTAAGCAATTGCACTTATGAAAGCAATTCTAGATCAATGCTTTGAACTTCCACAAGAGAATAAGAGCATTTCTTGCCAAATATTGATGTTGGCTACTTCCTACTGGAAGAACTCTAGCCATGCCCGTACATACTACTGTATGTTGAATGCTCTTGCTACAAACAAGCATTTTTTGCACTGTTGGACATGATCCAAAGCTATTGGGAATGCCTCTGCCCATCTTGCATACTAGATATAAGCATTTTGTAAACTAGAAACAAGGTGAGTTGCACCTGAAGCCTGCATTGTTTCACTCTCATTGATGGCTACGAGTTTCTACAATGTGTTTTTGACATACTTTGTCAACCTACGGTCTACTTCTGTTACTAGTATGCTTCTTCTGAAAGCATTTTGTTGTATGAATGTGTTTGCGAATGCACAATCGTCCCAATTCTTAGAGATGAGAAAATGACATAAACTAGTTTCTTAAGGCAGTCCCCCAACTAAGGAATGTCCTAGGTTAGCTCTCTAAGGCTTCTCTCAACTAGAGAGTATCCTAAATCAACCTAACCCTAATGGCCACTATGGCTGCCCCCCAACTAGTGATTTCCTAATTTATCCCTAAGTAATCCTAACTAACTCCCACAAGGGAAGGAAGATAAGTGCATAAGAGAAATAACCCCATAATAACAAGCACAATAACATAAAACCAAGTGAGAAAAGCTTAGTGGTGCTTGAGCACCTACCACCAAGTATTCTATCCCCAAGCGGAAACACAAGTTTCTATTAAAGCTTGGGCTTATACAATTGTTACTTAAGGCCCCCAAATCCACTTCTATATATACAATGAGTGGTAGGCCCATATGCTAAGATGCTTATGGGATACTCCCAAAGCTTATTGCTAAGCTATTCTAAGAAGTGACTTCTTGTATGAAGTTCACTTAACAAAATAAACTTAGAATTAACTTTAAACTTAGACTTTCTAAGTTTAAAGTGTTACGAATATTTCTTGGTAATACTTAAATTTAAATGGAAAAGGATCTAAGTCTAAGGTTCCTAAGCATTATTGCTTACAAAATTAAGTTTACTTGTGGACTTACAAAAGACATACCATAGTAACTCTTCAAATGCCGCCATTAAATACAAGGGATTCCTTGGGGCTAACAATAACGATAATGATTAATCCTTGGAATGTCCTTTG
Source organism: Diphasiastrum complanatum (assembly GCA_029204225.1). Taxonomy (NCBI): domain Eukaryota; kingdom Viridiplantae; phylum Streptophyta; class Lycopodiopsida; order Lycopodiales; family Lycopodiaceae; genus Diphasiastrum; species Diphasiastrum complanatum. Next base: position 25,534,008 of record CM055110.1, read on the forward strand.
TATAGAGGATTCGATTTTTTTGTAATGAATATCTTGATCTCTTGAACACACATGATTGCGTCAGTCCAGAGTTGAGAATCCAATGTTGTAAGAAGACTGGATTGGTTTTTGATGAGACGAAAGCCTTTGAGGCTTATAAAAAAAATGAGCAATTGTTCCAACTTTCTTTCAGAACTGATACTATTTGAATCTACAGGATGAAATATTTACGTTATGGGAGAACCACGAGATCAACTGGCAAAGGCAAACAAAAACTAAGGATGATCTCTCAATTGCACTACGTAAGAAGGATAGAACAATGAATGTGTCCATCAAAACGGTGTCGGATGATATGAAAATTACATACTGGAGATCTATGCAGGGCATCAAGGACGAAAAAATTATTATTTCAATTCTTTGTCATGTGGAGTCCTTGGATTTTTTATTAGAGAAAATGGGCAATGAGTTTGAGTAGTAAGTTTATATCTATCTCACGTATCTTTTTCCAAAATGATAAGGCAAATCGATACCATGTATCATTTGCTCGTATATGCATGACATGTGATACCTTAGATCACTACGTGGTATTGTTCTTTGGTATCATATGACCTAATTTATAGCTAGATATCATTATAAAATTTTTAAGTTTTCTCTTTCTGGGTTTGATTTGTTTATTTTAACAATCATGTTTATTTATGTTCATCTTTGAGTTGCAGGCATAAAACATATATGAGGATGCAGGAGCATGATTAGGCTAAACTGCTCTTCTTGAGAACAAGTGTTGAAGGACTATCCTCAATCTAGTTCTAAGGAGGCACTAAAGCAATTTTATTGCTTTCAAAAATATTGTGAGCTTGAATGTTCTACCTTTCTAGTATGATATCATTTAAGTGAATTCTCATCAACTGTGATTTCATATTTACATGCTAATATTGACAAAGTTGTTGTTTGTTATGTCAGAAATCAAGAGCGAACCCCCACTCTTTGGAGTTTCCTATGCTTGGGAATTTCTTATCTCATATGGATTTGGCACATCTAGAGAAGGAGAGAAGAACATTTGTGCCAAAAAGAAATTTGTACTCTTGTTATTGCTGATATTCCTTAAACTTATAGGCTAAGGGGATCATCTTATGATGAGTCGACTTTTATATGTCAACAAATCCTCCACGTGGTGAAGTCATTTAAGGAGATTACCACTCCATCTCTTTGGAGAATATTATTTTTTCATTCCACTAATCAAGCTACTGCCATAGTATAGGATTTGAAAGATGAAACTCATGGATATGAATCCATGATTTGGTATGAAATATTCCATTCTAAGTATTTCTTTGATGTTAATATATTTAATTTTCTCAATTATTGATTTTGATTCTATTGTATTGTTATTTGATATAAACAAAAAAAAATGTTTATAATGCACCCGGTGAGAGCTTGCTAAGTGCTTTTGAGATGATGTCTATTGGGTATTTTTCTCTACTAGGTTGCATAACATTGTCGCAAAAGAAATACATCTAACATTTTATCCTTCCCTGCCGTGACAAGAAAGCTTCGTTTTACTGATGTCTCTCGAGCTGTGCTGAATCCTTACCAAAAACCCAAAAGATTAACGAACGAATTGATTTAACTATTCTCTTACCAGAATGATTGGATTTTAGATCTCTGTTCTAGAACTGGCACCACCACCTTGTGTGCTTTGAAAAGATAACGAAGTATTGCTGTTGAAAGAAATTCTATTCAATTTGCGTTCATTGTTTAGAGAGTTATGGCTATAGATGATCTCCCTAATGTTGATGATGAAGTGGGTGCTTCATTTGCACAAGACATTGAAAAAGTGTAAATGACTTCATCAGAGTCGCAATCCCCTCTAAAGGACAAACCTGGAGATTTTTTTGATCTCCAAGATGAATATATTGATAGTGAAGGTGTTGGTCACAATGACCATGACGGTGATGGTTAGGTTCGACCAATACATAATGACTAGGAGGAAATTTTGGATGTGTAGATGAGATTAAAAATAATAAAATTACTATTTGTATCACATGTTTGATGTTAAGATTGTTAATTATGTGTCTATTGAGTGATTTATTGTGTGTGAGAAGTTTTTTGTGTTCTCAATTCTATTCAATATCACATGCATTTAATTTCATATAGTTAATAAAGTAATTGAAATAATATATAATGTTAGAAATAATATATGATCTTTTAGCATTGTATTCAAATGTTATTGTATCAAATTTTATATAGCTAGCAAGTTTTAATTTTATATAATGCTAAAACATTTTTGGCATACAACTTGGATTTTTCAATGAGAAGCCTTTTTTCTTGCAGGCATTTCCTCCAATCAACTTCCAAATTTTACTTGCGACATTGCTCGACTACATGATGCACCTCTAAAGGATTTGGCAAAGCTCCAACAATTGTACATTTTGGAATAAATAAAAGAAATAACAGCCCACTCTTTGGAAGCTAGCAAGAAGAGAGGTGGACAAATGTTTACCAAACAACAATGTCTTGTCATCTCTTTTTACAATGAGAAATTGATGTTGAAAGCTGAAATCATTTAACCAAAAAATACAAAAGACGAACCTTGCACAAAACTTCTAAAATCAAACATTTGCTTCAGATGGAGAACAATGAGATGGGGAGTATAAGCTCCTTCAAGAATAGATACCATCTTCGCTAAAGTAAAACTCATTTTCACAAGAAAGTCTTTTCAAGAACGTGACTAAATATTTGATCAATATGGTCATGTGTATGACCCACAAGACTCAAATCCAACTTTAATTTTTCCGAAGGTAGAGTGCACTTCTCCACCAACATAATAAGATAAGCAAGCAACGTTTGATTTTTATTTTCTCTAGCCGTATTATCAAGTTGCAAATATAGTACTTGGGGCAAAATACCTTCCCAGTTTGTGATTATATAATGCAAAATAGTAATTTTCAAGTTAATATCATTATGAACATTTGGATAGGTTTTGTGCTTTGTTAACTTTGCTCTTTCTTCAACTTGTTGTTATTGATGCACTCTAAGGGCTTCATTTACCTTACCTACATATTTAAAAGTTTTCAAAGTCATTTCAAAGAAACAAGAGCATTCACAATTAAAACACATTGCCAAATTTTATTAGCAGTACCTTTATCTATACTCCACTTCACATTTTGCCTTTGAACTTTGAGCGATGTGCATATTGTGCATACTCCCATCCTCACTTTTCTTGGAATAAATACGTTGTTAAAATAGTGTTTCCAAAGCTTGGTGAAATAAATATAGCTAGTAAATTGCTCATTTCCACGAACCATTTTCACCCTATAGATATTGTACACCACATGCCTTGTAAAATTGTTTGTCAAGTGCCACCTTCAAGTAGTTGGCATAATCTTGTTGTGAGAACTAAAATAGCTCTCCATCCAAGATATGCACAAAGATCAAGTGCTTGAGAGGTGACAATGGTGGTGAATACATATCTAACAAGTTCAAGGCCTTTTGTGATGAGCATGGGATCAAGAGGGAGTATACAACATCAAGGACCCCACAACAAAATGGAGTGGCTGAAAGGGAGAATAAGAATTTATGTGAAAGTGCTAAAGCTATGAGGTTAAGTGCTAATCTCGACTAACCATTTTGGGATCAAGCTTTGTTGTGTGCCAGTTTCTTGTGCAATAGGTGGCCGACTGCTAATTTGTATGGAAGGACACCTTTTGAGATGCTATTCAAGAGGAGGCCGAGTGTCAACTTTCTAAGAACCTTTGGATGCACATGCTATGTCAACATTACTCTTGATAATAGGACTAAAGAGGATCGATCTTCAAGAAGAGGTATTTTTGTTGGATATAGTGACGTGAGTAAAGCCTACAAGATTTACATTCCTTCTACTAACAAAGTGATTATCGGTAGAGATGCCATTTTTTATGAGGGGAACATTCCAAAGGTGTCTTCAAGCATGATTGATGGAAGAGTGGATGGATCTAACATTCTTGATGTTGATGAGAAGGATCCTACTTTGGATGGTGGTGATGATGGACCTTCATCAAGTCAAAAGCCAAGGAGAACATCAAGAGAAAGACAAGTACCTTCAAGGCTCACATATGATCAAAAGGGTAAGCAAGTAGTTTCTGGAAATTATGTTGCTTTCCTAACCTCTTTGGATGAGCCTACAAGTGTAGATCAAGCAAGGAAAGAAGAGGACTGGATCCAAACAATGGATCTCGAGTATCAAGCTCTTACGAAGAATGGAACATCTTTGGAGGATATTCTTGTGTACATGGAGCTATGCAAGTGGATGAATGTTATCTTGCTGTAAAATCAAGTATTGGATCTGGAAAACAAAGTTTGTTCAATGACTTTGATGGTCAAGTTGAAGATCAAGAGGTTGATCTCAAAACGCTTCAACTAGTCAAAAGGGAAGTTGGCAATTTGGAGCTAGTCAAGAGCATCAAAGGAGAGGTAATTGGCAAAGATGTTATGGATCTATCTTTACAGAATATTGAAGACTCAACTAAGGTCAAAGGAGCAGCAAGGAAGTGTTTTTCAAGCTTACTTTACTTGTTCTATCTCATGTTTGAGCATTTTCATGTGGATGTGTGCAAATTGTCAAAATATGGTAAAACTAGCTCCATTGGTGAACATTGTTTTGATGTTGGATTTGTACTAGCATTCTTGGCTGGTTTTGCTGATGTAAATGAAGCTATTGGAGGTTCATTATGTCAATCATTCATGGTCAAGTCATCAAGGCTTGATGACATCTTATGCCAAGATGGAGATGGACGCTCATTCATGGAGTATCATGGTGGATACAAGGCAACAAAGGACAAAGGAGGAGGATACATGCAAGCAAAAGTTGATCACTCGCATTTATTGTTTGTTTGCTGTATTTTTCTAGATAGTTCAGAGTTGGAAGCATGGTGGAATCATTTCATTTACATTCTATTTGATTCTTCATGTTCTAGTTACATCTTGATATGTAAAATTGATGTAAGAAATAGTGAAGCATCCCAAGTGGACACTATTCTCTATATCAATTATGGTTGTCTCTATTTTGAGCATTACATGATCATTGAAAAGAGATCTATTCTTAGGAAGAAGATCATTCTTATGATGGATCAAAGTTCTATTGGCAAAAACTATGCGAGGAGCATTGGAAGCTAGGAAAGCGAGTTTTGAGGTACATCATTGGAACTCGAGATTTTGGCATATTGTATGAGGGATCATTACCTAATATTTTTGGATTTTCAGATTTGGACTATGCTAAAGATGTAATGGATAGGAAATCCATTAGTTCTTATTGTATTTTCATAGGTGATGGAGCTATATCATGGATGTCAAAGAAACAAGCCACTATCTCATCATCTAGTGAGGCCGAGTACAAAGCTCTTACACATTGCACAAAGGAGATGATATGGATCAAGAGGATGATCAAGGATCTTCACTTGCTGGATTTTTCAAAGAGCCCAATCATCTTTTGTTACAATCAATCAGCTCAAAGAATGGCATCCAATCCTATCTTTCATGCTAGGAGCAAGCATATTGAGATACAATATCATTTTGTGAGGGAGCGAGTCATTGCAAAGGAGGTGGAGCTTCAAAATGTGTCTTCAAGGGAATGTGTAGCTGATATCTTCACCAAAGCATTGGGAAAAGACTTGTTCATGAAGCATAGGACCTCACTTGGAGTATTATCAAAGTCTATGCTAAAACTAGTTGAAGAGGGAGTGTGAAAGATTCAACTAGTTTATTAACATTTTGCAATATTTTCATATTTGACATATTGAGGCCAAAACTTGTTTTAGACTTAGAGATTGACTTTTCAAAGTTCATTAGTCTAAATTTCATTTGAATAAACACTTTTTGAAAGTGTGGAAAAGATAGAATGCGAGTTTGAGTAGATTCAATTTGAATAAGTTGGGTACATTGAATCTAGACCCAAAATTGATTAGGGTTAGCATTTTGGTGGGAAAGCCAAGTGGCCAAATAGGGTTTGGACCTGCTATAAAAGGATGTAACTCATGGAGAGAGTTATCTTCTCTCTTCTCTATCTCATTTCATGATTATACATGGTTCTCTTGGGTTCTACTATCCATTGGTACACTATCTTGGTGATTGCGGGCAATTTTATGTGTAGAATGATCTATATTTGCTATTTTTGGACTCACACGTGTGAAATACAGTAGCTTGCTAGTTTTTTATGGACAACAACAGTACATAATCATTTCATTCAAGTTTGATCAAGTTCTATTAGTGTTTGCATCTCAAATTGTGTGTAGATGTTGATTTTTCTACATTGGTGAGATTGGTAGTGTACTTCTCTTTCTAACCAAAGATCATTCAAGTAGATTGGATCTTAAGGATCTAAATTCTTTCACAGTCTTCTTCTTTCTTATTAGAGAGGTTTGCTTATTTGAGTTGATTTTTCTTTTTGAAGCAATTAGAGGCATAGTGACCTTCTTGCCACAAAAGAAACATTTTATCTTCTTATTCTTGGTCTTCGAAGTAGAAGGATGAGTTGTGTCATCTTCTTCTCCATCTTGATCATTGTCCTTTGCTTTGTTTGTGTTGAAAGCTTGAGAATAATGATTCTTTCTCCTCCCTTTATGCTTGTCCTTGACAAAGAGAGCTTTGTCACTTCCAATATGCTCGAGTTTGTTCATCCTTGAAGGTTTGTAACTTTGCCTTGCTTCTTCAGATATAAGAATTCCTTGAAGAGTCTCCAAATTGGGCAACTCTTCCTTTATGGCAAAGGATTGAACAATATTATCATAGTCTTCTTTTAAGCCATTAAGAATGACTTGTACTAGCTCATCTTAGTTAATTGTGACACCAACACAAGCAAGCTCTCTATGAAGTTCTTTTACTCTTAGAATATAATTTGATGCACTCTTCTCACTTCTTTGAAAACTTTGAAAAATCTGATTTTTAAGAGTGATAATTCTAGAAGTATTCTTGGCTTCATAGATTGACTTAAGTGCATCCCAAGCTTCTTTAGCAGTGGTGCAAGAACCTATCTCTCTTAGAATTTCATTAGATACATTCATCTTAATGAAATGTAAAGCCATCCTAGCTCTCTTCTTCAATTTTGGTATTTCAAGCTGAGCCTGAGGCACCTCCTCAATACCAAGTACTATATCCACTACATCTTGGAGTATAAGAATAGACTCCATCCTAACCTTCCAGATTGAATAATGGGAGAAACTTAGTCTTTAACTTGCTTCTAAGAGATATCCTCCTACTAAAGCCATTATTGTGAAGACTACTTGTAAATGGACAACAATATGTTTGAGCTTGTTCTTGATAAACTAAATGTTGCTACACTTCTCACTATGGGAATTTTCAAAAGGTGTACTACCAAATCCTATGTGAAATCTTGCAACTGAATTTGAGATAGGTCTCAAATATTCCACCAATACAAAGTAAATTAGATCAACCTCTCAACTTGAATTGGAGTATAGACAAATTTTGGTTCTTTCTTCTTTGACGCGTGTAAACTATTCAAAGACAACACAATTGACTCAAAAAATAATCAAATTAATTGAAGCAATGCAATAACTGACTCAAAACTTTGTCTAGATCTTGAATTTGTTGGATTGATATACACAAGAACTGGATTTTGAACATGACAAGCAAAATTTGAATCAAATCAAAAAGTGATCACTTGGATTTTGGAACTCTCCCTATCCTTCTTTATGAGCTTATAACTCAAGATAGACACATCAGATTGATCTGAAAACAATTGTTATGGGAAGTATCCTTACTAGATTTCCATCAAGCTATAACATCAATATCTTTGGACCTATAATAAAGAAAATAAAGAGGTCTAAAATATTCTGATTTTCACACATGCGGAATTTCAGAATTCCGTACAATTCCAGTTCTGGTATGAAAAACTTGATTTTAACCTTTTTGATCCAAGTACTTATCTAGAAAAGGTAGAGAAAAGTGAAAACAACTTCCTTGCTTGAATAGCACTCAAAATTTCTTACACAGACAATGATAATAGCATGCAAAGCTTAACTTGGCTCTGATACCATGATGAAAATCTAGAAGTTTCACACGCGTGAAATGCCAATTCCAATTGTGAATGATCTTTATTAAGCTTTGTGTTTTAGCACATAACTTGATTCTAGATTGAGTATCAAGATCTAGTTCAAGAATTTATGACTAAACCACAATCTAGCATGCTAGTAATCAAAGAATAATTACTTTCATAAAGAATGATGAAAGTACAAAGAAATTAATGCATTAGCATAGCCTCCTCCACGAGTTAGAGAGAGAGTGCAAAATTCAAGTGTACAAGGTTAAAAATCCAAATTGACAAGAAGTAGCTTCAATGCTTGGTTTATCATAAAAAATTGTGAGAGAACCCTCATACATTTATGGTCGATGGAATAACTCGAGGTAGAGCTAGCATTCATGTACTTTGTTCCACATCTAAAAGTGCAAACTAACAAACTAGTGACATATGTCACTTTACATGCATATCTATCTACCTACTTTTACCATGTGGCAACTTCTAAACTAGAATTGTCCAAATCACTATGCATGTGTCCATTACACTTTGTGCATGCTTTGCATGCCACTTTGGAACACTTATAACCTTTGCATGTGATATGACTCGTGTTTCTACAAGCCTATAATTGACATTTCTATGCCAAACTTCTATAAGCATGTTGTACTTGACCAACTAGATCTCATATAACAATGTAGCTCGAGTTTCCTCTAGGCCAAATTTGGCATTTTCAATATGAAACATTACATAAAAAAAACTTTATCATAGCCAAAAGTCAAGATAGATGATTTTCCATTGTCAACAAGAATTTGTTAAGGGGTCGATAAATTAGTAGTATCCATGGCATTCTGATGCCTAAACTATTTTGTTAACATTGATAAATGTGAAAGTTTTCAGATCCTTAAGATCCAATCAACTTGAAAGATCTTTGGCTAGAAAGAGAAATACACTACCAATCTCACCAATGTAGAAAAATCAGCATCTACACACAAAATGAGATGCAAACACCAATAGAACTTGATCAAATTTGAATGAAATGATTATGTACTGTTGCTGTCCGTAAAAAACCAACAAGCTACTATCATTCACACGTGTGAAACCAAAAATAGCATTTATGAATCATTCTACACATAAAATTGCATGCAATCACCAATATAGTGCACCAATGGATAATAGAACCCAAGAGAACCATGTATAAGCATGAAATGAGATAGAGAAGAGAGAAGATCACTCTCTCCATGAGTTACATCGATTTATAACAGGTCCAAACTCTATTTGGCCACTTGGCTTTCTCTCCAAAATGCTAACCCTACTATTTTTGGATCTAGATTCAACGTACCCAACTATTCAAATTTGAATCTCCTAAAACAAGCCTCCAAACTTTCCCACACTCTCAAAAAGTGTTTAATCAGATGAAATTTAGACTAATGAACTTTGAACAGCTATTCTCTAAGTCTAAAACAAGTTTTGGCCTCAATATGCCAAATATGAAAATATTGACAAAATGATCAAACTAGTTGAATCTTTCATACTCCCTCTTCAACTAGTTTTAGCATAGACTTTGATAACACTCCAAGTGAAGTCCTATGCTTCATGAACAAGTCTTTTTCCAATGCTTTGGTGAAGATATCAGCTACAAATTCCCTTGAAGACACATGTTGAAGCTCCACCTCCTTTGCAATGACTTGCTCCATCACAAAGTGATATTTCACCTCAATATGCTTGCTCCTAGCATGAAAGATAGGATTGGATGCCAACCTTTGGGCTGATTGATTGTCACAAAAGATGATTGGGCTCTCTGAAAAATCTAGCAAGTGAAGATCCTTGATCATCCTCTTGATCCATACCATCTCCTTTGTGCAATGTGTAAGAGCTTTGTACTCGGCCTCACTAGATGACAATGAGATAGTGGCTTGTTTCTTCGACATCCATGATTGTGGAGCCTCATGATCCCACATTATCCAAATTTATTGTTTTATATTGCAAATTATTTCAATTTTTATACTTGTAAATGTGCTATAGTGCCTAAATTTATGTAAAGGCCTATTTGCATCTTGTAAATTCACTTTTAGGTTAGAACTCATGACGTTTTGTGCGACGTTCTATAGAGACACAGTAGTGGATCTCAACTGACATCTTAACGGTTGGTAAACGACATTCACGCCGGTGATCATTCCTATAAGGTCAACACTTTGTGCCATTTTACAGATGCAAAGAGTTGAGTATCAAGAGAGAGAAGAGAGCAAGTTTCTATAAGCTTGAGCGTTCTTTCCCTCTGCCATCTCTTATAGTATTACTTCTTATCAATTGAGCGAATATACTCTAAACAATATGTAACTATTTGTGATACTTCTATGTCTATGTCACACATATTTTTCATTTCTTACTGAATTTCAGCTACTTTAACATGGATTTTCAGGCGTCACCAGAGAGCGACAATTTTAACTAATGTGTGCAGGGAATTAGCCAAAGCTATTAAGCATAACCATAAGCAGAACTTCTTTCAATTCTGAATGAGCTACGTGTTCAGATAATATACTTGTTTGATGCACTATTTTGTTTGCTTCCTGTGATAAGAACTAATTCTCTATGTTCGATTAAGAGGCTTGATACTCAATCTAGAATCAGGCTATGTGTTAAACACAAAGCTTAATAAAGATCATTCACAATCGGAATTGGCATTCCACACGTGTGAAACTTCTGGATTTTCATCAATTCTGAACAGAGTCAATAATTCGAATTACTCCACATGATGGACGAGTGATTATTATTTGAAATACTTTTTCAAGAGCATGCTGTTCCACCCTTATTGATATGTATATTAAGTATTTGAGAAATTTACTTTTGATTTTTGATCGAGTTTATTATCTTATGTCGTAAACTATTTATACATTATGTGATTTGGTTGTGATTCATTCTAACTATTTGTGAGATACTTTTTGCTTTCCAATTTGGGTTTTCTAGAAGTAAATGCCTTGTTTGTTTCTTTCATTAAATGAATGACCTTGCAAATTTGAATGTTTGATGATGACTAATTGAGGCGATTGGACTACTATGGAATAATGCTACAATATAATGTATTACACTAGATTGTTATTGACAAGTAGTAGTGTTGGTTACTTAGAATTATCCACTCAAATTCCATGATAATGTTTTTCTCTAACCTTCTCACTATCACCCTCCAAGGTTCATCTAAAATGTCCATTCTAAAGCCAATATCCTATGCCATCTATACTAAGCTAAATTTGCCATTATCCATTTCATCTGTCTCTAGAAGTGCTTTCAGAGTCATGATTTCAGGAGATAATATGCCCTCTAGCAATATCTGTTAGCTTAAGTGCCTTACGCCTTTACTATTGTCCTATGTTGTTGCATCAATTGCATTGAGATGAAATCTTTAAGTAGAATGTTGACCACTTTGTGCTTTGAGGTGATCTTGTACTAAGTCTAAGTACATGTCAATTGCACGTCCCTTACAAGCATAGTCAAGCACATACTCGTTAGTCATAAAGTTGAAGGAGATGAGTCTTAACATGGTAGAAATTGACTCGACAATTTGACTTTATGAAAAAGCACATAGTTTTAGATTTTTCCAGCTTATTTGTGCTTTGTTGTTCTTAATAAGCTCTCAAATCAAGTGTAGCTTAGCTAATTAGGAGAGATATGAGCACTTCAACATTATATCTAATAATTGAGGCAATGTTATAAATCGACATGACATGTGAAAGACTTCCCACTTGGAAAAGCAAGAAAAATGATAAGAGAATCGAGAGAAAACACCAAACAATCCCTGCAAGGATTTTCTCTAGGCTTCATCAATAAGAAAAACTAAATTCTTCCCAAGCACTTTAACAAGAATAGATTTTGATGAACACTAAAACAAAAGTCTCCACAAATATCAATAATGTCTCTATTGTGACCTTATACTGCTGGCTTCTATTGTAATCAATTTAAAAAATATTTTGCTAAAGTTTCATTTGCTTAGTCATAAAGTCTGTTAATTGTTGAATATCATCAAACACCTCTATTCTTAAAATATGTGTAACCTACCATGTGCCCTTACAATTGTCATGTGACAAACTTAAGCTATTTCTCATGTCATAGGGCTTGGTTTGCAAGTTGACATTGCAAGGGCTAAATATGTGTTATAATTCTACTTCCACTTTAAAACCTATTCGATATGGTTGCCTTTGTATACATTACCATCTATTCATTTCATGTATCCATGACAGAGTCCCAGAACTAGTTACTTACTCAAGAACCTGTTGTAGATGAAGGACCTAGAGAAATACACAAAAGTCCGAGACACGTTCACATCACTACAAAAAGTCAATCGAATAAGTCAAAGGAATACCAAGGAATCACCTCTCACAAGAGTCAGATCCATTCGATAGTCAACAATCCCTCAACTCAATAAGCCTTCAACAGTCGATAGTCGACAACATTGACTCAACAATCTTCGGAAGATGTTCAAACCTAACAGCTACCCTTCATGTGTTAGGAACTATCATCACTACTATCAAACGAGACTTCACGCACGCTTCACTATACGATTAGCCTAAAGGTTTACAACCAATAGAGTAACAATGCATTGTATATAAATATAGAGTAAGATGCACAAAAAATATAAAATTAGATGTTTTGATCAATCAGATCAAATAAATCCAATCAATAATGTATTTGTTGAGATGCCTAGTACTATCATCGAGTTCTAAATTGTTCTTCTAGGCTTGTATACTAATAAGTAGATCTCTTTACAAAAATCTCATATACATTCACGCAATTCTAATATACTTTGTGTTCTTCAATCAGTGTATAATGTGTGAATGATTATTACTTTTTCTACTTTTGATTGTGAATCAAATACTTCTTATTCTTATTGTGTCTTGTTGACTGAGTCAAAGTGCAAAAACATAGTTGGACTATCAAATAGTCAGACGCTGTCAAACTGTTGACTGTCAAATCTTACGACTCAAAATAGAGATCTTACTCTACCAAATCTGTTCGACTCTGTCACCGTTTGAGCATACTACCTGTACAATAACTACCTATTGTTGTGTCAGTTAACTATATAGTCTATTCTAAACTAGTTAAGCCTTATCTTGTAATTACACATCATGTCTAACTAAGTTAGCCACGATCTTTGTAACCTGCTATGTATATACAACAAAATAGAATAAGGCAATGATGTGTGATTTAGAGTTCAGAACAAGAACTCAATGTATCAGATTATCTCATTCCTCAGAATCGAAGATCTAGAAAAAGTGAGAGCAATCCAAGAAGTAGATACATAATTTAATCTGTAACCAACATAGTATGATCATTGTGCATAGCACATCAATAATGTCAACCATTTATGGGCCATGATTATTCGTGATTTGATCGTTGTATTCACAATGACTAAATACAAATTCTCTATTTTCTTTATGTACGCTTGTGTTGTGAATGCTTTATGATAATTTCTCTTTCATTACAGATACTCGTTCCAATGATTGTTCAACTATTTGATTCAAAGAGTACATGGTTGTCACAAATGCCTAATTTTATCACTCTCTTCATGGTTGTTAACACCTACCTAAATAGTCTACTAGTTGAAAGATCGATCTAAGTAATAGTCTTAATATAATAATTCAATTCAATCCTTTTATAATTTCATTATTTTCCTTTGTTTGAAAAATTGCATTCCACACCTTAATTGTTCCAACAAGGTGGTATTAGAGCATGTTCAAATCATTAGTAAAATTCATGAATAATTACCACATTTTAGATCTTTCTTTAAATCATGGAAGGTTCATCCTCTACAATCTGGTTGATCAATAAATTCAACGGTGATGCCTTCCACGAGATGTAGATATTCGAAAATCCACCTCTGACTATTATGTTTCTTGCAAGAGGACCCATTTCATGGAACAATCGAAAGCAAAAATGCATTTCTTTGTCCTCTATTGAATCAAAATATGTTGCAGCCACTTATGTAGTGAAGAAAATCATTTGGCTCAGAAGATTACTCCAAGATCTCAAATTCTCTCAACTTAGTCCAACTACACTCTATTGTGACAATCAGAGCTGTATTACTCTATCTTTGAACCCACACATATTGAAGTTCAATTTTATTTTCTTACAAAGAAAGTTCACAATGAAGATATCAAACTAAGTTATTGTCATATTGACAATATGTTGGCTGACATTCTGACAAAGCCATTGTCGAGGGAAAATCATGTTGCCTTAGCAAATATGTTAAATTTCATTTAAGATCCTAGCAGTTAAGTTTAAGGGGGAGTGTTGGAGTCTAATCTTACTCCTACTCATCTGAATTCATCGTTCGAGTACTCCTAAACTATGTAAATATTCACTCTGTCTAAACATTTTGTATAAATATTCAAAGCAGAGCAACGATTCGACTTCGACACTCCACATTTGTGTTTGAAGTCCAGCTATCAAGCAAACCCATCGACATTATCGAATGTCCGCATTGTTCACTATCGACCCTTTCATCTTGTACAATACAAAACTCTTTTTCGAGTGGTATAATTTACAAGTGGACGTAGATATTAAAAAGGTAATATTTTGTTCATTTGTAGTTCCTTTCATTTTGATTCATATTTCTTTACTATCATTGTTTGTAATATGTTGATTCACGTGTTTTGTGATGATAGTTCACTCTTGAGTCGTATACTCCCGATGATGTATATAGATTTCGGCAAGAGTTGATCAAAATCTATGTACAAAACCGTCTAAGCATTACACTTGAAATCAAGGGCCCTAAAAAACAAGTTGCTCCTGCCTTAACAACCTTTCAGGTTGCTCAGGATGCAGATATTATTATATATGATAAAAAAGACATAGAAGTCCTTCCCAATACAGAGGAAGGCGATATTATAACAGAAAGGCCTGTTGCCTTAAAAGACATAGAAGTCCTTCCCGAAACAGAGGAAGGCAAGATTATAGAAGAGAAAACTGTTGCCTTATTAGTTCCTAATACTGATACTAAAAATATAAAAAAATTTACTGAATAGAGATTCATTTGTAAGTAGACTTACATAAAAAAAAAAATACAATCTTACATGTAAACGACCCGTTTATGATATTTTTATTGATATCAATATAGATTTTTACAATCAGGTTGTGTCCATACTGTAATACTGGAATGCAATTTTCTATATTGATAAAAAGACATGATGATTGATATGTATTTGTTGATAGTGAATCTCAGTGTTCTTTCATAACTTGGATTGTTTCGCCAATATCTCTGCATTTGATCTTGAGCTCATGTCTTTTACATACCTGCATAAAACTAATACAAAGTGAGTTACAATTAGTATAGAGATTGTATGAAAAAGTTTTTATTGAAACTATTCATAAAGAATCGAGTGTTTATAGTTACTTACGAGTTTACCATTGAAAATGAATCTGAAGTCTGAAAGTACATCATCTTGTAGGAGCAGTAGTTCTCGCCTGATGTAATTTAGACTCCAATCTTCTTCCACCTCAACACATGTCAAAACTGCATCATTGTATATAAATTCAATATTTTTTCGTTTTGAATGTCCACTAGCTTCCAAGTTTGATAATGAAAGCACATGGAAGACATTTTAATTCTGCATTCTATTTCTCCATCTGATCTTTTGTCCCAGCCTTCATCCATAAGTTCAGATAATAAACTATCTGATAAATTTTTGCATATAAATATCGTTGAGGTTCTGTGTGCATTGACACTTGATAAGAAATCCACAAATATATTCAAGAAAATAAATGAACTCAATCTGACTATTTTTGATCTCGTGCTTATCTTTAATGAATTTTTCACATCATTATATATCTTGCAACGAAATGATTCTGATTGCAGCATCTGGAACAATCCATTCATCATTTTCAAAACTAGGTAATGGAATTGAGACTATTTTTTCAAAATCTCCTTTTGTATTAGGAATGTACATTGATTCATAAAAAAAGATTCCACTGTCAGCTAGATCTTTTGTAGTTCTACCTCGATATGCAGCAGCTGTCCAATATCAGTGTGAATAACATCTAATAAACCTGTTAGAGATCCCATTCATTTATGTTGGATGGATATAAATCTGCAAGAAAAAAATGATCAGATTGGCAAGTTTACTATTAGATAATATCAATACTCATAGTTGCTTTTTTTGCGATCCTGACGGTTGAATCCTTGCACATGTATATTTGAATGCATATATATATGTTGGAATAGAATTTCAGAAACAGATTTTCCTCCTGATGATGTTCTGAAATCCAAAATTCTAGCCTTCCAATAAGATCGAAATGATAGTTTTGACCTTTTGCTTTTTCGAAATGTTCTTCTTGATGATGGATGCATCAAAACCCAAGAGTTTTTTGAATATTTTCTTGGCACCCATAATCCATTATCATCTTTCTCATTGAATAGAAGCACAAAGTCGATTGAAGAGCACGGCTTCCTTGATGGTGCCATTCGTAATGTGCAGGCAAAAATATAAAACACTGAACTATGAATTTGAAAATATGCATAGACAAAAAGCCATGAATCTGAAAATATGTGTTGGCGAAAATTTGAAACACTGATATATTTGGCGCTACGAATTAACTCTAGTTAACCTTGTTAACCATGATTTGACAATGCATATACATTAATGGTACATCGATTTTCTCATTTCAACCATCTGTCATATTCATTTTCAATATTTTTGGGTCTCTTCGGGTAGTGATGAGCTGGAAGGGTAGGCCTCAACAACCAATAGCATTTCCACAAGCTGCTCAACGAAACAACAATATATTTAGAGAGTTTTTATTTTATTTATATTTGGAAAATTCTACGTTATGTAGAACACCGATTTCAAGGTTTCAATTGGTCCACATGGCAACAAAAATAAGAAAAATAAAATTAAAAAGCATCTTTTTCAAAGGCCCTCTTCGGGCTCTAAGTTTCTCTAATGTATAGGTGGTTTTCAATGCATTGGCCAATACAACAATGATGATGTAACAATGAAACATTGGGGTTACAGAATTTTTGTGATCATGTAGTAATTGTTGGTACATTTAAATCAATCATTAAGCACATTAATTCAAATCTCCAACTTACCTATATCATTTCTATGCACACATGTGGCTCTTTATCTTGACACCCAATATGAGGTGGTTGTTGATACAGACACATGTGTATCTCTCTCTCTCTCTCTCTCTCTCTCTCTCTCTCTCTCTCTCTCTCTCTCTCTCTCTCTCTCTCTCTCTCTCTCTCTCTCTCTCTCTCTCTCTCTCTCTCTCTCTCTCTCTCTCTCTCTCTCTCTCTCTCTCTCTCTCTCTCTCTCTCTCTCTCTCTCTCTCTCTCTCTCTCTCTCTCTCTCTCTCTCTCTCTCTCTCTCTCTCTCTCTCTCAAGAATTGGCTACCCAATTGGCAGATGGAGAGAATGTGTAGTAGCTAGGATGTATCTCTAAGCCAGGAGATGTATGCTAGGGAGGGCCGAGGGCGATGGTTGGTGGTATGGGACGCCAATTATCATCGGAGGCTTGACCAGGCAGGGTCGGCAGTGATCCTACAGATGGGTGGATACAGTGTGTCATCACTTGTATGGGGTGTGTGAAAACCTTTAAAGTGATCGAAGATCTATGGAAGTTGTAACACACACACACACATTCTCTCTCTCTCTCTCTCTCTCTCTCTCTCTCTCTCTCTCTCTCTCTCTCTCTCTCTCTCTCTCTCTCTCTCTACCATCTTCAATTCCTACCATACAATCAGTATCACTCACTTTTCGATATACCCTTAGTCAATCTTTTTTACTATTTCGTTCTATATCTTCTCTCTCTTCAATTTCTCTCACTATTTTTATGCTCTAGTACTTGTGACATTCATCAAGTGCAATCTCCAAATCGAAATGGCAAGATATAGAGTTCGATGCCAACAATGAGGAGGAAATTGGCTCATGATCTAGTTAGAAATATAAAGTTTATTTAGATTTATTGTTTCTATCTATCTGATTTTCAATCATTGCTTCGAAGCTTTTGAAAGTATCAAATACATCAGATTTCCTTTTAAAAAGCAAATTCATGTCTCACATTACATATCATCTATAGAAATGAGAGTATAAAAGCTCCACATATAGGCATTGTCGTTATTAGTCCACATAAGTTCTTGCCAACTAGATCTAGGATGTTATTCACTCTTGCAACACCTCCTCACTTGAATTTCTCATGATGTTGTTTTTCATAAACACACAAATCATCTTCAATTGAACATTCCCAAGTTATTCATCAAATAGAGACTTCCAAACTTCAAATGACCAAATATTTTGGGCCACAAGTCAGTTTGTGATGGAATGGATGAGATAAGTTCATGTTGCCCCTTGATCGTATCATTCAAACTAATGATAGCTTCATCTTGGGATCTCTAATTACATCAACAATGATTTTGTACTTCTATTCACATCCTTCATGAAACATCCCATCTTACGCAAACTCTAATTGAATTAGTTTTTGATGGGAATCACACATACTGAAAGTAAGTTCCTAGTAAAATCCGGTACATAAAGTACCTCCTTGATGATCCTACTACTTCAATTAGGTAGCTGGATGGAAACCATGCTAATCCCCATGATCTTGCACACTTCTCCATTTGCCTACGAAATAGAGTTCTCATTGTCCAACTCCTTTGAATGGTTAAACCAATTTTGATTGCCCAACATGTGTCTAGTGGCTCGATATTCAATATACCAATTTTTATCTTCTTGATATGATGATAATGCTTGTTGGGCTCATCGTTGCCATATTTCACCAAATACTTTCGTTTCTTGCCATTCCACTGGCCCTTTTTTCAATAATAGAAGTATTTCCCCTTCTTCTTACCTGCAGCTCGAGGCGAACCCTCATCACCTGGAAACTTGGGATCTTATCGCTTATGCTTTTTCTTGCCCTTTTCCTTGCCTTGCTTTTGGTGTGTTACCAAAGCTTGATCATTAGCATTATGAAGTCGAGTTATGACCACTTCGCATCGTTGCTCCTCCTGCATCAAGATTCCTATAAACTTATCTTAGGTAGGCATTTTCTCTCTTGTGCTATTCTACTCACAAACATCTGATAGGAGTTTGTGATTTTGCACAAGGCATTGAATCGATTTAATATCGCGAATCCGCTCACCAATGGAGTGTAATTCATCTCTTAGCGTTTTGATTCGAGTTTGAATAAGCCCGAATGCACTCTCCTTGCTTTATTCAAATCTTATTCAATTTTGATTTCAGAAACATAACTCAAGATGGATGTGATATTTCAAACTGCCCCCTAAGCACTTTTCATGCTTGCCTTGCGGCACTGCATTACTGATATGCGTGATTATCCTTCACTAGGAGGTTAATGAATCTAAACAAGGTGATATGTAAGATTAGTATATGCTTGTCACAATCAAAAACAATTAAATTAAGCGACTTTGGCTTCAAAAGATTACATTTTGTGCTCAAAATCATGTGGCAAAAACAATCTTTTAGCGCATCATCCCCATATCGACTAAGAGAAATCTTCATGCCAACTCAAGGTTTCTAGATTCATTTTCAAAGCAATGTTTATGTAGGTTGTTGCATGCACAAGGATACCTGGCAAATATTCCACGTGTCTCATATCGAAATATGACTATTGTCAAATGTGATAAGTACTCATCCAATATAGACCAATCCAAAGAATATCTGCACTTGCAAGTCTCTCACATCTCACACCACCTTGGCTATGGCGTCAGCTGGAACACCACCATATATCACTTCTCTGTCCCGCACTCTCTCTCACCCACCCACACCCACTCCTACTCCTACTCCTACACCTCCCTCACATGATCAGCAGCAGCGAGGTCCACAAATTATGGATTCATCTGATCAGCTTTCGGCACAAGGCGAGCTTCCTCTCATCGATCTAAGATTGCTCTGCCACGCGGATGAAGCTGAAATACAGAAGCTCGTGGTGGCGGCCAAAGAGTGGGGTTTTCTTCAAGTAGCTAACCATGGCGTGCCTTGCAAGCTGCTCAGTAAGGTTGAGGAACAAGCCTGCCGTGCATTTGCTCTTCCAGTTGAAGCCAAGACCAGGGCTAAACCTGCTGCAGGAAGCTTTCACGGATACATATTCCCCAAGTCATCAAAGGAAGATGGTAAGGGGTTGCCATTAAGCGAAGCTATTCGGCTTCCTTTGAACCCAGAGCACAGGGCGGAAATGATATTTAAGTTCTGGCCAGAGGGTGACGAGGCATTCAGGTGGATTTTACGCCTCCTCAATCTTCAACTCGGGATTCCCAGATCCTGTATTGTTTGTTAACTTCAAGTCTGTTTAAAAAGAGGAGTTATTTTAGTGCAGATTAGGTTCTCCTGTGTTGTCAGCAGAGCCTCTAAGAGTGTTGTTGATGACCTTTGATCCGCAGTTCTGCGATTGAGGAATATATTGAAGCTGTTGAGGCGATTTTACTACTGCTTTTGAGAAGTTTAGCCTCGGGACTAGGACTACATCCTCTGCAGTTTGCGCAGAATTTGTCCAAGGATGGAAATTCGTCGGCACTGCGAATGAATTTTTATCCTGCTTCTCAGCCTTCCCCTACTCTAGGCTTCCCATCTCATTCAGATCCACAGGTTATAACGATACTGCACCAGAACGGCGTTGATGGATTGCAGATTCTCAAGGATGACAAGTGGATTGCCATAAAACCGCGGCTTGGTTCCTTTGTTGTGAACGTGGGGGATACGCTGCAGGTTTGCCTTAACAATCTAATGACCATCTATGTTACCCACGAGCTTCATGTGTTTTTGCACTTTATTCCTGCGTTGATCCATGTAAACTTTTGAATGAACTATACAATGGTGTAGTGATGTTTTGCTACTATATGTCATCCTGTATTATTGCATGTTTCGTGACTGAAATCATCCGGCAGAGCCTTATCGATTGACGCTAGATCTGCTTGTTTGAGCTTTGCAGGTGATGAGTAACGATCTTTATCCGAGTGTAGTCCATAGGGTAGTAATGAAGAGCGACAAATTTCGCTCATCCGTTGTTTTTGCTATGGCTCCTCATCCACAAGCCATATTGCGACCAGCAGCTCAACTTGTCTCAGAGCAACGGCCATCACAATATCGCCCATTTACAGCTGAAGAGTACTTTCTAAGCACCAGATTTCATGGATATAATGGCAAGTCTAACCTGGACAGATTCAGAATCAGTCCTACCTTAGCATGAGAATTATGCCTTGCAGGAGGAAAAGACCTTTGCATTGCTTGTCAAAATTCAATATATCACTTCAAGAAGGCATTCCAGACTGCAATTTCACCTGTAACAGATGTTAATTGGGCTTAATCGCAGCAGCAAATTATGCTGAAAACTAAAGATGCACAAAAATAAGATGCTGGAGGCATTGAGTAGATACTAGATACCTCGTACAGACTGATCGTTCAACCTTTAAGTGAGCAAAAAAAGCTGTGTTGGGCAGCTTGGGCTTGGCATTTGTCATTAAATACATCATTCATGAATGTTCATTCATGAATGTGCAAAGTACATTGCATAATCCAAAGGAAATACATGAATAGGGTGGGTAGTAAAGGTGTTTTGGGTTTATCCTCGTCTATAGCTATTGGTTTATAACTTTATACATAAGAAAACTATCCATACATGTATATAGTTGTTTTTTCTTCATTTGGTCAAATAAATGGTCAATAAAAAAGAAAGGTTCAAAGGTTTTCACTGTTTACTAATCTACTGATTTAGAATCCTTGCAACTGCAAACTTTTCCATTCTTCTTGATTTGTGAAGAGCACAACCACACTTTCTTCATTGGAAAAGTAAATTTGACATATTTCATTATTTTGCTTTTGTCGCACACAAGTACTCTTGGATGTTGAGATAGTATTCTTTGACAATCTCTTACATGTTTATTAGAGGAATTCTTATTATGCAATCTCAAAGGGTCTCCTTTTAAAATTTCGATAATCTCATTGAAGGATTTCCTTGAACCAAGGATGTGAGGCGACAAGCTCTTGCTCTTCTATTCTTTAATTTGGATTCCGATTTTCAAAAAGTCCTCAATAGACCTAGGTTTCTATTGTATCAATTTCTCGTTTGCTTCTTTAATCCTAACTAGAAAGGAGTTTTTTCATTTAGAACATTCCACATGTAATATTTCTTCATGGTCCTTAGTCATGCAAGAGCACTTTTGAACTCGTTCTCCTAAGGGTCTTCTTTTTTCCAAATTTGCAAGTATACATTGATATTCCCTACAAGGTATGTCGAAAAAGGCATTCACATTAGTTTGTTGTTATCTCCTTCCAAAAAATAGGTTAGGGTTTTTGAGGATGTCTACTAGGCATTTTGGATCCATGACCTTGCCTAAAAACATTTCATATAATTTCCTTTATGTTTGCATTCTAATGATGTGTGCCATAAACTTTTGTAGCTTACATATTATCCACAGTTATCTACTCCAACGTTTAATTGATCAATGTGATGTTTGTTTTCATTAAATTCCAAAATAATCCTTAACTATCTTCATTTAAAATTCACACGATAATAATTAAAAAACTAGTGAAAAGTAGTAGTTTTGATTTTGTTGATAGATCATAAGTAGCATAAATGAGTATTCTAAACGCCCTCAATTGTAAACATTTTCTCTTCAAACAAACATACTACTCAAATATCTTGTAAATTTTTGTGGCGATGAATAATCAATCATAATTTAAAGTAACACAACAATGGATAATGATGCTTGGTCATGTCTGATGGACCGCTAATGTTGAAATTTGTGACAATCAAATCTAAAGTCGTATGTATATGGAACCTAAAAGAAAACATAAGATACTTTCAAGAGCAATATTAGGACAATAGATTTAAAACAATTCAAAGGATTTCTTGTTAGACAACTCTCCAAATACACCCTAACTGATATCTTGTCATTCATCTGAGTGAAGTTCTAAATTTAGTTGAAGTCCATTACACATTCTGGAATGAACATGTCCACATCTTCATTTCCTTGCCATTCATCTAAGTGAAGTTCTAAATTTAGTTGAAGTCCATTACACATTCTGGAATGAACATGTCCACATCATCGCCTTGCCATTCACCTTGAGTGAAGTTCTAAATTTATTTGAAGTCCATGGAATGAACACGTCCACATCTTCATCGCCTGGATTTGATCACTCATCTAGTAGTCCCATTCTTTCACAAACTTTGTATAATCGATCGACTCTTGTTGCAAGAGTATAAGTAGTAACATTGTTAATTTTTTCATTCGTTCACTTTTGACTCTTATGTCGTTGTCATTGACATCTCATTTATCATGTTCATTTGGCTCCATGTAATACTTGACTGCCTCATCTTTTCAGTATGTGGATGCTCTTGTGCATGAGTCTTTGATTGACCATCTCCATCAACATCGTTGTTTAAAGTTGCATCTCTCTCTCTCTCTCTCTCTCTCTCTCTCTCTCTCTCTCTCTCTCTCTCTCTCTCTCTCTCTCTCTCTCTCTCTCTCTCTCTCTCTCTCTCTCTCTCTCTCTCTCTCTCTCTCTCTCTCTCTCTCTCTCTCTCTCTCTCTCTCTCTCTCTCTCTCTCTCTCTCTCTCAATATATATATATACTAGTAAAGAGTGCCCGTCATTGACAACCGAACAACGATGGTTTAGGAGGAAAGACGATGTCGTTGACGGGTGGCCGATGTATGTGTGTCCAAATGTACCTTGCCGAAATACGGCGGGTGGTGGACGTCTGATTTTGGGTATCGAAAAAGTCTGATTTTGGGTTTAGGATTTAGGGTATCAAAAAATCCTTCTTTGTCAAGCTCAACGTTGGGTCGGAAAAATTTGAGTCTTTGGAAAAATTCTTGGGAAAATTCGAATCTTTGGAAAAATTTGATTCTTCGGAAAAATTCAAGCCTTTGGAAAAATTTGAGTCTTCGGTAAAATTTGAGTCCTCAGAAAAATTCGAGTCTTCCGATAAATTCGAGACTTTTGAGAAATTCGAGCTTTGGAAAAAATTCGAGTCTTCGGAAAAATTCGAGTCTTTGGAAAAATTCGAGTCTTTGGAAAAAGTCGAGTCTTTGGAAAAAATCTGAGTTGACAGTACAAAGGGTCGAAAATATACAAAGGGTCGGATTTTACTCTGGGTCGAAAAATATACAAAAGGTAAAAAATATACAAAGGATCGGAATAAATTCGTCTTGATCTGATTCGGACAATCCATCTTCGCCAAGCTCAACGTTGGTTTGGAAAAATTGGATCATTTGAAAAAATTCGAGTCTTTGGAAAACTTGGAGTCTTTGGAAAAATTCGAGTCTTTGAAAAATTCGATCCTTTGAAAAAAAAATTTGAGTTTTTGGAAAAAAAATTCGAGTCTTTGGAAAAATGCGAGTCTTCAAAAAATTTTGTTTGTCAAAATCTTGGACAAAGAATAGGTTTACAAACTTTTGAAATACATCATACACAAAAAATATCCAAATTCACTCTATGAAATTCAAATTGAACTCTTATCGGACAACCATTATTATCAAAAGAATCCCATAACATTTTTTTGGTTAAAAGACATTTTAAATAGTCTAAATATATATTTTCAACCAATTTCAAAACATCATGGAAATGTCACTACTTAAATCTAATACCATTATCTAGCTATACACCAGACTATCTAACATTGCCTCAAAGGCAGACACACTAATAGTGTTGCCATTCACCTTCCTTGTAGACCGCTCCCAAACTGTGTCTGTCTGTTGTGTGACACGAGCAAATCGACAATGATTCACCATCAAGTTCACCATCTGCACAAACACATATGTGGCCAACTGTTATTAGATGACATACGAAATCCAATCTACATGCAAACTCAATCCGTCCCAAATCATGAAAGGATGGAGTCAAGAGCGATCTGCCTTCCTCAAGTAACCTATCAACCCTATCTAGAGCTCTCCTCTTTGCCTTAGGTCTATGCCCTAGTCGTAGAGCTCTAGCTGATTTAGACTCTGCCTCTGGAGTGCTATATGACGTGTGATTATGCACCTCCTTGGGCGTAACACAGCGTCCTGGACCACCCCTACCTAAAAACCTCCTCTTTGTGCCGTATCTATGCCTCAACCTTCTAGTCCTACCTGATCTAGACTCAGCCTCAGGTGTCCGATACAACGGGTGGTTACACATCTCCTCGGGTGTAACCAACCCTACAAAAGTCGAATCTACACCTAAAGACATCAAATACATCCCTACGAACACACTGTTGAACTTGCTCCAACTCGGGAGCTGGGAGAAGCCTCCTCTTCGATGTTCTCCTCCGATCTAATCTACTCTTCCTCTCCAACCTGGACTCCAACTTTGGCGTTCTATACATGGCATTGCCATGCACATGCTCTGGCATGACAACCCCCCCCCGAACTACCTAAACCACCGACACCAACAGTCAACATGTGCTCGACACTTTGCAAGTTTGAAACCAAACTTGCGGTCGAACATGCTGCCTCCTCAATGACACGACCTACAGTTGCAAGCGACAATGCCCTACACACTGCTTGTTGCTTCCTATTCAACCTCCTCCTTCTTGCAGACTGGCTCTCACCCTCCAGAGTGATGTATGAAGGGTTGTTCCACACACACTCGGGAGTGTCCATGTCATAGAATCACTCTCTCAAATGCAAAACACCTACAAAAATTGGAATAAAAACCATCAGGTTTTATATCAAACATTGGGAAACAATCAAATACATGAAAACTAACTTAAGTAGACTATAAAAACCAAATTAATGGTTTGGGGGTGAAGTCTTCTTACATGTTCAATCTTCATTGTCTTAGCTAGTGAACATCTAGAGTAATAAAAAGAATTCCTCTCTACCAACCAAATCAAATAGTCAATATTGATTCATCAAATGTATCATTATTCATGTGTATTGTGTAGGTACAAAAATATATGGAAATCTATCATACATATATTGTTCCTTGAGCTTTTAATAAAGTTCTATTCCACAAAAATAGTTGAATTGTAGAGAGTCACATGATTATGGTCACATAATAGTGTTAGGATATTGGTTATGATTTCTTGGCTAGTTTGAGGCGTAACAATTGGGTCCAGTTATTTTTTATCAAGGTCCACCAATAATGTAATGCAAAAAGTGGTATTTTTCTCAATAATTACTATTTTTAATTTAGTAATAATGCTTGTAATTGGGTCATGTGGACATTCAAATGCAAAGTCAACAAAGGTATATTCTTATAAAGTAGATTAGGAGAGTGAGGTAATACACATTAAGAATGGGTTGTAATTGTTTATAAGGGCACTTGCTCAAGTCCCAACTACTCCATGAGGGGACACGCTTGTATGATGCTAATGGGTACATATTATTCTTAGTATTGCTAGTGTGTTGTTCTTCACGGATACCCTTTGAACTTGGTTCATTTTGCAAGATTTTGATTAAGCTCATTGAGGGAAAACAAATGTAGCCAGACATGTAAAATTAGTTAAAGAAGTCTACACATAGTTGCAGATTTAGGAAGAGGATAGAGGTGTGTATAAGTATAACAGACTTTGCTATTATCTATCGTAATTGAGTGTGTTTCTACTGCCAATTTTGCTATTGGTTTGTGAACGAGCTATTGGATGCAATTCTCTGATGATGTTTTTATAAAGGAGGTGGAGGTGAGCGATGGCATGCCATGGGGAGTATCAACCGCATAATTATGAGAACCAGAAACCATGTCTGGCCACATATGACCTCGTAAAAAATCTGGAATTTGAGGAGGAAGAAATTAGCTCGATGAATATTGTTGCTGAAGGAGGCAGCAAGAGTGAGCAGCCCGGATTGTACTACATTCACAGCTCTGTTCAGGGTCACAACACATCATGTATACGGGATCTTCAACAAGCTATGTTCTGGAAGCCGCACATATTTTGGAGGTTCAGATTCTGAAGAAGCCGCCGTTTTGATGGTGTGATGCATGAGAGAGAGAGAGAGAGAGTTCTAATTTTTGAGATAGAGAGAGAGATCGTGATTGGCTGCTTCTGGTCGCAACACATCACGTATACGATCCTCTCCTTTAGAGTACATTTATTTGCTTCCAATTTAAGTATGTGATGTAATAATGTGTGTGTGTGTGTGTGTGTGTGAGAGAGAGAGAGAGAGAGAGAGAGAGAGAGAGAGAGAGAGAGAGAGAGAGAGAGAGAGAGAGTGTGAGTGAGTGAGAGAGAGAGAGAGAGAGAATGACAACATAACTCTTCTGTCCAAGCTATCTCGCATGCAGAACATCAGCTGTGGGTGTCTTCTAACAGAACCTTTGCGATGGGTTTCCTCGCTATGGGCAACAATTCATACTTGCTTAGTATCTGGTTCAACATCATCTCTACCAAAACAATTGCATGGTCGGCCAATAGAGACAGACTTGTCAGCAACGCTGCCAATCTAGAATTCACCACCGATGGCAATATGGTGCTGAATGATTCTCAAAAGACGGTGTGGGAGCGGCGCACCACCAGTGGTCTCAACGTGATCAAAGCGGAAATGAGAGATACAGGAGACTTCGTGCTGCTCAACCAATCCTCGCAGCCAGTCTGGGAGTCATTCAACAATTCAACCGATACTCTTCTACCCAATCAAGAGTTGAAGTAGGGATTCAGCTTGATCAACCATCAAAGCTCAACCAACCATTCAGCTTCGAACTTCAAGTATGTCATGTAATAATGCGTGTGAGAGATATGCTTCGATGATAGTTTTGCTAAACCAGTTCAAGAGGTGCAGAACATAACTCTTCTATCCAAGCTATCTCTCATGCAAAACATCAGCTGGGTGTCTTCCAACAGAACCTTTGAAATGGGTTTCCTCGTAGTGGGCAACAGTTCATACTGGCTTAGTATCTGGTTCAACAACATCTCTACCAAAACCAAAACAACTGTGTTGGTTCAATTTTGAGAATCTAGTTAGTTGTCATAATTTAAATGAGCCAAACTTTTATCTAAGACTTTTTGAAAGATTTTTTTTTTTTTTAAGCCGTCTCCATAGAGAATCGTAGGCTTTTGGACCATGAGTTGTTAAAAAGCGTACAAAAAAAAATTATTAGGTTTTGTGTTAGGTTGAAAAAACAGTTTTCCGCAAGCACTGGGACTCATAAAGAAATGAAACTAGCCCCATATAGTTCTTGGCCTATAAGGCACGTGGTAAATTAGGGCATAAAAGATATGACTTTGTGGCTTCTTGGCATGTACAAGGTCCTATTCTTGATGGACACCTGAAAGGCTAATATATGAGAGTGATGATTGGTGTTTATGCCTCACTCGTGTTTTTGCCATCATCGTGTACTAATTGTCTGCTTTGTGAATTAATTGTTCTTTAGCTTTAATTCTCGTTAATTGCTCAAAAGATTATGATCTGCTGCGTGTCGAATGGCTAAAGGTGCAGGTACGTGATCTGCATGATTGAACATCCATTCATCATAAACTTCAATGGTTATGGGCCCACGACACTAGTACCATAATCAATACGATCGTATCATGAGCTATCGCACAGGTGTCAGAGATCGATTAGCAAAGATCTCGAAGTGTCTGGAGGCTATACAATTGACAGCACTTGGAGATGGCGACAGAATTTGGATCGTTGGTGGATGCACGAGCTCTGGAGAAGCTGGAGGGATCGAACTACGCGAACTGGAGCTGGAAGATGAAGCTTATACTTGAGGAAAGGGGACTGTGGGGTGTGGTTGATGGAAGTGACGTCGTTCAACTCGACGAAGAGGGAGTGGTGGCCAACCTAGTTGCAGCGGAAGCGTGGGGAGTCAAGGAAAGGCGTGCCTATCTAACAATTTGTCTATCATTAGGAGATAATGCGATTGGATGAGTCGGATATGCGAAAACTTCCAAGGACGCATGGAAGCAGCTAAAGGAAAGCTACGAGGCGCAAGGGATCACCAACATTCTGTTACTACAGAGACAATTAGCAAATGTCAAGATGGAAATTGGAGGCAACATGAATCTTCATCTTGAAAAAATCAAGACTATGGCAAGGCAATTGGAAGAGGCTGGAGCACCAGTTGATGAGAGACAACTTGTTTTCAGGATCTGAGTTCAAACATTTTGCGAGTAAATAAAAAGCGAGTTTTTTTTTTGCATAATCTATTACTCATGGCTAGTTAAACACAAATAGATTTTCAGAATATGAGAGATATTTGAACTATGGTACTGGACTTATTCATGAACAGGTTCGATAAAACTTCCAGTTACATAGTCTAAAAAGGTAAAACATTGAACTTCATATTAAAATATGTATCAAAATAACAAGATGTAAAACCTATATTTAACTTAAGAACATCAAATTTACCTAAATTATGTAACAAAGTTAACAACATTCAAAATTACGTACATATTTCATCCCATCCCTCAAGGTTTGTTTAACTTAAGAACATAAACTTTACCTACAATTATACAACAAACTCAACAACATTGAAAATTATCAACATATTTAATTTCATACTATGAACAAAGAAGATGCAACTTCCTTCATAAACATGTGATCTTTTTCAAACCATGCTACATTAGAAACAAACAGAAGTCCTTTGTCATAAGTAGTCCTTGGTGAGAGAAAACAAAATAGATACAACATCCCACCTGAAAGGGCAAGTAGAAAAAGCAAAAAGTGGTCGTAACTCAAAAATGGATTTTAAGAATGTGTTTTATTGACAATTTTGTGTACATATTAAACTGTAAATTAGATAGTTTAAAAAAAAAATGTTCTTTTGATGCAAACAAAGCTCATGACAACTAGTGTATAAGTTGGCAATACCCATTTAATGATCAACGCAAGACTGACTATGATAAGTGCTACAACATATTGTTTGTTGAAAACCCTGTCATATCAATAGCAAATGAATACCAACTCCTCTCATGACAAATGGCCAAAGAGATTTACAATCTACAATCTTAATACAATTGAAAAACTAAAGCATTTGTGATAAAAAAATTCTCAACAAGACCTTAACTATATTAGAGTGAGACTCAACAATATCTTCCATTATGCCTTAACTATATTAGAGTGAGACTCAACAATATCTTCCATTATGACATCAACTACCTGAGTTGCAAAAGGAGCTTCAAATTAGTCAATCACATGTTTTTTTATTGTCATAGAAATTTGTGGTTTTCAATCTTGAAAATTTTGGCTACAACATCTTAAATGAGGATATAAACTTGAACCCCATCATTCATGGGAACAATGTTGTTTCATTAGTGACAAGAAATGAAGCAAAAAAGTGGCACAATTTTATAATTGCCACTCTTTACACTATTTGAAAAGCTTGAAATAACATCGATTTCAATGAAGTACACTTCTTGAGCAATAACAACATTCGTATACAAGTTATTGATTTATGAAGAAATTTGTACATGTTGATTCTATAATAAGGACTAGGCTTAAGTTCATATCTAACTAATGTTTCGGTTGCTATAAATATCTTCAACACTAAAAGGAGCTAGCCTTTTTTTCTTTTTTCTTTTTGTAACATTATTAAGCAACTCGTGGTTTTTATAAACATCATATCTACACCTGACCAAGCCATTTACGTAGCCAAGCTCATTACATATCACTGCACAGTGGAGGGATTTGAGCTTGCACCTTCAGGCTGTAGTCAACAACTCTATCCATATATCCCACTGTGATGGACAGATCTAGCTATTAAGATAAGACTATATTTGGTCGAATCTAGTTTATTAGAAGCCACAGTTTATCTAAGTTATACCTAAAGACATAATGGAAAAGCCAACTCAAACTCAAAATCTTCCACTATTTTTTCTCATCATTTTTTTCCTACAATTTTGAATTTACAAAAAAAAAGCTAATGCTTCAATAATGATGATAAGGTGGTCATGCCCCAAGTTCACAGCCCCAGGTGCATGTCATAAATGACCAATGTCTAAAATTCACGACATGATTGCAGCTTTGTTTTCATGGTTTGCAGTTAAGGAGTATCTTTCACGACACATCATTCTTGTCATATGTTTGAAGGATTTTGTTGTAGATTCATTTGAACATTAAAAGGATATAAGTGGAGCATTTTTTAGGTAGATCACACCATCATTTCGCCCATGCCACTCACATTTTTGAAGCCCTGTAGCTCACTAATATTGGAGCTATTCACATGCAATTAAGGAGACAAGCCGATCCAAGGCATTTTTTGAAGTTATTTGGTCTATAATCATGCTACTAGAGATCAGGTTTGATGGAGCTTCATGCATCTCGGTTAGAGGTGGAATGCACGACTTCATTCTAAAGGTATAATACATGTCCTATTGAAGGTAAATTATTCTGGTGCATATTGGTCATGGATCCAAAGATGATTTGCTTACTCTTACAATAGCCTTTTATGTAAAATTGAACCACCTCATAGAACCAATAGATCATTGGCAAGGCAAAAACTTTTTTGCCCCTAGCTCTACTCACTAGCGGAGTAGAGTTGGGGGCAAATTTTTTTTGCCTTGCCAACGATCTAAGTTTAGGCAACTTATTTCTAACTAAATTTTTTTTTAACAATATTTTATTCCAAAGATGTAGAAAAAGTACTTGCGCTAGTATGATCTAAATATTTCCAATGGAGCCACATTAAAAAATTTGGGTTTTTTTTTCATGCCTAGAAACTGTGATAAACCATTCAAGGAAGTTCAACAGGTCATCGTGCAACCTTCCTATTTTTTTGGCAGTTAGACCTCTTTCTTACTAGCTTCTAGGACATGTTCTGGTTGGCAAGGCAACCTTGGCACATTGTTGGCTAGCAGGGCAAAAAAATTTGCCCTTTAGCTCTACTCATCAGCGAGTAGAGCAACAGGGCAAATTTTTTTTGCCCTACCAATGAATTGTTGCACATGGTTGGCAAGGCAACCTTGGCAATTGGTATGGTAACCATGGTTGAGTTCTAGTAACCATGTGCAATTGTTCATTGGTAGAACAAATTTTTTTTGCCTTGCAGCTCCGCTCGCCAGCGAGTAGAGTTGTAGGGCAAATGGTTTTTGCCCTACCAATGAATTGTTGCACATGGTTGGGTTCTAGGTGGCAGGGCAACCTTGGCAGATCAAACTGTTGGTAGATCTTTGAGTTCTGGTTGGCATGGTAACCTTGGTAGATTTTTGGTTGGCATGGCAAAAACATTTGCCCTGCAACTCTACTCGCCGACGAGTAGAGCAACAGGGCAATTTTTTTTTGCCCTACCAATGAATTGTTGCACATGGTTGGGTTCTGGCTGGCAAGGCAACCTTGGCAATTGGCATGGTAACCGTGGTTGAGTTCTGGTAACCATGTGCAATTGTTCATTGGTAGGGCCAAAAAATTTTGCCCTGCAGCTCTACTCGCCGGCGAGCTACAAGACAAATGTTTTTTGCCCTACCAATGAATTGTTTCACATGGTTGGATTCTAGGTGGCAAGGCAACCTTGGCAGATGAAACTATTGGTAGATCGTTGAGTTGTAGTTGGCATGGTAACCTTGGTACATTTTTGGTTGGCATGGCAAAAAAATTTGCCCTGCAGCTGCACTCGCCGGCGAGTAGAGGTGCAGGAGAAATATTTTTTGCCCTACCAATGAACAATTGCACATGGTTGGGTTCTAGATGGCAGGGCAATCTTGATAGATCAAACTATTGGTAGATCGTTGGTTTATGATTGGCATGTTGACCTTGGTAGATTGTTGGCTGGCATGGCAAAAAATTTGGCCTACAGCTCTACTCGCCGGCGAGTAGAGCTGCAGGGCAAAAAAATTGTCCTACCAATGAACTGTTGCCCTATAACCATTGATTTTGTGATTCGTAATGCCTTGTGCTCAAGTGTCCTTTGTATTTTGAGACCACCTCCAGGAACATAATGTCCATCCAATTTTCTCTCTCTTAGGAATCTGTCATTCTCTCTCCTCTCTCTGATGGAATTCACTTTCTCTCTCCTCTCTCCGGTGGAATGCACGTTCTCTCTCCTCTCTCCGATGGAATGCACGTTCTCTCTCCTCTCTCCAGTGGAATGTGCTATGTGGCAGCCCGTCATTGGCTATCCACATCCACATTCCACCACAAACGTAAAAAAATTTGCGAAAAAAAAAACGACAAAAAGCCAAAAAAAAAAGAAAAAAACTGGTCCACGCATACGACCGTAGCGTACGGCCAAAAAACAGAAAAAAAAAAAAAATCCCTTCGCACGATGGCATTAAGTAGGGGAAGGCCCGAAGCCTGAGAGCTTTCCTTGCCGGAAGGGCCCTTGAGGGCCTTCCTTGGGGGACTACCCTCAGGCTCCCGCCCTCGGGCAAGGGCACTCCCAGCAAGCAAGGAAGGCCCTCAGCCCCCCCCCCCCCCCCCCCCCTCTTTCTTTGTTGGTTCAATCGAATCTCTGTATGAATCTGTGGATCGATAGGATGTCCTCTTTATTCTTTGCAAGAATGACATGAAAACCGATTATGGATTCTAATTATGCTTTTTAACTTGAGGAAGAATAGTTGTCCTGGTATCTGTGCTTTTGTAGCCAGTCTGATGTCTGTGCTTTTGACTGTTGTGAAATAGGAGGTGTCACAACCTTTTTATAGCTTACTCCAATTTCCTTTTGCCATATGGATGGTCGATTTATGAGTGGAAGGGCGATTTTGATTTCCAGAAACCCAACCCAAATTTCTTATAATCGATCCTCTGCTTTGCGTCTGTCTTTGAATTAGTTGAGATGGAGTTGCCTTGAGCTGACAACCTTTCGGAAATAGTTTTCAAATCAACTGTTTCCTACCTTAGATTGGAAACCAGCTGTAGCAGCGCTGGCCGTTGCCAAATCTGAAGGCTACATACATGGGTTGGAAGCGCGACTCTGAAGGGAACCTTGAATCAGTCCATGGCAGCGAAGGAGCGTGAAGAAGTCCGGGCATCAGATGAGGGACGACCATGGAGAGATGGCGGCCATGGCTGGAGGCAAAAAATTTGCCTTGCAGCTCTACTCGCCGGGAGATGGCGGCCATATAGGCTTTGGCAGATCGCTGGCTGGAGGCAAAGAAATCTGCATTGCAGCTGTACTCGCCGGCGAGTAGAGCTGCAAGGCAAACCGGCGAGTAGAGCTGCAAGCCAAATTTCTTTGCCTCCAGCCAGCGATCTGCCACAGGTTGGAGGGCATAAAAAATTTGCTTTTCTGAAACTCCTAGCCTCTAGGACACCTTAAAACAAATTAGATGGTCTTAAATATACCTTAGGGCAGCTTCAGGTTATATAAATTGCACAAGTTTTCCAATTTTGTTTGATTCTAAGCAATTAATGCAATCAATTTTGGACATAATTTTGAGGGGTATCTTGAATTAGGTTGCATAGGAGTTATGTTTTTCGAGTACAATGTGAGAAAATTGTGCGACGTAAACTTTGAGACCTCTCATGGATGAATTTTGAGCTTCAAAACAAAAATTGGAGGTAAGGGTTTCCTCCATACATGGAAACCTCTCGTTTCGAATTTCTCAAAACTAAGCCTAATTATCCTTGATAGCTTCCACCAAAGTGTTCACTATCTCATTTTAAAATTTGAGCTCCTCTAGTTAAGCCTTCATCAAATTTCATTCGGCTTTGCATAATACCACTAAAGAGAGTGAAAGAAAGAGACTATGGCTATTTTTTGTATGCAGCACTTTTTGCCCTGCCCAAAAAAATGCCCTCCAGCTCTATGGACATCAAAGTGAATCACATAGCTAATTGATATTATGCAAGGAAATTCTGTGGTAGTTATATTGATTTATAAGACTAGCTCAAAAGAAAGAGAAAAAACACAATTTTTAAGGCACTTGATGGCATGATTGCTTTATTTTCTCTTTACACTTAAGAGTCCCATGGGCATTTCGGCATAGAGGCCAATATTTGTATAAAGCTCATGTGCTTTTTGGCATAAAGGCCATTAAGCATGTAAACCCAATGCGCTATAAGTGTAACTAGTGGACATTAAAAGTGAGTTTTTTAAGTACAAAGTCAATTTTTTTTTTCTTCCAACTACCTTTTAGTTGCTATAGTCCTGCCCAATTGGAATTTTGTTCTTGGGCTTATCTCTTGGGCAAGGGTCCTTGAATCCCATTGAGTTGTCAGAGTGGGACAATATACCACATAGAGCTTGAAGACATTTTTTTACTTTCTATTAGTGACTAATGACTTATATTGTTTTTGAGGTTTTGAGTTTGTCTTAAACTGAGGACAAACAAGAAGAAAAAAAGGTGGGATTTCAGCATCTTCACTAACCATGATGCAAAAGGAATTAGTCATCTTTGAGGCACTTGGGTCCCTTCACATTGATGAACTTTCTCATTTTTCCCCACATCTTGGCACTCAGTAGCAACTCGAGCATAGGCAGGGGCAAAATCTCTCAAATCAATGGCAAGTAGAGTTGCATGGCAAAAAAATTTTGCCTTGCCAACGATTTGTTGCCCCCAATACTTCGTTGGCAGGGCAAAAAAAATTTTCCTAGATCTACTTGTCGAGAAGTAGAGCTAGGGAGATGGAACAAAGAATTGAGTACACATTGATTTCATCTAGTGATGATGAATATGCATCATGTGCCACAAATAATAAGTTGTAAGGAGGCACTCATAATTGATCCATATGAAATCTTGTCCTTTTTCTTTTAATTAAAGATTGATCTTCAAGAAAAGTCACATCTAGGGCTAACAAAAGTTTTGTCAGTTGTAGTATCATAGAGTTTGTAAGGAGTAACCAACAAATATTCACATGGTGCTAGGTGTATCAAGTTTCTTTCTAAGTTTGACCAAAAGCTATGCAACCAAAAACTTTCATACCAAATGGTTCTAGTAGACGTGCATTGTCTATTACCACTTAGTACTACATATGTAGCATACAATGAACTAAGAAGCAGTAGTTAAACATAATCTTCAACCCATACTTGAAACACCCATTTCCATAGATGTTGAGAATAGAAATTCTAATAGTTAGAATGATGAAATAAGTTTTGAAAGTGAGAGTGATGATGAAAGTCATCTAAGAGGAGATGAATTGCAAGATGCTCTCGCTGATGAAATTGATTCTTGCAATTCTGAATAAAAATTGATTCTTGCAATTCTGAATGAAATTGATTCTTGCAATGCTTTCAAATGATAGTTATTTAGCCAAAACAAAATCTCATTTTTGGTCAAGTGAAAAGAATAGACATAGTTTGACTTCAAATCCATTTTTTTGGAGATAATGTCGGTGAAGATAGATGTACGGTTTCATGTTCCAAGAAAGTTCTCATGTTGCAAAGGCAGTAGATCACTAAAAGCATGTGAGTTAATGAAATCACCACCACAAACTATGACAGAATCAAGTGTTTCATCATAGTCAATCCCCTTGAATTGAGCACATCCCTTAGCAACTAGTCTTGTTTTATAATTGTTTGCACTACCATCTTGATTAAGCTTGATCTTAAAGACCCATTTGCAAACAATGACCATTTTATATCTTTGATGGAGGATTGATAAATTTTACAAGTATCTCAAACAATGCATCATATTCTCAACTTTCATTGCATCAAACCACTCTTTTGTTGCTAAAGTTTCATTCACACTTGAAGGAACATCATCAAAGTTAAGGTAGTAATAAGGGCAATAAAAGTTATACAATCATCAACTTGTAATTGCTTCTCTCTTTCTTGTATTTGAGCCTTGATGGTTGCATTTGGACTCTGATACCATGTTAAAATCAGAGGTTGTGAACCTCATTTGGATACTAAAACATTGAAAAAGCATCAAAGGTTGCACTTATATCTAATAGATAGAAAACTAGTACACAATTCTACCTATTTTGCATCTAATTGGCAAGAGCTTTTGAACACCACAATCAAGCTAGAATTAATTGGTCCTCACATGTGGAAAGTATAGTACTTTGTTCAGATTAAGATCTATTCATTAGACACAAAAAACATCACATTCATCATGCATCAATTCCTCATGAAAGATCAAACTTGCCAAAATCACTATCTCTTGATACTCTCAAAGTATGTACAAAATGAGCTCTCAATCCATATCAAATGATCTCAGATATGAGATTAGGATAGAGTGCCATTAGGGTAGATCCTAAACTTGGCTATCAAAGCCTTAGATAATGCATAATTACCCTTTTGGTAGCTCGAGTCAACTAACTTACAAAAGTAGCTGGCTGACCTCATCAAAAATTCCTATAATCTAGGAACATGATTTATGGACTTAACATAATCATGAAATTCAGTTATGAAAATGGTGAGTTGATTACATCTAATGAACTCATAACTAAGTAAACAAGATGAGAACACTTTTACAAATATAATGAATTGGAATATAATTCACTTTAGAGAAATATTTATTTAACTAATTCCATTTCATTATCAACAGGCAAAAAAAAAAAAAAACAATGCGCGGATAATCCACACAGAAGATATCCATGCGTGGATAACTTTAACTTGAAATCGAAATATTGTCCCGGTCCAGTGAGTCGTTGAGATAACTGAATTTGCGTGGATTATCCATGCGTAAAACCACCGCCAAGCTCCCCCCCCCCCCCCCCCCCCACACGCATAAATTTTTCGGCGTCATGTCAAAAAAACACGGGGGGCCTTGCCGGAGATGTGTTCAAATTTTTTTTGGCGTGGATAATCCACGCGGATGTTCCACGCAAACAAAATTTTAGAAAGTCGGCTAAGTGTTGGGTGTCACGTGGATACTTCGCATGGATAAACACAGAGTTTTCTAGTTGTGGGTGAAATTATCACTCAATCATAGTAGTGACGACAAAGCTCTCTTTTGCCAAGCACAAAGGGAGGAGCAAGAAGCAACACCAACACTTCTCCAAGGACAAAGCAAAAGATAAATACCAAGATGGAGAGGAGGAGGACATCTCTCATGCTTCTACCTCAAAGAAGTAGAAGAAGTTTCATCTATAGCTTTCAAAAAGGATGTACATTGATAGTGTAGCATCTTCACATATGTGTAGCTCCAAGGAGTCCTTCATGTCTATTATGCCTTATGGAGGATCTAAGAAGACTATCTATACAACAAATGACCAAGAATGCAATATTGAAGGCATAGGGAGTATTCCCTTGAAAATCTCATGTTCCAAAGTTCTTTCTCTCAACAAGGTTCTTTTTGTGCCTAATCTTACAAAGAACCTCATAAGTGTTGGACAACTTCTTGATAGTGGGCTTGATGTGAAATTCAATATTGATATATGAGATCCTTGCATATGGATCTAGATTTGGAGGCATATACAAGCTAGATCCAAGAGAGAGTTGTGATATTGCTTATGTGACAAAGCTTTCCAAGGAGGAGTTATGGCATAGAAGGTTGGGACATCTCAACTACAAATCTATGCTTTCAATGATCAAAGGAGCCAAGGCTATTGGCTTGCCAAAGAAGGTTTCCAAGGAGATCAAGCCATGTGAGGCTTTGCAATTGAAAAATCACACAAGAAAGCATATCAAAGACCCTCCATCAAAAGCACACATCCTTTGGAGTTGATACACTCAGATGTGCACTTCTCATCATCCAAAACCAAGGGAGGAGGCACTTGCTATGTGACTTTTATTGATGATTTCACAAGATATACATGGTTATATCTTATTTCTTCTAAATCCTTGATGTATGATCAATTCCTTATATTCAAAGCATATGTTGAGAAGCAATTCTCATTGAAGATCAAGGCTTTGAGGTGTGATGGAGGAGGAGAGTACATCTCCAACAAATTCCATGAATATTGTGAGCAAAAAGGCATCAAAATAGAATTTTCTTGTGCTTATTCACCATCTCAAAATGGAGTGGCTGAGAGGAAGAATAGGTCCTTATGTGAGTGTGCAAAAGCCATAAGGATTGAAGCATCTTTGCCTAAAGACTTTTGGGGAGAAGCTAAAAATTGTGAAAATTATATTTTCAATAGGATACCACATCTTGCTCTTGAAGGAAGGACACCATATGAGGTCTTATTAGAAAAAAAACGCTAAGGTTGATCACCTTAGAGTATTTGGTACTATTTGCTTTGCACACATTCCCTTGGAAACAAGGAAGAAGGATGATCCAAGCTCTTGCAAAGGGATCATGGTTGGATATTCATCCATCAAAAAGGCTTATAGAGTCTTTGTACTCTCTACTTCACAAGTGATTGAGAGTAGAGATGTAATATTTCATGAAGATCAAGATCCATCACTTGAAGGGGCCGAGATCAAGTCACCTATTCAGAATTTGCAAGTGATAAGGTGGATCGAAAGTCCACAAGTGCATACATTGTCTTTTTTGGAGGAAATCTCATATCTTGGCTTTCCAAAAAGCAAGATACTATCTCTCTTTCTTCTTGTGAGGCCGAGTATAAAGGACTCACTACATCAACAAAAGAAGTGCTTTGGATCAAGAGGATTTTATTGGAGCTAAAGTGCATCAAGAGGAGGAGCTACCATTGATATATTGTGATAATATCTCGGCCCAAGCCCTTGCCAATAATCCAATATTCCATGCAAGGAGCAAGCACATAGAAGTGGACACCACTTTGTGAGAGAAAAGCTTATTGGAGGAGAGATCCATTTGGAGCATATTGATTCATCATCCCCTTTGACTTTATGGCCAACCTATCCATCACAATATTGACGTTACCCTTGTACCATAATCATATAGAAGACCTAAGTGAGTTCTTTCATGATTTTTAATAAATAATTTCATCTTGTTAAATGGCCTTCACATGATATGTGGATATAACGTATCTTATTTTAAAGTGAAGTATAAAAAGACTTTGCATAACCCTCCTAGTTATGCTTGTTAGCAAGGTTTCATCACTTCACATGGATTTGCAACGATAACCTTCTACCTATTTGTACAATCATGATTCTTGTTTGTTGAATGAGGAGCATTACAAAAACCCTACTAAGTGTTAGATTTAATGGCTGTACTTTTGTTTCTTGCATCTACCAAATCTTAATGGCTACAAGTGACCTCAAGATGCCCCACCACTCTTGGATCTAATCCTTGATAACACTACTTGGATCCCTAGTACAACGACAAGAGCATCAAAATAGTGTGTACAAATCAATTGACATGTAAGTAAGACACTTGATAGCTAGTCACAGAGCTAGGTGTGAATTTTGGCTCACAACCAACCTCCATTTTGCACCATTGAACGAGCAATCTTGGCAATATCCTCTCCTTATGTTGGAAACTCAAAAACTGCCAATACCTTTAGCATATGTATCTCTACCCAATGGATGACCTCGACATGGCAAAATAAGAAGCAAGAGCTAGATGACATCTGATTACAATTTAATCTAGAAATTGTAGCCAAGAAAGGGAGATGCTCCTAATTTTATATCTGAACTAATGTCGTAACGATTCCTTGAAAGCTGACAAAAAGATATTCAGAACAAAAGATTCTCAAAGATCAATATT
The DNA here is from genome assembly GCA_029204225.1 of Diphasiastrum complanatum. Classification (NCBI taxonomy): domain Eukaryota; kingdom Viridiplantae; phylum Streptophyta; class Lycopodiopsida; order Lycopodiales; family Lycopodiaceae; genus Diphasiastrum; species Diphasiastrum complanatum. The sequence goes on from CM055110.1 coordinate 25,574,313, forward strand.
TCTAGCATTACAAAGAATTTTCTAATTCACAAAAAAATGTCGTTGATTCATTCTGTATGCAAATGCAATTTTCTAAATTTGTTATTTCCAGCTATTTCCTTAAACTAATCCTTCCAAGGAAAGGACCACTGAAACTTTTGCATACGGTGTGCATATTAACATAGTTGCGCATTCCGGAATGGGCCTGAAAAAAAGAGAGCAGGTACAACATTTTCTTTGTTAAAAAGTTTGAAACAGCAAATTTGAAACTGCCAAAAGGGGTTACATACATAAAGTGTGAGTGTTTATAGATATCAGGCAGGATCTAGGGTTTATGATTTGAACTTTATAAAAACAAAATCTGCATTTCAGATTTATTAAACCTAAGCTGATAAATTAAGATCTCAGAAAACGATACTACATACACAATGTAATACACAATCATACATGTTAAATAGTTAGATGACAATATTTCATTACTAGTACAAATCCTAAAGAGTAAATCATTACTTCATTACATGCAGAAACGTTAAACTATAGATTGAAAATTGGGGCCAGGGTTGCAGTAACTAGAACACTTCTGTGCAAATTCTTACATTCCTAGAACATCAACTTCACACAAAATGAGCCCTTGATGTATTTTTTAGGTATATATATATATTTTAAATTAAGCATGTTCGCAGGCAGTACTGTATGAAACATACAGTATGTTCCGGAGCCGTTTTGCTCGGAACAAGTTTTCTGAGGTGCACAATTTGTGATTCTTTGTATTGTCTGACAATTGCGTTAGAACAAGGCTAGTGAGTCCCAAAAAGACCAAATAGCAGGGCCAAAAAATCCCTGCCCCTCTTTATACAGAATCAGACAAGGTTATTTGAGATGGCCAACTTTTGAAACACTAGTGCCTCAATGATCTTGTTTTATACAGAGTTTTTAAAAGAAATTCACTGTAGTCCTAAACATGCCAAACGTAGCAAAGCCTGTGTCCAGTTTGGCGTCTCTCACCAAGACAAGGGACCTTTTGATAATGTTCCCATTGCATGTAACCTTCAAGACTGCTTAAATCTCAATCCACATCAAAACAGACGAAACCACAAAAATAAATCCCGTATTTTAACCAAATTGAAGATCGAGCAAAGGTTTTGATAACTGGAGAATTCCTCCTTTTAACTTTACAACAACTGTGCCCAAAAATGGACTATGTACATTTTTATCACTTTTGAGTGACGTGTTCTAAAAAAATAACGAACACTCTTTTGTTACATCCAGAAGAGCCACATTTTAGGTCAGGTTGTGGAGAACCTTTTGCTACATTGTAAGTCCAAGTATTCCTTAAATGGCATGTCTACAGACTGGACATGATCCTTGCTGGATAAGCCACTCATCAACACATGCTTTGTGAAACGTATGGTTGCATCGAGGTAAAGACCTTGCAGCCTCTCCATGCAGCAGCTCCTGTTCAAAACACCAAATTCACTTATCAATACACATTATCTATAAAGAGCAAGTTAAGACTTTAAAGAATCAGAATATAAATGAATATAAGCGTCACAAGCCTCAATTATCATGAAAATGTACCTAATTTCTACAATCCTTTTACCAGGTGTCTACTCCACCTTTTAAAAGACGTGAATAAGGTTATTCATGAAGTTCATCAGTAAACAAGCACACAATAAATAAGTCTGTAACGTAATCAAGAGGCATAGTCCTAAAGATGGGAAAAAACATCGTCTATAAAGCTACTCTGTCAGCCTCTATGACTTAGCAAGGAACCTTGCAAATATTTGCACAAATTTTCAAACTGACTCCATGGCTGGTAGTATGTTAAAAATCTAAATCAGAGTGGACCTACATTTCTTTATGAAAAACTGGAATTTGACCCATGCCTGGACAATAGATGTGAAAAACTATATATGAACTTTCCTGATGCACACTCACCTGCAAACAAATTGTGCAACAACTGCGCTCTCCTGCAATATCTTGCCCATTCTCTATGATGATGTGCCAAGGCAGCGCTTGGAGAGAAGCTTCAGAAGCTCCTTTTATGCCCACATCACCAGGTCCAAACATCTCATACAGTTCTTCATATGTCATGTCATCAATGTTCACCTACAATTCAGAAATTTATCGAGTTTCAACCAAACACCAATATCAATGTGCTAACAACCATAAAGGCCAACATTTAGTGCAACATTGTATTTATCAGAAATCTAAAAGCTTTCCATTGCAAAACTAGAAAACTAATACAGCAGCTGTGCCTAAGATGATCATTTTAGCCCCAGCGAAGATTTAGCTAAGATATACCTGCCGATGTGGAGGAGTTGACGGGCCAACCTGGTCTTGGACAAATCTTCCACTGAGAATTTCATCTAGAAATTCCCCCTGCAATCAAGAGCTACCAAATGTCATGAAAAATTAAACTTTCTACTGGGCATATACAATTTGGAACATTAATAGCATCAATGGCAACTAAATCGACATCTCATATTTGCTTAGACAGTTGACCTCTTGATAAGATGTAGCAAAAATGATCACAGAAATGTTTGTTGAAAGTCAAACCATAGTTTCACAAGCTACAAGTTCCACATTGTTTTAGAACAAAATCCAACATCAACCTACGCACTGAAATTTGAGTACATCAACTCTGAACTAACATTCTGAAAAAGTGAACTTTGCAACAGTGAGCCCATAAAACAGAATCATAGCCACCCAATAAGAAGTTGCATGAGTATATGATCCATCAGTAAATGCCACCCATAGAAATGAATCGACACAGAAAAGACAGTCAATAAACGAAAAAACATTTACTTAAGCTTATCTAGCACGGGACTTGTATTTAGAAATTCAGAAAATCAAAGAACCAGAAAAGCCTGTAGCCATTCCTACTGTCTTTACATACCAAAAAATTGACAAGACAATCATGCGCTTAAAGATCAAATTTTTTGTGCTGAGGTAGCTGAGCAGCCAGGAGAGCAATGTAGCAAAGCGGCTTATACAGATGTTTTTATCCCCTTTTAACACTGTTCACGGGAATTTTTTTTTTAAAATAAGCAAGAAAGACAACAAAACATTAATAGAAGCAAAAGAAGTCTCCACGTTTTGAGAAAATCCAAAAATTGTGAACCCAAGAAGAGAACATGCAACAAGCTTTGTAAATACATATAATTTTGCGTATCAATTCGTTGTTTATGAAAAGTTTCTAGGTCACAAACAATCTTATATAAGATAATAATAATAAAATTACGACTGCAGCGCAAAAAGCACATTCAAGAAAACGATTCCTAATTAAAGTTCCCATTGTAAAATCTTCAGTATGGCTCTTGTGGAATCAGAGTTTACCATGGAAGATGAAGATCTTGAAGGGGGACGTTCTGTGAACCAGAAAGTGCGAGATGCTTCCAAGAACTCAACAGAAAGAACAGCACCGGCTACAGCACCCAAACCCGCACCACGCAGAAGCCCACCCTCAGTTGCTCGGCCAGCTAGAGCACCCGTAACTGCACCAGTTATTGCTCCCACTGCAGCAACAATATACGAAGCAAGAATAAGACCAGAAATTTTCTGACATTATGGAAGACAAGACAGCACACAATGTTCTAACTATGCTTGAAGAAAAGCTTGACACTTATTAGCCGATAAACCTTGGATAACAACAAGGTTCATAGTCTAAGAAGAGATGTAGGAATTTTCCAGGAAACCTTTGTCTACTGACCGTTTGACATCCTAATGCTAAATTGAAGAAGTTTGTAACTTCTCTTGTACTTGTAAGCAGGAAAAAAGGGCACGAGAAAATAAGGAGAGAAAGATAATCAGACGAGAATATGTCACCAGAGAAATAGTTCAGACTTTTAAACATTTCATGACAATGGGGATGACTTAGGCGGTAACAATAAATAGCCAGTCTGGAATGCGAAATTTTGGTTTGTGGAACTGTTGAATGTTCTCGTGGCAAGGCACGGTGGCCAAACTAGAGATACCATGAATAGAACTTAAACCGATTAAGGATTGACAAGATCCCCAAATTAGTGCTTTCTCTATATTTCATATATTATAAATGAAAACATTGCACTTAATAGCAGGCTTATACAGTCTCGCAATGCTTGTCAGATGGAAATGGATGGACGCAGACCTATTGCAAAAATTCCAGTGACGGCTCCGGACACTGCGCTTCCAAGAAGACGAGGAAGCGAGCACAGGGGAGATTGTTCTCGGCTTCCCCTTCGAGATTCAACAATATCTGTGCTGCCCTCGTTCGTGTCAGCTGTGTAGAGTTCCAACGAATCTGGTGGAGAAGGTCTATATCTGTTGGAAATGCGTTGAATTCCAGGCCTCAACCGAGCGCACATGGAGCATAATACATGTGATCCCTGATTGCGAAAAGTGCAGACTTGACAATCCCATAATCCATCCTCCATCGCTGCCAGCTCTCAGCCACTACAATCAACTATTAAGAAGCACACTATGCAACTGAGAGCCGTGGAGGCTAATGTTCCCGTGCCGCTATCTTCCTATTATATTCCCTCAAAACAAACGATCTATCAGCTTCGTATCCGCTTTAACCTGCTCCAAATATGTGCAGCAATATCAAACCTGCGAAAGCCCGTGCTCAGGAAAGAAACACTTGAATCTCGCTTCAAAGATGAAATAGAGTTGAAACCCAGAACCCGAGAAGGGAAACAGTTCCTAAGCCAATTGCGTTATCATGCACAGATGATCTGACTAGGCAGGAGCGGCCTGTGATTAACTACAAAGGACGATGACGACGATGGTGACGCTGATGCAAACGGATAGGCAGAAGCAGTGAAAGAAACAGATATTAGGCAAGGAGGGACAGAGAGCGCCAATTTATCAGCACGAATTGCGAAACTGGGAATGCACAAATACAGGATTACAAGCAACCCACAAGATGGACAAGGAATCGGGATCATCCGAAAGGGAAGCCCAGGCGTCAGAGTCAATAATAAAAAAGGGAGAAAGAGAAATCTAGTTGGAGAGGCGACGCCATCGCGAAGCAATAGGAGGCGTGCATCTGTACTACTCCTGTGCAGCAGCAGCAGCAGCAAAAGTCTGAAGAGTATTCGCGTCGAACGAGCAAAAAGGACACCCACCGCCATAACTATACCAACAACAAAGAAAAACAACACAGCCAAAAGCTAAGGAAAGGAAAGCTAAGGAAAGGAGAAAAGAGGGCGAGGGAGAAGAATGGCCCTAGGGAGGGAGGGAGGGGATGGATCTTCTAAAGAAAGAGGGATAGAAGTGCGTTTCTTGTATTCCGAGGTGAGCCACCAAATGAATGAAGCTTTTTGTTGTTTTAAAGTGTTTTTGAAATATTAAGATATAAACGACAAACACCCTGGTGCATTTATTCATAAGAAAAAGTAGTAGGTACATTGATGAAAAAGATATATACACCCCGAAAGAGAAGGAGAAGTTTAAACAAAAGTAGGCTCAAACAAGAGCGAAGTTTGCAGTAAAGCTAAGATTAATCCAAATCTTGGCATTATGATGATGTCCGCGGGAGTCTGCCAACTGATTGCAGCAGATCGGAAAAGTGAAGAGGTGGTGAGTCGGCTAATGAAGGGAGATGAGATGTATAAACACTTTGAAAAGATCACAAAGCGCAATATTGTATAGAATAGTCATTGCATTTTCTACCCATTTTTGAGCCTGCTTAAAAAGCCAAATGGGCGACCCACCAGTCTCAAGGGTGATTATGTTTTGCAGATGCAAATATTGCTTTACAATGGTCTTGTGAAAAAAGCTCATCTTTGAAAACGTTGATTATGTTTTTCAAATGTAGATTTTACTACATGATGGTCATGTGAAAAATGAGCCACTATCCTTTATGCAATGGAATGAGCAAGGCATATAACTTTCTGCCCGGTAACAAGTCATAGTCTCGGCCCCTTACTGGGCAAAATGTCATCTGCCCAACTCATTCCTGGCCCGAGAAACTAACTGTTTACCAGGCAAAATATCATCTGCTCGACTCATGCCATAATACAAAAATAATTATAATACGGTTAAAAAGAATTTAAAAATAAAAACCAAATTTTCAGCTCAAATTCATGTATCATTGAGTAATCAGTTATCGCTATACTAAAGCCATTAGAAAAAGACAGTGCTTTCACATAGAAAGTGCTTTTGGCTTTTGCATATGTTTTCGTACTATTAAGTAGTTAAAATTGAATGAGTTTGTTAATATTTTGGACTGCAAAATTAATGCCCTCGCATTTTATACATGAATGTATGTAAAACTTAAAGAAATTTTATGGCTCCACTAAATGGACATCAAATAGGAAAACCCTGCTTTTATTATTGAAGGATGGAAAAATCCATCAATGTACAACAAGATAAATGTACACAGAATGATAATGCCAAATGGCAAAAAGAAATTAAGCTAAAAAGCCTAATAAAACATAAAATATTATAACACTAATAGGTAAGGCAAGAAGCTTCAAAGTAGCTGCACTTGCAAATTGAGCTCGTCGAAGAATTTGAAAGTGCTTGCGAACAGTGCAATGCAACAAAAACATATTGATGATGGAAAGATATAATGACGGATGGTAATGTAACATTATGTCCCTGGCGTTTCACAACAAGCTCCACACATACGGACAAAAAATCATTAAATGTTTTGCGAAGACACATATGTTTCCAAAGCAAAGGGGATAAAATCTTTACCAGATGCACGATCATTATAATCTCACTCCTCTTGAGTTTAGTGAGATGCAACAACCCCTTGTGTGGTGGAAGAACAACGAAGAGGATCTCGTCGAGTGTTAGAGGAAATGTGGAAGAATGATGAAGGATCCGTGGGCTCTGCGGAATGAGCCTTTCCCCTATGTGCATAAACTATGCCTATCAGATTTGAATTAGAATGTTGAGTCGAATGACTCGGTTGATTTCACTTGATTCTAACTTTGAAATCGTTAGAATCGATATGATTGATTACGTAGACAAACACAAATTCATTAGAATATTGAGTGCGGAAACATTAGATAGTTCAAACAATTTTGTATGAGAGCAAGGTGGCAGAAATGCATAGAATATTGAATCAGAGAGCATACATTCATATAGATCTCGTTTCGTTTCGTTGTGTTACAAAGCCTGCTTGATCCAACATGAATTATTCTCGAACAGAAATAATTCGAGTTTCGCGAAACTGTTCGTGAATCGTTCGAGACTTTTATTAGTTTGTCACCAGAGTTCTAGCTGGAATTTGCATTGACTTCTATTGTCATTTGCTGCTGCAGCAAATTTAGAGGTACATCAAATGGATGTACATACATCATATCTTAATAGAGTTATTGAAAAAGATATTTACATGATGCAATCCGAAGGTTATAATATCGAAGGCAAACAAAATCATGTATGTAAACTCCACAGAGCACTTTATGGCTTAAAGCAATCTGCTAGGGCGTGGTTTGAAGGGATCAAAACTTTCTTATCGATCACAGCTATAAACCAAGCACTTCAGATTTTAATGTCTACTTCAATTCAGGGCATCATTCCTTTATTACTATCACTTTGTAACTTTGTATGTGGACAACACACTACTTTCAGTAACAATATCAATCTAATAAAAGAAGCTAAATCAATGTTGTCTTCAGAATTCTACATGACCAAGCTGTGCGAAGCTCATTACTATCTAGGTATACAAATCCAAAGAGACAAAAAGTGAAAGTTCATCGCTTGGCAAAATATTTCATACGGTAAGTGCTTTTTGATTCAACATTTTACTACAATAGCTCGCTCTCCTCATGCTTGTAACATTCGATATGATGTTTTTTTAAGCTTACTCTAAGAAATGGCTAAGTTTACTCATCAAAGAATGTTTTGCATAAACTTTTTTATGATGGAATGGTAACCTGTCCAGCGATGGACAGATTGAGCAGTTTTCATAAAATAGATACTTTTGCATCGTGTCTTACTGGCAGCGATGGATGCATTTCTTTATGTGATAATGTAGTATTGTTTGGTTACTACGGCCTGTTATCATTTACAGTCTGGTTCATATTAGAACAAGCATCATCGTACTCCAAGCAAAGGTATGCTGCCTACCGAGATTTCACAAAGCAAGCAGTTTAGCATACTTCGTACACTTTATCTAAACGTTTTTACATAACTCTTAAACATAGCTATGGACTGAAAAGACTATCTTCTTGTCGTTATGATACAAAGAGAAAACCCTTACAAAAAACAACAATGGTAGCCTCCCGAGAAGCCTCGTCTACAAACATTCAGGTATGACTTTTCGTTATTGATTTTTATCAAATTTCACAAAGCACGAACAAGAAAGGGTTGAGCATTTAAACTTTCCTTCAACATTATTCTCCAAATTCTTTTTAAAAATGACCAAAGTAAAAGATACTACATCCATAAAGCTGATCGACTAAATTATTCTTTAAGAAATCCTTGTCAAAAACCTTATAGTGGAGACTCCAATAAAACGATCTTAGACAACATGGATATGCGTAAGATACGTAGTTTCTACGAATGGGTTAGAATGGCACGGATCTGCCCTATTTGACAAAATTTCCAAAATTCACACGTGTGGGGATGATCCACAAGTATGATAGATCTTATTAAGCTTTATGATTAGCACAATAATCTGATTCTAGATTGAATAGCAAGATCTAGTACAAAACTTATGGCTTAACCACAATCTAGCATGCTAAGAATCAGAGAATGATAGCAATAAATCATAAATGAGCAAAAGTACAAGAAATTAGTGTATGAGCATTAGCCTCAACACGAGTTAGAGAGAGAAAGAGAGAGGGATATCAAGCAAAAATGGTGTAGATCCAAAATGGCATGAGATAGCTACAAAGCTTTGGTTCTTCATAAAAAAATATGAGAATGGCTACACATATTTATGGAGTTTGAGGTAGCTCGAGGTATAACCACATCCATCCACCTTTCAATCACATCTAAAGTGGAAACTAGAGTCTAAGTGACATTTGTCACATCTCATGCATTATCTCTACCTACTTTTACCAAGTGTCATAGTCTTAACTAGAATTGTACAAATCATCATGCATGTGTCCATTTCACTTTGTGCATGCCTTGCATGTCATTATGGATCACTTACAATAAATGCATGTGATATGCCACGAGTTTCTACAAGCATATTATTGCTATTTCTAAGTCTATAATCTATATGCAAGTTGTAATCATCCAACTAGATATGACAAATCCATATAGCTCGAGTTCTATCTAGGCCAAATTTGGCATTTGCATTTATGAAACAACATACTTGCATAGTACAAAGTTTGTAGCAAGCCTAAAGTCAAGATGGATTATTTTTCAATTTCAACACTAATGCCTTGTAGAAACTTTGGAAATATTTACTAATTATTAATTATATCTATCCAAAGTAATGTCCATGTACCATGATTGATAGATGATTTTTGTATGGCATGGTTTTGCGGAGAAACAATCATACAATCAATCATGGCAAATCTTAAACTTACCCTAATAAGTGTTACTTTAGACTTTTGTTGGGATACAACTGGAAAGCATGGATATGCTCAGGAGTATGGACAACAATGCATGACATACCTTACTTTGCAAGGGTCACTTGGGTAAGCATGGCATGGATTTGCCCTAATAGCAGCACACATGTCCACACCAAGTCTTTTCCCTCTAAGAAAATTGAATGGTTAAAAATTTTCATACTCTTTTATGACTAAAAACAAACTGATATGGACCAACTACCCGTAAGCTGATCAACATGGCACTCACCCTGATATGATGATATAACGGCTTGGCCTATGGCCAAAACATTGTTTATTTGGGAAGACTGGACTATGTTTTAAAATGCTATGCAAAGCTATTAAGTAGTATAACTTTTTTTGGACATGAATAACAACTAAATCAGCTATGACACCTGTCTTCCTCACTAAACTAGCTTGTGTGGTTGTGTTTTGTGAGATGGTGGCAGGTATTAGCTAGACATCTTGAGAGTGGTTATGCTTTGTGGTGCTTTTTAGTACTGTATTTTACTTTTCAGCTATATTTTACTTTGTTGGATTATGAATAAAAGCTTCAAAAAGTTTTAGTCTTGCGTTGTCAAGAGGAACTAAGTGCAGTCTTGTATCTCTCTCTCTCTCTCTCTCTCCCTCTCATTAAGAAAACCATGGAGCGATTATTAAGATTCGTAGGGAGGGTTTCTTTCACAATTCATCTCCCTTGAGAAGACCAACCTCTTGAGGAGAAAATCTAGAGTCAAGAACGCCTAGATAAGCACAAATAAACAAAACCGAGAAAAGACCAAAAAGAGAGATAGCATCAGAGATGAACGCCACACCAATCTCGGCTATTCCATGAGTAGATCTGAAGCTAAGATTGACAACCTTAGCAAGCCTAGATCCCCACTCCTATTTCGTCGCTTAGCCCTCTCCCCATTTGATCGAAGCCCGTTACTACATGACAAAATCCCTTCTTTGCCCTCTAGATCTGACCGATTAGGAAGGCACGGAAAGGGTCCAACATCATCCTCTCCATAGCAATGCATAGGTCGATAGTAACTCGTAGATATCTAAATACTCATAGGAGAGCTTTCTAGTGGATCATACATGGGTTAATTGCTTTGGTCCTGATCATTCAAAATCTGCTCGAACCACGCACCATCGCGAAGTTTATTCTTTCCTAGGCCACTCTAGTTACTATCGCTGTTTTATTTTTAATTTTGCTAATAAAGCAAGATTAAATTTATAAAGTGGTCATCCTAAATGGACTAATGAACAATGAGTCACGTTCATTCAGTTGAAAGAAGCCCTCACCAATGCACCTATTCTTCGGGCTCCTGATTATTCCAAAGAATTCCATGTGCATACCAATGCATTCAAGTATGCCATTGGCACGGTGCTGACCCAGCCGGGAGAATTCAAAAAAGATTATCCAATCAGATTTCTCAGTAGACAATTGATACCTACTGAAGTCTATTATACCACTACCAAGCATGAAGCTTTGGCAATGGTGTATGCGGTTCAGAAGTTTCATCATTATCTCTTGCAAAAAGTTTTTGCTTTCTTCATTGATTATCAATCACTCCTATATCTTATCAACAAGACTTGCACAACCGGTCGTATAACTCGATGGATCCTATTACTGCAAGAATTTGAGTTTAGGAACTTGGCTATTGTGCTTCTCACCACCCTCAATATTCTTCCCTCCTCCCTGACTTCTTTGAAGCCCATTTGTCCCTCTTTGACCACCGTCCTTTCTGGCACATGATGGCCAAATCCCCCCCCCCCCCCCCCCCCCCAAGCGACTGCCTTTAGACAATTTGCCAATTTCATGACTGTCATAGACATCTTTGGTATCAGTCCTTGAAGATCCCTTCCACCACTCACAGTCAACACCATCATGTTGGTTGCCTCGCTACTTAGGGAGTGCTCTTCTCTAACTTTCTGGCAGGTGTATAGGCTCTCGATTCTCTGAAAGATATGGACAGCTTAGAATCAGCAGGTTTTTGATGGATCCTTGTCCCCTCTCCTAGTTGTTGCCAACTTGCGGTTCACTATGTATTTTCTGAATGCTACTTAATATTGTTAAAATGCCTCCCTAATGCCAATTTCCCTAAGCACTTTTGAGATCTTAGTTGAGGTTTTGAAGTTCGATGAGTCCACATTCTCTGGATTGAAGGACGAAAAAGACCATGAGATCTTCACACTGCTGCCAATTCAAGAGGGAGATCGAGGACAAACATCAAATCAGAATATTGAGACGCAGACTCCAGAGCAACAGGAAGCTGAAGATCAACCCGACGAAGAAGAAACATTCGAGCAGTGACGAAGGTCGACAAGATAAAAAGGACCTCCAGAACGATACACTGACAATTTTCAGTGGAACAAAGACACAGAGTTCGAGTACTGCAGCTTCACTAAAGAGCCAACTACATATCTAGAAGTTTTCTAGAGTCCAGAGGGAGAATTCTGGAAGCAGGCAATGTCAGAGAAAATCGAATCAATGAGGCAAAACAAGACATGGACACTAGAGCCACTCCGAAAATAAAAAGATCGTCGACTGCAAGTGGGTATACAAAAGGAAAATCAAATCAGATGGCACTATCGGATGCTACAAAGCAAGGCTTGTCACAAAGGGCTACACACAAAGGTACGGAGTCGACTATTTCGACATGTATTCGCCATTGGTCAAAATGACAAGCATTCGACTGCTCCTTGCATATGCTACACAATACAATCTAGAAATTCACCATATTGATGTAAAGACATCCTTTCTCCACGGAGATCTAGAGGAAAAAATCTTCATGAAGCAGCCTGAAGGATTCGAAGACCCCGACAATCAAAAATATGTCTGTCGATTGCAGCGATGCATTTATGGTCTGAAGCAGGCATCACGAGCTTGGTACAAAAAGCTCGACAGCCTTCCGAAGTCTCTAGACTTCAATCCTACACAACCAAACTGCAATGTCTATATAAAAAAAAGTAGAAAGAGATTGTGTGATTCTGACTATATTTGTTAATGACTCCCTTATGATAGGAAACTCCTTGATGCTAATCAAGAAAACGAAGAATCAGATTTTCGAAAGTTATGAAATCATAAATATAGGAGAAGCAACAGAATGCCTTGGGCTGGAGATCAGAAGAGATCAAATAAGAAGAGAAATGCATCTGAGTCAGTCAGAGTATGGCCAGAAAGTGCTAAAGCAGTATCGAATGATGGACTGCAAAGAAAAAGCCACACCAATGATAGTTGGAGCCAGATTAACGAAGCAGGATTGCCCAAATACAGATGAGGAGAGGCAGAAGATGGAAGGTATACCCTACCAAAACCTGATCGGTAGTCTAATGTACCTCACAATCTGTACCAGACCTGATTTGGCTTTCTTTGTCTATGCTTTAAGCCAATTCTCTTCGAATCCTGGCATGGCTCATTGGCAAATGGCGAAACGAATCCTACAATATCTGAAGGATACCCAAAACATCAAAGACGACAGCAAGTCCGTGATAGGAGGATGGTCGATAGTGTAGAAAAAATAGTAATTATTCTTCCATGGAGAACACGATAAAAGTTTGAATAAATCAAACTAATATCGATGTCTTCAATCGGGTCTGTATTTGATCTATATACTAATAGAACAGTATTTGATCTGATTGAATATGCATGCAAAAATAACTCTGATTGAGTGAGTTTGAGAATCTCTTCAGTTTGTGTGTCTGAGATTTGGTTACAACGAGTAGTGCACATGTATTTATATTGTTACAGGACAGGTCTTTTGGCCTTTTATTTACAGGTCTTTTGGCCTTTTATTTCTGTAACAGTAGATATCTTATCATTTACGACGATTGATATTAAAATAGACGCTCTATTTTCAGGGTCAAATAAATTCTGTTCGCAAATTATTTATGACAATCAATCTCTTTGTTACAGCTTCGTGTTTCGCGAATTGTTTGCGACACTTGTCTCTTCGTGACATTTTCACAAATTGTTCGTGACAGATGACAACTTTGAGCTTGAAGAAGAAATTCAGAATATTTCGTGAACTGTTCGCAACAGTTCGCGACATCTGAGGTTTGAACAAGAAACAGAATATTTCACGACAAGATTTCGTTCGCAAATCTTTTGAGCTTCAACAAGAAAGCCACGAGCTGGTGACCAATCTACCTTTGAGTTCTACCAAGCAAAAACCTGCCAAATCCCCATGGTCCCTAGCTGAATTATTGAGTTCAAATCTGCTCACACTGCTTCTAAACTTTGGAGCTTACCCACTATGAACTTTCTTGCTCCCATACCTATTGAACTCTAGATTTTACTTGCACATCTGATTGAAAAAGAAGTACAAACCTGCAAACTTGCTGCTCTAAACAAGAATACTTCACTTGAGACACCCGTCGCCTTTGACGATATTATACGCATGAACTTGTTAGAACCTTCTCGTTGCCCTTTTGAGCAAACCTGGGCTCGAGTTCATGGACACTTTGACACTGGTTTTAGTAGATTGAATATGCAGCAAGCTAGAATCTGGAACTGGAAGAGACCCTTCTTCAAATGTAGATGTGGTGACAAGTGCAAGAAAAACTCTTCTATTGTTTGGTTTGATCATGGTGTCTGGTTTATGATGAACAATCTTAGTATTTTTTTCCCTGGTGCATCCTTCCAAAATTAGATGAGCGTCTTCTTTCTTTGGCTACACAAGCCTGATAGAGATGCTATCAAGTCACACCTCACTTTCTTCTTTATACGCCAACACATGATTGATGCATCTATAAAACTGGCTGCAAACCCTTCTGCCAGACTCTTTGCCAACTTCGAAGATGCTGAAAACATTAGAGAGATTGAACGTCTCCTTAGAAGACCAAGTTTTTTTACTCTCCAAGATAAATTCTTCCAAAACTCAAACAAAAGGCATGCTACTTTCAACCTAAACAATCCAAGTTCGGTGGTTTCTTGGCCAGAATATGGGAAAAAGAAAGAAGTTTACATGATATAAAGGAAAGGAAGGACAAGGTAGTGGTGCAAAAGAAGACTTACCGGTTAAAAGACTGAACTTTTATAGGGATTCACTGGCTCGCAGGATGATGAGGATTTGGATAGAAGAACTCTTACCAGGAATATGGTGGATCGATTACAGCTTAGCACACACAAGGACAAGGCAAAGATCTTTTTACATTTACGCTACTGTAATAGGATGTTTGAGACCATTCATGTGAGACACTTTTACACTCGTATTTTATTACAGATCTTGGCCTTATACACGAGTCCTTTCATGATATTGTGTTTGCTTGGTCATATATGCCTAACATCAAAAGTGAATGGTACTTTCCGTTTGATGTTTTCTGCAATTTTGAAATTGAAAAGCTACCTTTATGTTCTTGCTCTTCTCTGAAACATTTCAAGAATTTTATTTCGGAAAAATTTGATCATGTACGTAAACGGACTGCAATATTAGTAGAAGTAAGTACCTCAAAAAATCCATAGAAAAAGGTCTTAATCATATCACTTTACAGCATACATGGATATACAGTGTTGTTAATGAACTTTATGATAGTTGGATCAGACTTATGGAACTTTTACCTGTTTATGCAACAGTGGATGAAGATGTTATCTTAAAACACGCTGATACTTGTAGACTTGTCGCTATTGAGTTCTTAAAAGAAAGAAAGTGGATTCAAGGGAATACTGTAACTTTACAAAAAAAGATTGATGCCAATAATGAGCGACAATGGCTTATCAAACATCTATACAACAATGGTGTTGATAAAGCGCAACACAATCCATGCTTCATTTGTATTCATCTTGTCAGAACGCTTACAATTGAAAGACTTGATAGTCAAGACTTTGAACCTTTTCCTAACAAATCAAAAAATTATGTTCAAGATTCTATTGAACATATAAAGGCAACTTTGGGAAATATAGTATTCAATGACTTCATTTATTCTTACGAACTTCCTTATCTTTTATGCACTTTTAAAGCTCATAAAAATTCTTTCAGATGGATCACCAATGCCCATGAGTGCTACTTTTCTGGACTCGCTAAATTCTTGATAGGGGTTCTTAGTATGCTGCATCATTTCATCATGGAAGGAGCAGGCCTTAAGGCAAAAACATACAAGAATTACCTAAATGGGGATACATCTCTAATTTAGCAATGTGACTCCTCTGTCGACTTCTATCTCAATATACCCAAGGACATTTATTGCATAAAAGCTACAGACATTTCTAAATGCTATAAAAAAAATACCCTTGGATGGGACGAATGGTCTTAAGATGGTTTTGACAAAACTAATCATGTTCACCGATAAGTTTACAAAGGGAAAAACTCTTCACTATAAATGGTTATCAAGAGTCAAGGATTTTCAATGGACCTGGAACAAGAAAAATTCAGAAGAATGGAATGTTATTGACATGGATACTATATGTGCTTGGAATTCCATGCCTTCGATTGATAAGGCTCAAAATGCAGGATGACGGAGTAAGTAAACGACTACGTTTGATAAAAATGTGGGAAAAAAAGTAGTATGACTTGTAATCGTAGTACGATAAATGCATCTCCATTTCACGCAATTAATGCTATATATCAGTGCTTACTATAGGAACGATGATAACCCTATAGCTTTTAACAATCTTTTGACAATTTTCTAAGCAAGGATTGCATACTTATTGTAAGTTCTTTTAAGTACATGGATTTGTGCTAAGAACGTATACATTCATAAGGTCAGAATGGCATAGAATTGCCCCGGTCTTAGTATGAATGTGCATTCGCAAATTCCTACTTTCACTTTTTGCACTTACAATTTCTTGGGTAATGACTAAATCCATATTATGGCTTAAAATCGTAAAAACGATAAGTTGGCTTGCGGACTTTTGCATAGCATGGATTTGCTCAAGAAGTCACGAGCACCATACATTGTCTGTCTACAGACAAGAGTGATGGGATGGCATAGATTTGCCGCAAAACTCATGTACTGGTCCAAACTGCTTACACGCTCAAATTTTGTTATGTTTTTTTATATGGGTTGTTTTCAAATGCGTATTTTCATATTAATTAACGATACGAACCAAAAACCAGCAAACTGATCAGTATGGCGGATGCCCTAGTATGGTACCAGTATGGTTTGGCTGATAACGTATAATAACTTATAGTAAGGGAAGATTAGACTGCAAAAAGACATTATTTTACATTGCAAGCTGATTAGTGAGCTTCACGTATTCATGGATAACAACTGACATTCAGCGTTGACACCTGTCTTCCTCAATGTGCTAACTTGTGCGATTTTGTGTGGTGGGATGGTGGCAGGTACCAACTGGATATCTTGAAATATGTTTCGCTTTACGGTGCTTTTTTTAGTATTGTATACTTTTTAGCTATGTTTTACCTTGTTGGTCTATGAATAAAGGGCTTTAAAAGGTTTTGGTCTCGACTTGTCAAGAGGAGCTTTGTTCTATTAATCTCTCTCTATGCATCCTTGAGGTGTAAATCCGACTATCCTTTGGCCGGGATAATACCAAAACCTTTACTTTACTTGGATTCATTGCTAACATAGGTCTGTTTTATGTTTTAGTCCTCAGGTTGGTTTCAAGGTGCTATAGACCTGGGTTATGGGAAGCCCTTTCCTCCTCCTAATCTATTTATACAAACTTTGATCATCTGCATGAAAAAAGCTATCATATTGCATAGTTTTATTAATGGAACAGATCGTAATACCTATATTGCTGTTGGACACCCGAAGATAAAGTGTTTGCTTTTTTACTGACCTCCTAGATACATTACATTGGGTTAAAATGTACTTGGAATTTGGTAAAACCAAGATTGATCCTATGAGTACCATTCCATTGTTGGCTTCAAATTTGGCTGGTATTGCGAAAAAATATGAGAATGAAAAAAAATTATAACTCTCATATTAGAAAAGTTTTCGCGCCTTGAAAAAGAGAATGACCCTCTGTATGTTGAACCCTCTCCTACCATACTCGAGCCACCTCCTTCTCCACATCCTCTTGTCTTTCTAGATGAACTGGATGAAGATAGTGCTACACAACTTGAATTATTCTCTCAAGATATCTGCGATATTGGTGATCAATCCTCCTTTGAATTTTGTCGATCTAAAAATTGCCAAGTCCCTTTCGTACCTGCTCACACTATTGAACTCAAATCCACCAACACTTCTTACAAACTCTGGAGTTTACCTACTGTCAATTTTCTTGCTCCTATTCCCATCGAACTTTGGTGCATCCTTACTCACCTTACTGAAAAAGAAGTCTAGACTTGGAAACTGGCTGCTCTTAAGAAAAATTCTATTCTTGAGACTCCTATTGCCTTTGAAACTGTCATCATCTTCCATGAGCTTGAAACTAATAAATCAATAACCATAGAGCCCTTGGACTTGCACAAAAAAACAAATCAAATTGGATACTGAATGGAGAATTCCCCTCTCCCTTCTTCCCCATCTATACAACTCTAAACAAGGTCAGACATCACATCAAAAAGCCTTTTCCACTACACAACTCTTTGAGCAACTTTGTTAGAGATTCTTTTGCAACTCCCTTTACTCCCAACATGGTCTATATTCTTGACATACCCATCTTTATTCTTGAAATGGAGAAAAGTCTTAAGGACTTATAAAAAATATAAAAGCTTGGACTCAACCATGCCATTTTCAAATTCTATAAAACCTTTAGCCACTTTTGGTTAAAACTGGAGCTTAAAATACCATCAACCAAGTCATTGCCACTAGCTCCCTCTCTCCCTTCTTCATACAAGGCTTGATCAATCTTATACACAAAGTCTCTCACCCTGTCAACCACTTCAAACAATTGACTAGGTTGGACAAGACATACAAGATCATAGCCAAAACTCTAGCAAATAGATCCCCCCTCACCTCCCTTAGTATATCTCCAACAATCAATTCAGCTTCATAGAAGGTTGTCATATTTTTGTCATTCTAGACATTGACATGCTAATGAATTCACCCTCAACTGGTCATACTGCACAATTCACCCTTTTGAACAAATCAATTGGGATTAACTCTCAACTACTATGAGAAGTTTGGCCTTCTTCACAACTACTTAAGCCTAAATAAGGCCCTCTACCTTGGTGCTAGATCTATTATCAACCTTGATGGCTCCATCTTTGACTCTTCGCTGCACTGTGAAATTAGAAAAATTGCTCTTATTATTGTTTTAGAAGCCATCATTGCCTCTTTTTATCTCAACAATAGACTACAAGCCACCAACACATCATCATGCATTCTTTATTATCCAGCTCTTTGCAATGACATTATGTTATTCTCTAAGCTAGAAGAAAGAACATTGGCACACTTCTAAAGTGTTCTAAGTGACTTATGTTTGCTATCTTTCATATCTTGTCATGTACTTATATTCCTACCTCAATTTGAACACGTACGTGTAAATTGTATTTTGTAAAAGTTGAAATAGCTCACATCAATCTGTGGTATTTTTTAAGAAAACGTAAATAGCAAGATTTGTTTAACTTGTTGACCTGCTTGTATTCGGTATAAAATACTAGGTCTTGATTTAGAGGCTACTGATTTGATCTCCTAAAAAGTAAGAGAGTAGACCAATCAACAGGACACGTGTAATGTCCCAGCGAGGATACTTGATCACATGTATGAGTGACACATATCGGACGGTCCTCCTCACTTGCATATGTACAAATACTACCAAGTGGCGAGTGACAACGGTGCATGGAGTTGGACACATGTCAATGTTAGATAGAGTCAGGGTCAAGTGAGTGCTTTGAGGTATGAGGGCATGGGAGCTTCAAAGGGAGGACCTCTTGAGTATGCCTCGTCTTTCTACTGTGCAAGTTTGGCTGGGAGCGGCCTTCACAGCTCTTATATTCCTATGCTAGGATCTTGATATGTACTATCAAAAATGAATCAATAAAGTGGATGTTTGATGCCTACTTTGGTGTCTTTAGGGTTTAATTGAGATAGCTTTGTGAGATATCTCATGTGATCCCCCGTAACAAGTTCTTTACGCTCCCTGCAAAACCTCTCTTACTAATAAACAAGAACGAACTAGTTTATTAACAATTTTAGTCGAAAGATGGTTGGAGAGAATCTTGCCACATTAGTTATAAAGCATATCCTTACCTCTTACACTCGATTTTTGTCTACGTCAACTTATGGTCACAATCTTTCACAAAAAAAATTTAAAAATTCCTTCGGAAGAAAATTAGAAGTGTGCTTGTGGACGAACAAACTATATTTGGGAGATCACAAAATTCACTTTCTACTACTCAAAACCACCTTCCTCCTTTCCATAGGATGTATGGCCATCACACTTTGGAAAAACCTCCTTATAGACTTTGTTGTAGTCACTACCTCCTACCATAAACATGTTAACACCTTTCAATAGCTTTTTAGCCAATTAGCATCAATCTCCATATTGGCCTACTTAGGCTTAAAGGCTGCCCATCTCTCTCTCTCTCTCTCTCTCTCTCTCTCTCTCTCTCTCTCTCTCTCTCTCTCTCTCTCTCTCTCTCTCTCTCTCTCTCTCTCTCATCAATGTGGTTCTCAAAACCCACAACCAGCCAATAATAACAACCCTTCACCCTTCATCCCAAAATTACCTCCTCAATTATCAAAAAGGCCTCATCTATCTACCAATCCAACATCATCCAATCTCCATAGCCAAAGAAGCAACTCTCCTTAACACTACTATGAAAATCTTGTCACATTATACAACCTTGAACCCCCTTAACTTGATCCTCATTATGTTTAGAAATCTTCTCAAAACTCTACCCTCCTCACCTATACTGCCTATCGCCATGAGTCACCAAGAATCATGTTGCCATGAACTCCAATTTTTGTACATCTTGTATGTGTAAAATTCAAAATAATACTAACTCATTTTATCGCAAGAAAAAAACAATGCAGGCAATATCCACAAAGTTCTTTGTGAGGCCAAGCTTAGAGTAAAAGTGTCCTTTGTTCATCAAGCTCTAATTTTTTGCTTTCATTCATAGTGATACTATGTTGTTCACAAGGAATTATCCATGCATTACACAGTCCTCGTATCTTACCCCATTTTGACAGTCTTAACAATCAGGTTAACGTGAGCATGTGCTTGTTCATCCGCATGTGTGTTTCATAGGACGAGGCTCGACATAGGATAAGTGAATTCAACGAAATGTTAGCCTAATCATTGAGGTCTCATATGCCTCATCAATATTTTCAGTTGATACACTCTGAACTCTAAATGTTGTTGTGATGTGCGAAATTTTTTGTCCAAATCTCATGCAACTCCTCATTAACAGTAAGAAACTCAGAATTTTGAGAACTGTATGCCATAAACAAATGCAGTACTCATTGTCATATAACTATATAACCAATTTTGAATGCAAAATTGATCTTTTACACAAAAGTCTGATTGCCCTTTTATTGCTGCTGACAGCAAACGTTCTTACTTGCTCAATTATCCCAAGCGACCTTACAGAGCAAATCGTGTTTGAGGCTGAACATTTGTGTGAAAATATAACAAAGTGGAAACGATTTTCATGGCTTTACTGCAAAATTAATCAGTGGCTTCAACATGCTTCATTTCAGAGATACAAAATTGAAGGACTGCTGAGCATAAATGTCCTTGCTATGCGAAGGATGTTCACTCGAATTACAAGCACATTAGATCTGCTTCCATAAGCCGATGGAAAGCAAACCTGTAGAGTAAACATCTTACATGTTGCTTCCAATTGTATCTCCGCAGATTTAACTGACAAAACTCAGAACAGCAAAAGATCTGGTTGACCAGAATGCAGTAAGCGATTTCATTTGTTAAAGCCAAAAGTAAAGAAATGTGAACAAACCTCCACCAGTTAACCCCTTCATAGCCCATGCTTGCTAGACAGATTCAAAATTTTCAGCTGTAACTTTGGAAAATTTTAGCTTTTTCTTTCAGAGCACTGAATGAATAGAAGAAAAACTTGCAATTCTATTTTATGCTAAAGCTGCCTGCTGGTGCGGTATTTCAACCACTTCAACATGGGTCTCAATAATCTTCCCTGTTCCAAATGCTTTATGAACATCAAAATCTGTTTTATAGCCCAGGTGTGCCAATAAATCCATCATAGAGATGGTAGTTTTTCTCATATCTGCCAAGAAATGCTGCAACAATCACAGATTATTTAAGATCATACGAAGGACAATACTTACAATAGGCAAGTGACTTCTCATACTTGAAAATCAAAGGCAGCATAAGGTCAAATTCAGATGTCTTAAAAAGAAGCATCCACCATTGAAAGTCCTGCATTTCTTAAAACAATCTTTCGTTGGCTTGAATGCCATTTACTGCACAAAAATGGCATGAAGAAATATTACATATATGTTCATGTGACAGAGAGATATAAGTAGTTGTACCTCTTTACTTCTTTTTCGCCGTTTTGACGAGAGTTCCAATGGCCATGTTCTCACCATTGTATCAAGATATTTATCACACTTGTTCTTGTCCTGCAGCCCCACACAACATAGGATGTCAACAATATCAAACAGTAGCAAGTTTTTGTCATAAACAGCATTCTCTTGAGCCATGCTCATACCAAAGCCCAGATTCATGCCAGGACAAACACATAAAGGGATGCACAACCACAACAACAAATGGCATTAAAATATTCAGCTCTCAAAGTACGTTTGAAGTATTGTTTCCAGATTTAATACCGCCAAATGATATTTTGAAACAAATCCAATTGAAGTTTCAATGTTGCAACTGTTAGAAGTAATAAATGATGATGTTAGTTTCCCATAGGTTACTTTGACCCAAAAGGTCGAGACTTGTGTAACCATGGGTTAGGTTTACTATTTAGACCATGTTAAGTTAGTTTTAGTTGAGTTGGACCCAATTTTGGTCCAGTAGTAATTCGTGGGTCCAAGTAAAGTCTAATTATGTTAAGGGACCCTATCTTAACTTTTGGGGGTGCCCTATAATTAGTAGTGGGCCTTGGAAGGTTCTAGAACTTAGGGTTTGGAAGAGTCTAGGCCCTTGGAAGGCCTATGTATATGTACCTAGTGTTCATTTGTGATTCATTCCCTTTCAAGCATTGCTACTACTTTCTCTCTCCTTGAGGGCGCCTAACCCTCTCCCTCTTCCTCTTCTTCTTCTTCTTGTATATGGAGATTGAATGTTAGAAGGATCTTGGTGGTACTTTGATTTCCTACATGGTATCAGAGCCATGGATCTTCTATGCTTGATTTAGGGCGCCCTACCAAAAGAGATCGTCTTCACTTAGGGATCACAAAAATTCAGCACCTTTGCTGAATTTTTGTAGTGAAGATCCGTTTTTTGACTCTTTTCCGTTTTGCAAGAGGGCGCCACACATCAAAGAAGATACAGGATTTTGGGCGCCAAAAATCAGGTTGTTGTTTGCTGATTTTTCAAGTTGCAGGAAGCACCATTAATTATCTTCTTCGGGGCTTCTTTTAGGTCGCCCACATTCGTGTAGGTTTATCCTACTTCCGTTGGTTCGCTGCTGCCCTATTTTTCAGATTTGCTCCTTTGCAGGAGGGCGCCCATCTACAAGCAATTTCTATTCTTCTGATTTGGCTGAAAAATCAGCACCCTTGCTGATTTTACAAAGTGAAGATCCGCTTCTTTTTGCTTGTTTCCAGGTGTGGAAGAAGGCGCTAATTTTTTTGTGATGATCCGATCACATTCCGAGGCTGAAAATTGGACAGCATATTACCATTTGTAGGGTGTTGCAACAGCCCTATCCGTGTGTGTATTGTTCACACTTTTTGGCAAGAAAGAAGGGTTTGAAAAAAGCTTTGTTGGAGGCTCACCTGATTCTTTGCTTGCTGGTTTTTGAGTTTGTAATGCAATTTCAGGCTGAAATTTTCAGCACACAAGGCTTGTAGGAGGGCGAGTTCCTACATCCATCTAATGTGTGGTTTCGACACATTCCGGTGCTGATTTGTCAGATTTGTACTTGCTGGTTTTTGTGTCTTTTAGGGCACATTTAGGGTTTGAAAAAGTTTATCTTCTTGGCTGGTTCTTATGGCAAGAGATTTGGAAGCAATTCGTACTTGTTCAGGTGAAGATATGTTGGATGGCACCAACTATTCTTCATGGAGTTGCAAGCTAAGATTTTGCATCGACGTGATGTTCAAGATTTTATCGGTAACAAGATCTATCTTATGTTATTTGAGATTTTGCAAGACCTCTAAAAGTGCTTGGGAAACACTTTTAAAGATGTACCGAATGAAGGATTCATCATCATGCTTTCTCCTCTCTACTTCATCCTCTTTGAACGTAGAAGAGCAAAGTCATGCAAAGTTTGATCATTGTCTTTCTACAAGTACAAGTTTGCATCGGAATGTTGGTATGCTAAAGCATTCTTCTTCTCTTGAGCCATTTGTTGCAAATGATGGATGCATTAGTGAAGAACTTTATGAGCAAGCTTCTCAAGATAATGTTTTGGAAAAGGCTGAAATCAAGCATTCTTTGAAGCCATTTTGTACTAATGGATGAGGGAAAAAAATCATGTCAATTAGTACATTGGTTCAAAGTGGCGTGTTGCTGGATTTTTTGAGTGTTCAAAGTGGCAAGCTGTTGGTTTTTTTCTTGAAGATGGTGGACACCAGATTCAGCCATGGTTTATTGATCATTTTCAGCCTATATTACATCGTGAGCATCCTATTATGCATCGGGAACGGCCTGCGGAAGGTTTTTGGACAGCAAGGTCCACATTTGGAACACTTTGGAGAGCAAAGTGTTGGTGATTTTGTGGCTGTTGGACAGCCTGCTACAGCCTCTTGTTGGTTCTCCGAGTCTTTGCGGGATAGCAAAACATCTTTTTACCTTGGAGGAAACACACATGCCTCACCAAAATCAGTACCTTATGCTGATTTTCATGTTTTGATGCTTACTTCTTATGATGATGGTGTTGTCTTACCTAGTGTTGGTGAGCAAATCATTGATAGTAAGATTCGGGAGGATGTGATGGTAAAAGAGTATCATACTCTTCTTTATGTTTCTTGTGGTAAGAAGACTTATGGAATCATGTGGGAACCATTGATGGATTGCAAATCCATACTTCGGCTTGTGGCTGGTTTTTTGGTTACCTACTTTGGATGGAGCATGCTTGTCTTCACTCTTCGACTTGATGCTACTGCACTTCGTATTCTACATCTCTTCTACATCGGGCATGATTGGGGCTGAGATTTTGGCTACTTCGACTACTTCAAGCTGAAGTTTTTTTTTTTTTTTTTGGCGGCATTAAGCTTGGATAGCAAGCTACATCTTTTCTTTTTCGGCTACATGGAGTTTTGGGCAGCATGCAACACTTTGCATTTTTGTTGCAATTTTCATACTTCATGTCATGTTACGTTTTTCACATTATCATTTAAGGAGGGTGTTAGAAGTAATAAATGATGATGTTAGTTTCCCATAGGTTAC
Organism: Diphasiastrum complanatum; assembly: GCA_029204225.1. Taxonomy (NCBI): domain Eukaryota; kingdom Viridiplantae; phylum Streptophyta; class Lycopodiopsida; order Lycopodiales; family Lycopodiaceae; genus Diphasiastrum; species Diphasiastrum complanatum. Next base: position 25,599,168 of record CM055110.1, read on the forward strand.
TTTGACCCAAAAGGTCGAGACTTGTGTAACCATGGGTTAGGTTTATTATTTAAACCATGTTAAGTCAGTTTTAGTTGAGTTGGACCCAATTTTGGTCCAGTAGTGATTCGTGGGTCCAAGTAAAGTCTAATTATGTTAAGGGACCCTATCTTAACTTTTGGGGGTGCCCTATAATTAGTAGTGGGCCTTGGAAGGTTCTAGAACTTAGGGTTTGGAAGAGTCTAGGCCCTTGGAAGGCCTATTTATATGTACCCAGTGTTCATTTGTAATTCATTCCCTTTCAAGCATTGCTACTACTTTCTCTCTCCTTGAGGGCGCCTAACCCTCTCCCTCTTCCTCTTCTTCTTCTTCTTGTATATGGAGATTGAATGTTAGAAGGATCTTGGTGGTACTTTGATTTCCTACAGCAACTAGCATTAGTCTAATCATGCTAAATTATCATGTCTCTTTTATGGTGCCACCTCACAGAACATTGATTCACACTGAAACTCTCAAAACTGGAGGGTTTCTTAGTAAGCATCTAGAATCCATAGTGCCTATTGCATGGTGTACTCACACATGCAAATAGGCACATAACATTCCTAAGCAATAGGAGCAAATGTCTCATCATAGTCAAGCCCTTCCTATTGAGCAAACCCTTTTGCAACAAGTCTTGCCTTATGCTTCTCTATCATGGCACTTGCCTAATACTTGGTCCTGTAAACCCATTTGCAACCTATTGGTCGCTTCCCATCAAGTAAGTCCACAAGCTCCCATGTGAATCGAACCTCTTGCATGGTATTTTGCCACACATTTACCTTCTCGGCTTCACTTTGTGAAACCAAACCTTGTATCCATCTGTTGCTCAAGATTTTGTGTCGAATAACCAGGGTTGAATTTGCCCTTTTTCTTGCCTTTGCAAAATTGCTTTTTCTTCTTTGAAGCAAATGCCTGCTCATCATTACCTTTCCTTCTAGAAAGGTTCTTCCTCTTCACTTCTTCATGCATGAGTAAACCACACAGTTCTTCAAATGACAGACGTCTCTCTCTTAGTGGGCAGCACTGGGGCTTGAACTAAGAACCCTAAACTCATGACAATTACGAGTCAATGCTCACAAACAATCACTCAAGTCTCGACTCGCACCCCCTCACACTCAGAAGTCAATGCTCAAGCCTCACTCAGCCAGTGCTCACCCACGGTCTACCCGTGACCCCTCTCACGACATGCACTTAAGTCTCAAGCAAGACTCACATTTGTCATTCTCATGCCACAAGTCTCTCTCCCACGCACATACAATGTCACAAACACAAATTCACCCCACATCACCCATGCACGCACACACACACACACACACACACACACACACCAAATTTTCTGACTCCACAAACACAAATCTCACACACCACTCAACAGTTTCTCTCACACACACATACACATTCTCTCACTCACACACACTTCCAAGTTCTCTCACTCCACAAACAATTGTCTCACACACAAGAGGTCATTGCTAATATTCATCTTGATACAATGAAGTGCTAGTCTTGTCTCCTTGTATCTCACAAACTCTTGTCCTCCAAGAGGCTTATCCTCTTCTTCTAGGACAATATCAGAAAGATCTTTAAGCACTAATCGTGACTCCTCTTACTTTCCATATGGAATAATTTGTAGAATTCAACCTCTCACTAGGTTCAAGAAGGAATGCTACAATAGACTGCATCTTCCTAATGACTTGTACTAGATTGTACTTCTCGGCCCTCCCTAGATTCTTTTTCAGAATTTGCTCACTAGTAACTCACTTGAGATTCACAAAGAGTCAAGTAGCAAGATCATCTTGATCTTGATTCAATAGAACTTTTTTGGAAGGATTCTACAAAACAATGCTCAAGAAAGTTGAAGTTGATTTGATTCTAGAAACTCACAGAGGTTTCACTTGATTTTGATCACCTCGTAGTAGACTTCTAGCCCCTCTTATGGACTTCTAGTCTCGGCCCTCACACCCTCTCTCAAAGATTGAATGGAGATAAGATGCGATTGGATCAAAAAACTATCAAATCTAATCAATTTTTGCAAGATTTGAACAAACAATGACTCAATCTCTTTCCCTCTTCTTGATGGTTCCACAAGACCTGTCAATCAACTTTAAAGGGATTGTTCTCAGCCTCAATTAATTTGATTTCATGACACTAAGTCAAATCTCATTAATGTCAAGTAAACTTTGATGCTTCCTTTGGATATGCGCCAAAAAACTCATCAAGATGATGTGAAATGAAATTGTTTGGATCTTATGAAAAATGAAAATTAAATGCAGGTACAGAGGTTCCCACACGTGTGGGAAGTACGGCTGCTAACCCTCACCAAGTTAAGGATCCCTGAAATACTGCTTTCCGAAAGTTGGCAAGATGATTGGCCAAGTTACATTGAGCAGAAACCGAACATAATTGGTATGGTGGATCGAACCTATTCAAACATAGATTGAGTTGCTAATATAAAAGTTTAGAGTCACTACGAAGAGTTTTTGAATAGAGGATCCATTACAACGAAATTCAAATGAGGAAGACCTACCAAAACTTGCAGAAACTAATAGTATTATGGTTACAACATCCCTACAAACAGACAACAAAATTTTTAGTTGAAATGAACCTTTATTGTGCTTTAGAAAGTATGGAACTGGAATAGACCTTGTTCAAAAATATTTGTTCAAAAGGTTAGCCAGCCAAAAGCCTTGAAAGTCCCTGCTACATTCGGACAAAACCAAATTGCCTTCATTCTTGTTCTTAAGCTTCTTGCATATTATCGAGCATGACGTTTAGCCACCAGCTTGCTTTTTTTTTTCAAAGAGGCTAGGTACTCATATTGGAAAAACAGGTGAATTCAAGCAATAAGGATAAAGTAGTTGGTACTTACCCTGCAATGGTTATAAATGATACTTGCTGCTTTTTGTGGCTTTTTCTTCATCACAAAGGCCTGTAACAACAAATCAGCGTGGGATTGCTTTGACATCTCAAATTCACTTAAATCCACCAAAAAGCCTAGTTTTTTTTTTTAAAACATTCTGAAACACGCGAAAGAATTGATTCCAAATACCTTCGCTAAAGCAAAGGAACTTGCAGTGGTATGTGATAATCCAAACTTATGCCTCCACTCTTGAATTTCATGAACTTTCTTTGCATTACCTGTATCACATATGATTCTTATGTTGAGCACCACAAAGTGTAGGAAACTTAGACCCAGAACAATTCATTAAGACTCTACCTTTCATCAATGCAAACAGCTAAATTTGAGAATAGAAAAGAGCCAAAGGAGTTAGAGCCCATCCCCATTGAACTATCCGGATGGCCCTGTTTTCAAACCTGTTACTTGGGTTGACCAGGGCGGTTCAAAACCACCTGGTTCATCCCCATTAACCAACATGGATCGAGATTCAAAATGCTCGAGTTTTATAAATCAAGTCATGATTCATGACCCCTGCCCAAAGGTAGGGGTCCCGGTTCACCCTGACCATGATTTAATTCCTAATAACAAGCTAATGGGGGGACATAAGAATAGCCAGCCCATCCCCGCAAATCACAGGATATTTGGCAGATTCCTCAATGGGAACAGGGCCTTAATGCTCTTTAGCATTTCTTTCAATTGTGTAACAGATTTAAGTATGGTGATACAAGTTCTGCTCAAATTCATACAAATAAAAAAGTCTACGAGACTAAAAAAATGAGCTTTCAAAAACTGTCATCATCCAATTGTGACTTCCGCATCACTCTCATGCCCCATCCCCAACCATTGTGGATGCAACACATACCCAGCTGCATGGAGAGGTGAGTGCATCATATTTCAACGTTCCATAGAAAATTCCTCAATAGTATGACGTGATGAGGGGTCGATTACATCACATGCTCCAGCATACGATCCATCAACTCATAAATGAATCCCATGGTGGCTCCCTCTCTATCAACGACCCTTAGCAACTTCAAGACAGGTTTTAGCAAAGTGATAACCTTTTCTACGTCATCCCAAAATGTTGTAGCAAGCAAAATGCTCTCTAGATCTTTTGCTAGCTCAGATCTGGATGATTTTAACCCATGCCACGCCTCACTAACCACTAACCGTCGAAGGGCTGCCTTAACGTGCAACAAGTTTGCCAAAACAATATACATATATGCAAACCTTGTTTCGCTGGGTTTCAACAGTTCATGGGTAGAGAATTTACAAAAGAGTGCAAGTACTCTTAATCGAGAGGTGACAAATGTAACAATCTTTCGTGCTATCTGCAAAACGGGTTCAATCCAATTCAAGCGTCCAATACCCTCAGATAACAATTCCAATCAGTGACATGTGCAAAGCATGAAAAATATCAATTGAAAAGTCAAACTCTAATTTGAAGTTTTCGTGACATTCTACATGTGTTCTACATACTACAGGTAAATCCAGATGAAATTGACGTGACGAAGGTTCCAAACCTACCACCAAGGTCATAGGAGGAGGAGGACGTGTATGCACTACTCCATGATGACGCCTTGATGTTTGTAGGTGAATTTCAAGTTCCAATTTCAAGCTTTGAATTAGCCCTTGAGCCTTGAGGGCCGAGGCTTGTGCCCTTGCAAGTTGGAAGTTTGAACTTTGAGCTACATCCCATGTTCTAAGTTCTAGCTTTAGAATTGAAAGTTGTGATTTTAAACTTGTAAAATGTGAATTGTAACCCTTTGCCAAATTCCAATCCTTGCGTGTAGGACCTACCACTCCAACCGTTGCAGTTCGCAAGACAGGGGGAGAGGCTTCCAGTTCTCGAGCCCTCCAAGACGAGGAGCCACTAGAAGACGAAGACGACACAGAGACCTCGGAAGATGAAGCCGACAACAAGGATTCCTCAGAGGATGAGAGTGATCCATCTTATCATGTTGATAGCATGACGAGGATCCTGCTCCTGAGCCTGCACGTGCGAGCAGATCATAGCTTCCACGAGTGACTAGGAGGAGGCTGTAATCTACCTTGGTCCAGGTCCCAGGACTTAGAAAACTGGCCCATTTGCATGTCGTATTTAGTATTTAGTATTTTGGTTCATTTATAGAAATTAGGAGTTGACTTTGACGTTTTGAGATTATAAACTTGAGACTAGTTACTAGCAGATAGTAATTTGTATCATGTGTACAACGTAATTACCATTTGGCATTTATGGACGAGTTAAAACTACATATACGATTCAAGACTCATGTAACAAGTTTACATGGCTCTTCACTTGACACTCTAGGTTTCTTGCAACTAGTTTTGAAAGCCTAAATTGGCCGCTCTCCCCCTCTTGCTTGGGCCCCCGCGCTCAAGGAATGTTTGAGCATCTGTTGTTCCTTCCTCCACTTCTTCCACAAAATCTATTGTTTGTAACTCAAGCAATGTTTCGTGGACCTTTTCGAAAAGCCTTTTCGCAGCGTGTTTGAAATGCGTTTGAAACGGAAAGGAATTGGCTCTGTCGGAAACATTTTTAGGTTTATTTATTTTTGCTTGGTTTATTCCTAGCCTTTTGTTCAAAGAAAACCAAGTGTTGTTTAAGTGTCTAGATAGTGATTATAGCTATTGGTAATCGACACACTTAGATCACTGAGGACTCAATGAGACATTTAACACACATGCACAAGGTATTCATAATTCTACTATTCCCTATTGAGTTTTAACTAAAGTTTATATACCAAACTATCTCACACCCATTAGGAGGGTTTTTTTTTTTTGGCTCTAATCCTAAAATCCTTTTCGAAAGGTCCATTTGAAATGGACTCTTCAAAACGGAGTTTCATTGAATGAAACGCATTTCAATGAAACATTGGGTCACTCAAGTTGTAATGATTGCTTCACAATTAGTGGTGTCTTTGTAGATGGTTTCACACCCTTTCTGCTACTGCCAAGTAAATGAGAAACAACTCTTTGCAGCCCACCTTGAAACACATGGTCAGTGGTCACAAAACTTACAGTGACTTTCTTCATCCCCAATCCTCCTGATTATTAAAGCTAATATTGAGAGCGTAGATTTGATTGAGTTAGGGCAGAGTTAGAGAAATTAAGAGTTCTACCATAATCCTGGCCTATAACTCTCTCTCTCTCTTCTTAGCGGTTATTTCTTTGTTTTTGGTAAATTGGATAGTACAAAAAGTTTTGTTTTGACGGCACTGATCCATCTAGTTTCCATCATACTTGTATGTACTTTCTTTAGTCTTCTATGCCTCTTGGCATGAAAAAGACTTTTATCGGCTTCACTTTCTAGAGACGGATGTCTCAGGGATTTTGCGTCTACCACGTTACCTATGTTCTGGATCATGACATGGTCTTAGATTCACATTGGGTCAGTTTCGTGTCTCTTCACACCAGCTTGAGGTCGAGATTGGACGGTTTCAGGGGACCCCACAATAGGACAGGATCTTCCACTTATGTTCCCTAGGCATTGTGGAGACTAAGGAACATTTTATCTTCATGTGTGCAGCCTATTATGAGATTCATGGGAGATACTATTGCTTTTTTAGAGATGCACCAGTCACCTTGCGCTCACTTGTTACCTACAAGGATCCACAATGTGTAGCACTTATAATACGAGATTGGACGGTTTCAAGGGACCCCGCGATAGGACAGGATCTCCAACCTGCACACTAGAGTACTCCAGAGAGACAGCTTCATATCACCTCCTTTTTCTCCAGACGGCAATCACGACCAGGCCCTGATTCAGAGATTGATGAGGTGATTGTACTTCCCATAAATCTCAAAGACTATGCATCTCCCTGCGCTATCATGCCCTATCATGAGGGGAGGTCCCTCTCATATTCGACATCGGTGGCGCATCCCAGTTATATTTCCTGCTGCAGCTTGTATTACATGCGCCAGCTGTTAATTTGGCACATAGCTGAGGGTCGTATCCCGGGACGCCAGCGGCCTACCCCAACTTGACATATTGGAGTTACCTTATTCTTTCTATGTAACTTATAGAAAGTTGGATAGTCAATAGTCAAGTAGTTGGACAGCCAATAGTCAAGTAGTTGGATAGCCAATAGTCAAGTAGTTGGATAGCCAATAGTCATGAAGTTAGATAGTCATCTTGCACTATATATATGTGTGCATCCCATTTGTATGAGACACTTTTGTAAGCAATACTGACTATTCTCCTTGGCTGTCCACAACTTTCTACAAGAGGGTTTCTAGCCATCTCTCTCTTTCTTTTAAGAATGCTTTGTGTGATTGAATAGTTAAGATCCTGGATCCTTAGGCTTATATTTCCTACATGGTATCAGAGCCAAGTTAGACCTAACAGTTCATGGTGTCAAAGCCATGGTTAGGTGGCCCAAGTTGTGGGGCAGGTGACAGCTAGGACCACAACCAAGTGTGGCTTGAGGGGGGGTGTTGGAATATCAATCCACACTCTAGAGAGAACTATCAAACAGGGCGGATAGCTCAGTGGTAGAGCATCCCATCCGGTCTGAGGACGGTCCTGGGTTCAAATCCTAGTATGTCCATCCATATTATGATTTATGGATTTCTAACACTTCTTTCACACAGGTTTTGCAAAATTTATACATTGGCTTAGATTATAGGTGTGATATCTCGAAAAAAGTTTGCAAAATAGTTGGAATGAACTAACAAGCTACAACATGAGTTATATTTGAATTTTTCCCTTTTTCTCTGCCTTTTGTATAAGAGGTCCAAACGCAAGTGCAGAGAGAGAGAGAGAGAGAGAGAGAGAGAGAGAGAGAGAGAGAGAGAGAGAGAGAGAGAGAGAGAGAGAGAGAGAGAGAGAGAGATCTAATCGATCATGGTTAATTAACCTTAAAATAAGAGAGCAAAGGTGAGGTTAGAAGACTACATGGATCAATTAGAGGTGATTCTAGCCTATGTACACGCAAATGTGACCAAAGTACTAGTTGACCAGAAATGAATAAGTATTGCATGGGCATCAAGTGTTACACATGCGCCAATGGATAAGTTTGGGCTGCAGCTATATACTTGAGGGCATGGGCACTCAAGGCTTGTTGATGAATGATCATTCTATGCCCAAGTGATTGCTAGTCCTCTCAATCATCAGGTACTTGGACGAGGCATCTCTTGGATTAGACATGGGTTATGGTGGTATGGGATGCGATAGTTATTGCTCACGGGAGTGATTTTGGATGCCAATATAGTTTCTCTCTGCACAGGGGTGAGTGTGCATCTACTTTGTGACCTGGGAGAATCACCTGATGTCCTAACCAATAGTGATATTGTATATGCAGTCCGTCTCAAATACTTCATAGGTTAGATCCCAAGGGTACTCTTATAGTGGTATCAGAGGAGTCCTATGGATGAACAGATCCAACATAATGGAAAGAGCTATGAGGAGTATGGGGAATGGTGAATGTAAGAGTGGATGTGTGAGCGTATCACATCAGATTCACTACAACATGCGAGGAAAATCCATCACTTCTGTTGCAAGTTTTCTTTTAAGCTTGTGTGATCTTGCTGAGTGAAATTTTGTGAGAGTTTCACCCATGAATTACTGTCATTGGTAACTTAGGCTTGTGCATAGTTTATCTTGAATTTGAATTAAGAACTCAGACATCTACCTAGTTAAAAGAAAGAGGATACATTTTTTGGAGATAAATTTCACATAGTAACCTGGAAAGTCTGAACATGAGCAGCAACAAAAACATGCAGGATTCAACAACCCCTTGATAAGTACCAGTGTTGGCAACGGATGAAATGCATATATCATAAAGAGCTTGATGCAATTTTACGCCATTTACGTGGAACTCCTTTGCCAATTTCAGCATCAAACTTATGTCACCCTTTTCTTTACAGAGCCTGCCAAGATTAACAGAATAAAAATGGTCAACATTATTCATTAACAACTCATTGCTAGAAACACATAAAGCAGCCGAAGCAAACCTCATTGACTTCTAAGATCGACCATCAATAGGATAAAATAACATGGAATGGCCAATGTCAAATTAACAATCTCACCACAATAGTTTTAAGTATGCAAATTTCAAAATAACATCTTTGCTGATTATAACAAAAACCTCTAATGATTGTAAGCTTTAGTAATGAAATTTGCAAGCATGTCCAAATCCTCTTGGAACAAAAAAGTTGTAAAGACGCTCAATTTGTAGACCAAGTAAGTAAACAAGTTCCTTTGTAAGTGCTTATATATTGTGGCAAATAATGTGATCATATCACTCCATTTCAAAGTCCCCCTAAAAACACTCAGGTCTACACATTTCCTTTGGGACTATAGATAGGATTGGAAGACACCCATAGTTGGCACTCACCTATCTCAAGCACTTTCTGGGCAAAGTTACCATCTTTTGGGAATGCACAAGCATCTAGATTACTAAGCACATTAGAAATGTCTCACCTACCAAAGGTCACTGCATTCAACAATTTATCTATGTACCATGATAGTACGCCCAATAGCGATGGCCCCGCAACGGGCAGAACGCAGGTCGGGGTTATCAACATGTTTGGGCACCACATGTCAACATCCTAGGATGACACGTGTTGTTGATCGGACTGTGCTTGATGAGAGGCCCACTTGTACAATATATATATATATATATATATATATATATATATATATATATAGCATAGGTCCCGCGGTACTGGGTATCGCGGATCCCGGTACCGCGGGACCGTACTGGTACCGCGGTACCATGTTGGTACCGTGGTACCACAATATAATATATTATTTAATATTTAATATTTTTTTAAATTTTTTTTTACCTAAACCTACCCGCCCCCCTCGCATTTCAGCTCAAATTTTTTTGCACCCTCCTCCGCCCTGCCATCGTTGTTGTTTTTGCCTACCTGCCTTCTGATTCCTTGCGTCGCCCTTCGCCCACGCAACGCCTTGCCTTGCATTTGACTTGCTTCACCCTGCCTTCGCCCATTTTCAGCGTCTCTCCAACAGTGAACCCTGCTGTTTTTTTTCCAGCAATCCATCCCTCATTTCATCTGCAATGGTGCAATCCGAGCTTTCCGGTCTGTGGGACAAGGTAGACATTGTCAGGCGGGTTGCCGACAAGGCCAACAAGACCGGTCAAAAGATCGTGCGCTGCCGATACTGTCTCGTCGAGTTTGCTGCATCCGTCACTCGCCTTAAAGGCCATCTGCTCGGTGCACGCGCCAAAAATGGTGCCACCTTGAATGCTGCCCCTTGTGGCAGCATGACCGTCCCCGACAGGCAGCGACTACTGGACACCTACGGGCCGCGGCTTGTGGCAGGGGAGAACACCATTTCGGAGGGCATTCTCCGATTTTGCACCACTCCTTATGTGGTTGACCCAGAGTTGCTGCCTGCTTGGCTGGCACGCACGAGGAGAGGGAGTGCATCCTCCTCTAGTCCCTTTGCCCCTCATCCCCCTCAGACAATTCTGCCTCACGCACCCCCATCTGCTCAGATTCCGGTGGATCCCGTCCCATCGCGTCCGCCAGTTGCCACTGTGGTTCCACCACCACCCACTGTTGCTCGCACTCCCCCAGTCTACGACTTTCTCATGGACTCTCCGCCACCCGAGCTGGCCCAGGATGCTACTGCTGGGGCCTTCGAGGATGTGGAAGAGATCCCTTCTTCCTTCCCTTCCCATCCGGATGACCTCCTCAGCTAGCAGTTTTCGTACCCCATGCCAGATGTTGCCCCTCCACCAGTGCACCCCACCTGTGCTGCTGCACCCATCCTTGCCAGTGCATCCCACTCTCCCCATTCCACGTCTACAGCCGATGCATACACCAGTGCCCAGCCTGCCGCGTCATCGTCCATTCCCATCACGGTTGGTGCACCGTGCTGGAGGTCCACCACCCGTCGCCCACCAGGGAGAGCCCTTGTGCAGCAGACCATTCGCGGCGCGCATCAGTCACACATGGACAGAGAGGCCACACAGGCCGTGGCCAGTCTAATTTATGAGCTGAACCTGCCCTTTGCCATCATCAACTCTGAGCCCTTCAGAAGGGCCTTCCGCCTTGCACAGTCTGTCAGCCCTAGCTGGAGAGTCCCTAGTTCAGAGGTTGTCCGCACACACATGCTGAGGGATAGGGTTGAGTCCTTGTCTAGAGAGATGGAGCCTCTGTGACGACACTGGGCCACTTACGGTTGCAGCATCATTTCCGATGGCTAGACTGATGTCAGGAGGAGGCCGATCCTCAACATACTGGTCTCCAGCTGCATGGGCACACAGGGCAGTGGATTGCAGCAGGGGGGGGAGAGTCATATCTGCAGAGTTCATGTTTGATGTCATCAGGTCTTCCATCCTAGCCATAGGCCCACAGCATGTCGTCACGGTGGTGACGGACAATGCCACGAATTGCATTCAGATGGGTGTACTGCTAGAGGCCGAGTTCCCTCATATTGTTCATACCCCCTGTGCAGCACACGGCATAGACTTTCTGATCAGGCACATTGGAGCACTTCCCTAGGTTAGAGCCATCGTCCGGGAGGCCCTCTTCCTGGTGACTTTTGTCACCAGAAAGAGGCGTGTTCTTGCCATGTTCCGGGTGTTCATCCATCTGGACCTCCGTAAGCCAGCCCCCACACGCTTTGCATTCGACTTGGTGGTCATCAACCGTTTGGACAGTTCCTGCAGCTGCCCATCTGGCAGCCAGAGAGGTAAGCGGTACAGTGTTGTAATTGTTCTTTAACTTTTCAATGGTTGCTAGTTTGTTTTTCTGTCAGTGTTAAGTTTTTTCGTAATGCCCTAAACCACATGCCTCTCACCTGCAGGATGACAGAGCTGAAGTTCATATGGGAGACGCGGTGGAACTACTTCCACAGGAGTATCCACAGCGTTGCACACATGCTGCATCCCCTCTTCCTCTCTCCGACACAGATCGCAGACAGGGAACTCGAGGCCGATTGGCTTCAGTACATTCACAGGGTGGGTCCACACATAGGTTTGGATCCTATCAGGCTCATGGAGGAGCTCGCTGCATTTCGTTTCGGCATGGGCACGTTCGGTCACCCGGCTGCTCAGGATCCAGAGAGGAGGCAGCTCCCCATTACCTGGTGGACCATGTTCGGCAGCACCTATCCATCCATACAGCGCCTTGCACTGCGGGTCCTTTCACAAGTATGCATCTCATCTCATCCTCTCTTGCTGTGTTTCGTTGACGTTCCACCCGTGCACGTGTGCTGAACCATTTCATTACACGTACCACAAGACTGCGCTGCCTCCGTGTGTGAGCGTAATTGGAGCACATGGGCACTGATTCACACGAGGACAAGAAACCGAGTCAGTTGAAGCGGTTGGTGTTCTGTAGCACCAAAGCACGTCTCGCCAGGAGACTTCCGACCATTACGAGCGCATTGCAGGTGATTAGCTATTCTCCCATAGCATGTTGGTTGACTCCTAGTACGTTGGTTTCATTTCTTGATAAAGTTGTCTCTCTAACATGCAAATTTTAAACCTTGCAGACGAAGATATCTGATTTGGAGCGCCAAGTTGACTTGCCTACGGACAGCACCCATCCCATGCCTGCAGATGACCTGGGCACACAGTTGATGGCAGAGAGAGAGAGGGAGCTTGCCGAGATGAGAGAGAGAGAGAGAGAGAGCTTGGGCTTGAGCACAGAGAGCCCCCATTGTATGACGCAGATGAGCCAGTGTCAGAGAATGAGCATGACGAGGATGAGCCCATTCGGGTTGTGTTTGCCAAACCAGAGAGGTATGAGGCAGATTATACAGGTGCAGGGCACACGCCACAGGCAGGGATCACAGGTGCATCACGTGGCAGAGGTGGGACACATGGCACAGGTTATACCGGCAGACAGGCAGGGCACACAGGGGGGCCCAGTGGCATACCAACCTATGTCGACATGATGGAGGAGGCTCTTGATAGAGGGCAGAGTGGTTTAGATGCCGGTCCCGCAGATGTTTGGATGCGTGCCGCACAGAGTCATGGCCGTTACTACGACAGCACACCAGAGGAGGCACCTGATGACTTTCATTGCACAAATTGGGAGGCCATGCAGGGTCTACAGGGTGCACATGATGAGGCACGGGATGAGGCTTGGGTTGATTCAGAGGTTGGTGCACAGGATGATTTAGAGGCTGGTGCACAGGATGAGTCCCAGAGCCCAGAGCATTTGTATTCGGATGCCCAGCTGGACGACTTGGTTGCCACATCGGATTCAGAGGCCCAGCAGATGCCGAGTGTCAGGGCGCCCCCGTCATCTCTTGCCAGCATGCCATACGCAGAGTCCCAGCCAGAGCAGCCGCATGAGGTGCCTACAGTTCCTCCAGCTCCTCAGAGGGTGTATGTGCGTCACACAGCTCCTCCAGTGCCACCGATGCCATTTAGGCCTGCAGCCCCTCCATCGTCGTCCACTTCTACAGCACCAGGTCTCCATGGCAGGCCACCATCTGTGCCCAGGTTTTCTCTCGCAGCGCCCACATCCACAGTGGCTCCTCCAGCTGCTCCTCCAGTGGCAGCACCCACTCCACATCGTCATCCTTTGGCAGCACCCACTCCACTGGCTCCCCCTTTGGCAGCACCCAAGATGTACCAGTACCGGCCACCGCAGCGCCCCTTTCAGTACATATCGACGTTGTACTCGCCTCCTGCACAGCCAGTTCCTCCACCTGCAGCAGCCCCACGGGCACACACTCCACGAGCTCATCCTCCTCGCTCAGGTGCACAGGGAGTTCCCTCTTTTGCTTCCCTATCCCAGCCGGCCTCAGCTTGGGCCCAGCCTAGCCAGCCAGGTGATTTGCATGGGGGTGACGAGGCATTGACAGCTCCTCTTGTCCGCAAGAGACCAGGAAGGCCCATTATTTGCTGCACATTGAGCGTATGTCGCTCTGTACATGTGATGCTGTATTTTCAATTTTATGTCGAATTCTATGTGCGTGTGTGAATCCTTTTTTCATTTAATTTTGTTTGAAGTGAATGCTAGCTTCACATATATGCACCTACATCATGAGCACAGCAATCACCCCTACACCCCAAACGACATTTCATAAACACATGTAATACATCTGCATTTAAAAAAATTACAGAGATTGCATCTTACATGACCAAGCTCGCGTTGCACAAAAAACAACTATGTATATATTCAATTGTTGTATCAAGATAACATCACATATACTGTCACTATTTTAAGCAGCCATCTAGTTATTTGCTGCACCATAAATTGCCGAAAACTACATAGCAACAGTCCGCCACATACGACTGGACCTTATCTATTCTAAACATCCCTCACTGATCCTCCACCGACTCCTCGCCCTCGTTTGGTGCATTGTTTTGTCGCACTTGCTTTGCCTCCCGATTAGCCCGAGCTGCCTCCTGGTTACCGCCCTTTCCCTGACCATGATGAGCTGCCGTCGTGTGAAATTCATTCTGATCTGCTCATCCAGATCCAGTTCGACAGCGGGGACAGGATCCACAGCGGGGGCGGGTGGCTCCGGTTCCGGATTTCTCTGCCGAGTCTGTCGCAGCATCTCTCAGATATCTGCCTCTTGCTTCCGATGTCTCTCGTTGTGCCTTCGGATATCTTCCTCAAGCTTCCTCCTGGCTTCGCCCTCGGCCTTCGGTGATATGCGCTCTGCCATCTCGATCGACCTTCTTCTCACAGCACCCTGGTCCTTGAACACCCTCTCACAGCACCCTGTCTCTCAAACAGCCTGTCTCTCACAGCCTGTTCTCACAGCCTGTCACCGGCTCTCGCTTGCTCTCTCACTGTCTATCACTAGCTCTCTCACAGCCTCTGAAAATGCCGACCACAATGGCATTGTGAGTGCCTATTTATCCCCACAGCCTGATCGGCCATGTGGATCCTCATCATCCATCCATGTGCCTCTGTACCTGCCCCCATGTGATGCTCCCCCCCTGTGTTGGTCTCCCATTGGCCCCATGGTCTGCTCACCCACAGTGCCCATGTGCCTCTGTACTTGCCCCCATGTGATGCTCCCCCCTGTGTTGGTCTCCCATTGGCCCCATGGTCTGCTCACCCACAGTGCCCATGTGCCACTGCACCAGTTCCCTGCACCATGTACTATACCCTCTTTTTTTACACCCAGTATCCCTTTTTTCTCCATTTTTTTGTCCTTTTTTGGTAAGTAATAGGCAAAAAAAAATTATTAAATATATCAAAAAATATTAAAAATGGTACCGCCCTAGTACCGCGGATCCCAGGGCGGTACCGTACCGGCGGTACCACTAATATGGTACCAGCGAGTACTATGATATATATAATTATATATATATATATATATATATATATATATATATATATATATATATATATATATCATAGTAGGAGGCAAGTACAGCGGCGATAAGTACTAAAAGGGGCGCTGTGGTGGACGGTACTGGTACATCCTAGGTGCTGCCAAAGGAGGAGGATGTGCTGTGGGTGCTGCCAAAGGAGCTGCCGGTGCCGTGGGTGCTGCCAATGGAGGAGGATGTGCCGTGGGTGCTGCCACTGGAGGAGCGTCTGTAGATGTGGGTGCTGCAAGAGAAGATCTGGGCACAGATGGTGGCCTGCCATGGAGACCTGCTGCTGCAAAAGTGGATGGCGATGAAGGGGCTGCAGGCCTCAACGGTATCGGTGGCACTGGAGGTGCTGTGCGGCGCACATACACCCTCTGAGGAACTGGAGGAACTGCAGGCACCTTGTGTAGCTGCTCTGGCTGAGACTCTGTGTAGGGCATGCTGGCTAGAGAGGATGGGGGTGCCCTGACGCTCGGCATCTGCTGGGCCTTTGAATCCAAGTCTGCAATCAAGTCGTCCAGCTGGGCATCCGAATACAAATGGTCTGGGCTCTGGGACTCATCATGAGCACCATCCTTGGGAACATCCCGTGCCTCATCCTGTGCACCATGCGGACCCGGCATGGCCTCCCAATCGGTACAATCAAAGTCATCTGGTGACTCCTCTGGTGTCGTGTCATAGAAATGCCTATGGCTCTGTGATGCACGCATCCAAGCAGCTGCGGAAGGTAAACCCAAATCAGTCTGCCCCCTATCAAGAGCCTCCTCCATCATATCAACATAAGAAGGTATGCCACTGGCCCCCCCTGTGTGCCCTGCCCGTCTCCCGGTATAATCTGTGGCATGTGTCCCACCTCTACCACGTGATGCACCTATGACCCCTGCTCTAGGCGTGTGCCCAACACCTATATCATATGCCTCATCCCGCTCTGATCTGGCGAACACAACCCGAATAGGCTCATCCTCATCCTGATCATCCTCTGACACTGGCTCATCTGCCTCGTACAATGGGGGCTCTCTATGCTCAAGCCCAAGCTCTCTCTCTCTCATCTCGGCAAGCTCCCTCTCTCTCTCTGCCATCAACTGTGTGCCCAGGTCATCTGCAGGCATGGGATGGGTGCTGTCCGTAGGCAAGTCAACCTGGCGCTCCAAATCGGATATCTTCGTCTGCAAGGTTTAAAATTGGCATGTCAGAGAAACAACTCTATCAAGAAATGAAACCAACATACCAGGAGTCAACCAACATGCTATGAAAGGTTAGCTTATCACCTGCAATGCGCTCGTAATGGTCGGAAGTCTCCTGGCGAGACGTGCGTTGGTGCTACAGAACACCAACCGCTCCAACTGACTCACTGACAACCGGTTTCTTCTCCTCGTGTGAATGAGTGCCCATGTGCTCCAATTACGCTCACACACGGAGGCAGCACAATCCTGTGGTGCGTGCATTGAAATACTTCAGCACATTGTCTTCAACGAAACACAACAATGGAGGATAAAATGAGATCCATACCTGAGAAAGGACACGCAGTGCAAGACGCTGTATAGATGGGTATGTGCTACCGAACATGGTCCACCAGGTAATGGGTAGTTGCCTCCTCTCTGGATCCTGAGCAGCCGGGTAGGCCGAATGTGCCCATGCCGAAACGAAATGCAGCGAGCTCCTCCATGAGCCTGATAGGATCCAAACCTATGTATGGACCCACCCTGTGAATGTACTGAAGCCAATCGGCCTCGAGCTCCCTGTCTGCGATTTGTGTCGGAGAGAGGAAGAGGGGATGCAGCATGTGTGCAACGCTGTGGATACTCCTGTGGAAGTAGTTCCACCGCGTCTCCCAGATGAACTTCAGCTCTGTCATCCTGCAGGTGAGAGGCATGTGGTTTAGGGCATTACGAAAAAACGTAACATCGACAGAAAAACAAACTAGCAAGCACTGAAAAGATAAAGAACAATTACAACACTGTACCGCTTACCTCTCTGGCTGCAAGATGGGCAGCTGCAGGAACTGTCCAATCCGGTCCATGAGCTCATATACCAGTCCAAGTGTCGACCCCTCGCTGTCAGCCATGCGGAGCACAATGTAAAGTGGTCGAAGCAGTCCTGACAATGTCTATGCATCCCTCCAAAACTGGTCTCCTCTCACCGTGGAAGAAAAGTGCTCCCCATCCTCAGTGCGCGGAAATGTACTGGCACACCAAAGATCACTGGCAACCATCTGTAGAAGCTGCGCCCTGCACCTGATCAGACGGTCGATGACCACCAAGTCGAATGCAAAGCGTGTGGGGGCTGGCTTACGGAGGTCTAGATGGCTGGACACCCGAAACATGGCAAGAACACGCCTCTTCCTCGTGACAAAAGTCACCAGGAAGAGGGCCTCACGGACGATGGCTCTAACCCAAGGAAGTGCACCTATGTCCCCCATCATAAGGTCTATGCCGTGCGCGGCATAGGGGGTATGAACAATGTGAGGGAACTCGGCCTCTAGCAGTACACCCATCTGAATGCAGTTCGTGGCATTGTCCGTCACCACTGTGACGACATGCTGTGGGCCTATGGACAGGATGGAAGACCTGATGACATCAAACATGAACTCTGCAGATATGACTCTCCCCCCCCTGCTGCAATCCACTGCCCTCAAAAACTGTGTGCCCATGCAGCTGGAGACCAGTATGTTGAGGATTGGCCTCCTCCTGACATCAGTCCAGCCATCAGACATGATGCTGCAACCGTAAGTGGCCCAGTGGCGACGTAGAGGCTCCATCTCTCTAGACAGTGACTCGACCCTATCCCTCAGCATGTGTGTGCGGACAACCTCTGAACTAGGGACTCTCCAGCTAGGGCTGACAGACTGTGCAAGGCGGAAGGCCCTTCTGAAGAGCTCGGAGTCGGTGATGGCAAATGGAAGGTTCAGCTCATAAATCAGGCTGGCCACGGCCTGTGTGGCCTCTCTATCCATGTGCGGCTGATGCGCGCCACGAATGCTCTGCTGCCTAAGAACTCTCCCAGCTGGGCGACGGGTAGCGGACCTCCAGCACGGTGCACCAAACGTGACGGGAATGGATGATGACGCGATAGCCTGGGCACTAGTGGATGCATCAGCTGTAGACGTGGAATGGGGAGAGTGGGATGCACTGGCCGGGATGGGTGCAACAGCGTAAGTGGGGTACACTGGTGGAGGGTGGACATCTGGCATGGGATACGAAAACTGCTGGGTAGGGTGGTCATCCGGATGTGAAGGGAGGGAGGAAGGATCTCCTCAACATCCTGGAAGGCCTCGTCACTGGCATCCGAGGCCTGCTCCTGCTCGGGAGGCGGAGAGTCCATGAGAAAGTCGTAAACTGGGGGAGTGCGAGCAACAGTAGGTGGTGGTGGAACCACAGTGGCAACTGGCGGACGCGGTGGGACAAGATCCACCGAAATGGGTGTAGATGGGGGTGCGTGAGGCGGAACTGTCTGAGAGGGACGAGGGGCAAAGGGACTAGACGAGGATGCACTCCCTCTCCTCGTGCGTGCCAACCAAGCAGGCAGCAACTCGGGGTCAACCACATAAGGAGCGGTGCAAAACCGAAGAACACCCTCCGAAATGGTGTTCTCCCCCGCCACAAGACGTGGCCCGTAGGTATCCAAAAGTCGCTGCCTGACGGGAACGGACATGCTGGCACAGGGGGCAGCATTCAGTGTGCCACCATCTCTCGCGCGTGCGCCGAGTAGGTGACCTTTAAGGCGAGTGAGGGTGGCAACGAACTCTGTCAGGCAATATCGACAGCGCACGATCCTTGCACCAAACTTGTTAGACTTGTCGGGAACCCACCTGACAATGTCCACCTCGTCCCACAGATCGGCAAGGTTGGAATGCACCATCTCTGTAGAAAGGACTGGGGAAAGAAGGCAGAGATCTTTGTGGGTGCGATAGGAGTCGGAAGGCTTGAAAAAACCACAATAAAGGCCGAAATAGCAATAGCAGGGGAGGACGCGATCAGTGCAATGCGAAGACAGCCGGGAGGGCGCGGATAGTAGGGCGATGGGCGGACAGCAGGGAGGGCGCGGACAATAGGGCGACGGGCAGGGAGAGAGATGAAGCGAGGGGGGGGGATTAGGTTAAAAAAAAATACCGTAATATATTAAATATTAAAAAATATTATATACTAAAAAATAATATATATTGTGGTACCGCGGATCAGTATGGATCCGCGATACCACACTGGATCCGCGGATCCTGGTACCACTGGATCTATGATATATATATATATATATATATATATATATATATATATATATATATATATATATATATATATATATATATATATATTATGATTAAAACTTTAGTGTTCCCGGGTAGCGCTCATGCTGCCCAGGACTCTTTTTTTTAAATTTTTTTTCATGTTTTTTCTCGGGCAGCCTGACCTTGCCCAAAAAAAAACTCCCCATTTTTCAATTTCCCTCCCTCCCCTTTGCCCACCCGCCCAAAACCCTGCCCTGCACGCCCAAAACGCCTGCTCGCCCGCAGAGTGAATGGCAAAAGGGCTCCTCACCTACCTGTATATATCCCTCCCTCCCCTTTGCCCACCCGCCCAAAACCCTGCCCTGCACGCCCAAAACGCCTGCTCGCCCGCAGAGTGAATGGCAAAAGGGCTCCTCACCTACCTGTATATATATATAGGTAGGTGAGGAGCCCTTTTGCCATTCACTCTGTCTACTCAAGAGGAGGTGGATGGAGAGCATGTCCGGAGTCAAGATGTCTCTAGGCCAACAGATGTGTGCTAGGCAGAGCTGAGAGCGACGGCCAAGGGTATGGGACATTGGTTATCATTGAAGGCTTAACCAAGCATAACGGTGTCGGTAACTCTAGTTTATGGGGGTGAGTTGGGAATGACTCTGGGCAGTGACAATGTGTTTATCATCTGTATTGGGTGTGTTATTGGCCTTATAGCTATCAGTGGATCTTGGGAGGTGTAATAGCTAGGTGGGGCACTCTGTATAAGAGGAGGGTGTGATGGCTGGGTGGATCAGACTATGCTAGCCATGTTGCGATTCCTTAGCATCTAACAATGCCATACGTCAATGGCCTCAATGACATGACGTTCATGAGGTTCAAATGTTTCTAGGACATGCTACTCCTTCACATGAGTCTATTTTCAACTTTGCTACTACCGCTTATCATTTACATGGTTTATTACCAAAGAATAAGACTTTTTTTTTGGACATCTGATTGTCAAGAGTCATTTGACCAAGTCAAACATCTTCTAATCATGGCTTATGAATCCCACCGTTTATCTTTTCATGAGACATGTTATTCTGCGGATATAAAAGAATTGCTTGCTATTGTTTATGCTCTCAAGAAGTGGCGCCATTATCTTGGACATGTTACGTTTGATCATTACATCAATCATCGGTCTCTTCAATATTTGCATTCTCAAAAGACTCTTAGTGATCGATAGTTCCATTGGATGCCATTTTTACAAACCTTTCATTATAATCTTCATCATCAATCTGGTAAAAGTAATGCTCTTTCACATATACCTGCATAAATCCACGCCCTTACTAGTATCCCTCCTAATTGATTGATCATCTTGCTGATGCTTATTTTACAGTATTTCCAAACTCATTATGCTACAACTCAGCCTCCTTCCATTATGCCTCATCAAGTTTATACCCTTGCTAAATGTCACCTATATCACTATGGCATCCTTTGCATTCTGATATTTGCTCACACATTTTATCGAATGCACATATTTCTCATGTTGGCGGTCATTACATCAAGCCTTATTTTTTCCAACCACAATTGAAAACTTATCTTATCAAAGCTTATTCATTCATGTCAATTCAGTGCTCGAAATAAATATTCTCATTCCAAACTTGGCGGACTCGAGCCCTGTGACTATGTCCCAACATTCTCTATCCATGAGAATGTTATGCATCTTAAACTTCAACACCCTCTCATTGAGTAGGAAAGCCATGATTGATTCTTCAATCAAATAAAAGAAATGCTTGAAAAGTACTGAAGAATTGAGGTGCTTCAAGAAACTTTCACTCAAACTAGGTATTATGCCACTTGTCTAAAGACTAACACCCAGCTACTTTTGTTCTTGTCTTTGCCACACGGTCTGACCTTGCCATGCTTACACAAGATCCACTTTGCACCCTAATTGGATCTCCCTACAGAAAGTGTGCCCTACTTCTCTACAGGTTGCTCTCTTCAACTTTTGGAAAGTTGTTGAAAATCCAAAGACTTTGGTATGGCTATGCTCCTCTAATCACCAGCTATCCAACTAGGGTAGTATGCCACTTGTCTAAAGACTAACACCCAACTACTTTTGTTCTTGTCTTTGCCACACGGTCTGGCCTTGCCATGCCTTGCACAAGATCCACTTTGCACCCTAATTGGATCTCCCTACAGAAAGTGTGCCCTACTTCTCTACAGGTTGCTCTCTTCCACTTTTGGAAAGTTGTTGAGAATCCAAAGACTTTGGTATGGCTATGCTCCTCTTATCACCAGCTATCCAACTATGCTTCCTGTTCTGAAAATTGACAGTTCTACAAAAAGTGCGCCCACTTTCAAGTTGAGCTCCTCAATCAAAAATCTGAAAAAATGATCTAAAAGTTTCCAAACTTTCAAAAATCACAAGCTAAACAACCTGCTACTATACCATGATGAACATACAGGTCTATCTCTGAAGTATCTTAACCTCAATACCAGACACAACAGATGAAAGCTTGAAGGAGACTAGCTATAGAAGTATCAACAACACAAAGAAATCTTAAGCACCACAAAACACCAAAGTTAGGTATTCCAAATGCTTGATTGATTGAGAAAAGAGGGCATGGGGTTCCTTGAGGGTGAATCCTCCCATGCATAATTAGAAACTATTGAGGTGTCATCACCAACTTGAGTCTTATGCCAAATGGCATGCACACTTGGCCACTTGGACCCACAGGGGTACAATGTATTTACGATTAAATGCCTATCGCCACTAGGGGTTAAATAGGCATTATATCTTAACAGATACTCCTGTTACTATTTCTTCTTATCTTACTGATTTATGGGGCCTTATTATGTAGGCACACAACCATTTATGCCATATTCAACAACAATATAAGACAGCTTCTGATAAACATCCACAGTATCTTGAGTTGAATGTGTCCTGCAGCTTTGATTGGACCTGCTTCCACTTAGCTGCATCGACTTTGATCGTGCCCACGTCAAAACAGCACTGTAGTGAGTTTTCGGCACTTATCCTTGCCAGCTTTTTGGAGTCCGGCTGATGCGACAGGCAAATTTTTCTTCATTTAAGTTTTGCTAGACATAAGTTTGTTCAAGGGCAATCGCATATTGAAAAATTAGTTGCTCGTTATTATGGCCCTTTCCGAATACTAGACAAACTAAGTGTTGTGTCTTATCATCTTCAACTCCCAGTTTTTCATGTTAGCTTACTTTGTAGCTCTCTCATTCCTGGTGAACCTCATCCTCCTTTTCCTTCTAATACTGACCTTTTTCCTAGACTTCCTGCAACTACGCTCCAGGTACATGCAGCATCAACGCTGCCACAAACTTGTCCATTTTTTGTTTCAATGGGATAGTCGTTCTCTTGAAGAAGCTACTTGGGAGCTTATGGCTGTTTTTTCTCACACTCCTCTTTGCAAGAACAAGTGCGGGCACTTCATGAAACCATGCATCACCGTACTAACACTACTCTTGATGTTGTAGATGTTCCTGCTCTACAGACACTACTCTTGATGTTCTAGATGTTCTTGCTCTATGGACACTACTCTTGATGTTCTAGATGTTCCTGCTCTACTGACACTACTCTTGATGTTCTAGATATTCCTACCCTTCTAGCTCCTGTTCCTATTGTTCCTACTCCTGATTCTCATGTTGTCCTTTCTGGATCTGATCACTATATGGCTCCTTCCAGCACTACTATTGCTGCCAACAGTGATGATTCCCCTACACCGACGATTGCTTTTTGAAATTTTACTTATTAATATTAACATGAGATTAACAATTCTCTGTGCCAAAAAGAAGCATAGGCTTTATGGTACTGAAAGTGGGTTTTTGTGGTTGTTGGAAATTCGGCCTATGGACTTATACCACTCACATGAAATTGTAACCTAGGGCACCTAACATTCTGGAACGTGTTCCAGAACACGTTCCTGGATTTTGGTCCGGAACGTGATCTCGGGACCCTTTTTTTTATTTTTGATATCGGTGTAAAAAACAGGTTTTCTGATGGGGGATTTCGCAACTAAATGAGGTCACGCAACTCTTTTCTTAATTATTAGACCCTTCTCAAAATAAAAATAAGACTTTTTCAATAAATGGGGACAAATGCCCTAATTAATTGCCCTAGAGGAGGGCGCAGTTGGAACCTTCCTAAATGTTGCCTAACCCACCATTTCTCAAATATGAGTTTGGAGTCTTGAGCTCTTTGTAGTGGAGTCCCATCTTTGTATTGGAGATATTACCTAAGCTATCAAGAACCACTAATTTCACTAGTCTACTTTGGAGAATGCTTATTTGCCACTTCTATGAATGCTATTGTTGTCTTTTCATGCTAAATTTGTGTATTCATATCTTTGCATATGGCACAACGTTCCATATGAGCTCCATATGCAAAGATAAAAATTTGGAGAAAAATTCAGAACACTTACTTTTGCTTTAAGAAAAAAAAAATTAAAGAATCAACAGAATATTTACACATACAAAATAATGTGCTCCATACCAAAAGGTACAGAACGAATATGTATGGTATCAAGTCATCAATAACGTTTTTTATGTGTTTATTTATCATTCTTTCCAGCATGTATAAAAGGCTTCAAAGAGCATTGGACGCATTTGATGACCGTGTGAAATCTCAAGTCAGATGTAGCCTTTTCCAGCAAAAACCAAAACTTTTATGGTCGTGTCGTGACTTATAATTTACTGTGGTGTGACAAATTCTCATTGAGGTATCAAGCACCTCTGGACATGATTCATTTTAAGAACAGAGCCTGTCCTGCAGCCTATGTGATTTACTGTGTAAATAATGTTACAATCAACTTAAGTACTTAAAACTTGCAGGCGAAGGCTTTTACAGGTTGCAGTTTCGATAATATTTGGAAAAAACAAAGCACCAAGCATTGGACGCATTTGATGACCGTGTGAAACCTCAAGTCAGATGAGCCTTTTCCAGCAAACACCAAAACAGGTTCATGTTCGTGTCGTGAATTAGAATTTACTGTGGTGTGACAAATTCTCATTTCAGGTACCAAGCATCTCCGGACATGATTCATCTTAAGAACAGAGCTTGTCCTGCAGCCTATGTGATTTACTGTGAGAATAATGTTACAAACAACTTAAGTACCTAAAACTTGCAGGCAAGGGCTTTTACGGGTTGCAGTTTTGATAATTATCGGACAAAACAAAAGCACCAAGCAGCTAAGTTGTTAACCTTGTCAATTGGACCTTTGTCTTAATACGATTACATCATTATTCATGATACAAGAAAACAAGTACAAAGACATGTGAGAAAGGGAAACCTTTCAGCAAAAAAATAAATACAAAAGTCCAAAGATTTAAAGACAAGCATACACCTATCTTAACCACCAAAAAATCAGTGCGGTATCTTTTAAAGAGGCATTTGTAACAAAAACGTACCTTAGGACAATGTCAGCTGTTTTTGTTGTTGGTCTTATAGCATTTGACACCATTGTTTTCAATGTTTGTTGCATCAAAGCAAGATCTCCTTGTTCTTTGGCATAACCCTGCTTCCATGCAGAAAAAATGTTCCAATATCTGATTCTCAGGCATCACGATGTTATGAAGGTCTCACGGTTTCCACATAGTAGAATTGACCTTTGCAATATGACAGAACTTTAACAAGCAAAGTTTAGAGATGCTACCAAAAGTTTATGGGCAATCCCCAGATCAGGAGTGAGTCCATGCACATTGTGTCTCCACAAAATTCTCAAGGCTGCATATCAGTTACAATATACATCATCAGTTTAATGACAATAACTATGGTACTAACTCTAGCATGTTCTCATGCAAATCACAAAGAAAACGTGTGATTAAAAAAACATATATTGTCAAGAGTCCCTGTGCTCCTTGAGCAGTAAAGGTCCAACCATGAAACTGGACATAACCAAAGTTCCCCACGGCACAGGTGCCGTGGGATCTGAGTGCCGTGGCAAGTGCCGTACCACGTCACGTGTGCCGTCGTACGGCACCTATTTTTTTTTTTCATTTTTAAATTTTTTTTTTAATATTCTAATCTTATTTAAGGGTTTTATAACCTGAATTTTTTCTGGTTAGAGCGTTTTTTGGGCGTGGAGGCTGCTAGGGGAGTCTGATATTTTGGAGGTGGTAGAGGAGGCAGATTGGGGAGAGAGAAAATCTGCAGGGTTTTTTAGAGCTTTTTCTAAGGTGATTTGGAGGGAAAGTTGGGGAGAGAGGTCGTTCAGCTGTAGAGAGAGATAATTCCAAGTTAGAGAGAGAGCGTAGGTTGGGGTTTACAGTTTTAGTCATTTTCACCAAATCACGCTTCTTTTTTCCGTTTTTCATGTCTCATTTGCTGACTATGTTAGATACAATACCCAGAGCGGGGCTCGTGAGTGGACTTGTCGCCATTGCCATGCGTGGTGTAGATTGATTGATTTCTACGGGCCACGTTTGATGGCCGGTGGCTTGGCACTAGACCCTATAGTCCATACTGTTGTGACCTCAGTGACCTCTTATCCCTATGTTGCACACCTCCTCAGCCTGCAGCTACTGCATCTTCTCAGCCAGCTGGAGCACCTCCTCCTATAGCTTTCCACTCCGGTGCAGCACATCCTCCTATGCCAGCTGCCTCCCGATCTTCCTCTGTTGGAGGAGCTGGGAATGTTACACCTTCTTCGAGCCCTTTCCCGAGTCATCCACCCGCGGTCACGGTTGTGTCCCGTCCCACCCACAAATTTAGCTATCTTCGCAACGACACACCCCCTCCTAGCCAGCAGGACCCTCTACCCACCCAGGATATACCGTCCACATACCCCCCTCACCCTGATGACAAGCCACACTTGGGGGAGGACCTCCCATTCATTGATCCGACTGAGGGTGATGCATCTATTCCCCCCCCCCCCCACTAGCTCCACCTGCTCCCATTCCAGGTCCTCCTGCCCCAACACCACATGCTGCCCCACCATCCCATGCTCCACCCACCCATCCTCGCCATCAGACCGCTTCCGGCACCATACCTACACCTGCCTCTCGGTCTGTGTACACAAAAAACTCGGTGCCATATAAATAATGTCTCCACACCTTCAGCACATGTACAATCGCATACAGCTCTTGCTCGTGTGTAGTGCACCTACGGCAATGCCACTTGCATCCGTCTCTAGGTCAAAAGGTTTCTGGGTATCCACAATCTTGAGAACTGGAGCCGTGGCCAGCGACTCCTTCAAGTTCTCAAAACGTTGATGAGCTTCAACATCCCATCGAACCACAGTGTTGTTTTTTCCTTAACTGGTCCGTTAGAGGAGCAGCTATCTAGGAATAATTCCTGACGAACCGTCGGTAGAACTTACAAAAGCCTAAGAAAGATTGTAATTGGCGTATATCGGCAGGCCTCGGCCACTTCTTAGCCACAGCCACCTTGGCTGGGTCAAGCTGTCACTACGTGACCCAAATACTCGACACGAGTCTGGCACAACTCTGTCTTCTGAGCATTGGCATACAAGACAGAAGCTTGTAACTTGCCCAATACGGTCTTGAGATGAACCTCATGCTCCTCGACCGCTTTACTAAAAACCAATATATCGTCAATAAAATTGACGACAAACTTGCCCATATAGTCTCGCAGGACATCGTTCATGAGCATCATGAACGTGGCTGGGGCATTGGTTAACCCAAATGGCATAAAAATTCATAATGACCGAAACGGGTTCGGAAGGTCGTCTTCATCTCGAATCCGTATTTGATGGTATCCACTTTTGAGATCTATCTTACTGAAAATGGTTGCACCTTGCAGCGCATCCAGTAGATCATCAATCCTGGGCATCAACTACAGTTGGTCCTGTCCAGCCACATCCTACCATGCCACCTGCTGCCACTGTGAGACCGTCTATTCATCTCCCTGGCACCACCCAGAGATTTCGCCCATTAGCACGGCCATCTGTGACATTTGATATGCCTGCTGCGCAGCCTTACTCATACATGCCCCCTACATTCCGTGCGCCCATTTCTCTTGTCAAAGCTTATCCGCCTCCTGCTGTGCCTGCATCTACCACAATTTCTACACCCGCTTCATTGCATCCTACCAGGTGTCGTGGCAGGCCACCAGGTTCTGGTAGAGGTTCTTCATCTCAGACGGACAGAGTGTCCCGTGGTAGACAGGGGCAGTCTCGTAGGCATGTAGTACTGACCCCTCAATATCTGACCCTGATCGCATACTGTGCCTCTGAGTGGAACCCCAATCTACCAATTACACATGACCTTCGCTTGCCTCTCACAATGCTAGAACTTGATCCTCTAGGTCTGCGCCCCACAATGAATGTGTTGTGGGCGTCTGAAATATTTGTTGTTGTCGTCGAAAGTTATCCAAACTAGATGATCAACAACCAAAAAGAGCTAGGTCAATCCAACCCAACCAACTGACGGTAGACCATTGATACACTCACCCCTGAGTGATAGGAAAAACATTACTATCAGGCTCCTAGACTCTAGTTATGACATCCCATACTCCCACAACCTCTCACCAGGAGTAAGACTAATCTTGAGTTGAACAAAGATTCATGCTAGCAATATGTATGAAAGATACTCTAAAAATCATTAGAATGAATAAAATGATCGAGAGAGAGAGAGAGATTATACGCTCTCTATCCATGTCGTCCTCCTTATGGTGTTTCTAGTGATCCCTACCTCCTATGCCTAAACATAGAATGCCACCTCTAGGAACCCTAATTTTAGCCTCCAAGACAATGACTGGGGTTAACCATGGACATAACATATTTCCTCCTGTAAAAATCAGGAAAATTCTTCATTGAACTATGACCTCGCTGTCAAGAATCATCATCGACCTTTCCATTGGATTAAATGCTCAAAAACAATAGAATTTCTCAAAAGTTTTTTTGCTACCTAGCACTTTTTCGGGCTCCAAAGGTACTCTAGAAGAAATGTCTTCAACGAAACCCAATTTATCACCACAACCAAGTGTATCACCCCCATGTAAACTCAACTTCAATTGACCTACATGAAACATAGAATGCACTTTTATTCCTTCAAGGAGTTGTAGCTAATAATCTAAAGATCCGACTCTCTTCACTATCTTGTAAGGTCCACAGTACCTTGTAGATAGCCTATGATGCTTCCAGGTATGCATTGGTTTCAAGTCCTTAGGTGTCCTTAGATTACACCTAATCACCTACTTGAAGCCCTTGAGGAGATCTCTTTAGGTTCACATAATGTCATGCCCGATCTTGAGCACTCATGAAATTTTCAAGAGCCAACTATGAGATTTCTTGCAAATCAAGCAAGAAATCAGCCACCTTCTGGAGTTTGATCCCTTAAGTCTTGGCAATCTATGTTGAAACCCATACATAAGCATACAAAACTTTTCAATCTATGACCAAATGCTTCTTACTAAAACTCAATCAAGACAAGATACTTTTCCCAACGAAACTGCTCATTGGATGTATGCACGAAGCAAAATCTTTATAATCTGATTAGTTCTTTTTGTCTAACCATCAAATTCTACTGAATGGGAACTAACTAAGATTTCCAATTTCTCAAACACCTTCAACCAAAATTGACTAGGGAAGATCTACATTATGCTTTTAACTATTTCCCACGAATTATCATCCTCAATCTGACCCATCCACCTAATCAAGCACTCCAAGATAGAACGATTTCTCAATTGTTTATCTCTGGTTCTGAGTACACTTTCAAGTTCTAAAGGTACATTGAGCGATAAGTCCTCCTAATGGGTAAGATCCTCAACAGATCCAACTGTCATCATCAAGTAAACTAAGTTTTAACCTGCTTACATGAAACATTGGATGAGCAGTCGACTTATCCCAAAGATCAAATTCATAAACTAATGAATCGATCCTTTAACTTTCACATTTACCCAGAAAATCATTACCCTTAATATGACTCCAAATATCAAATAAGTGCTTAGAGATAGAACAATTTTTCAAATGTATATCTCTACTCTGAAGTACTATATTATATTTCAGAAGTACTCTAAGCGATAATTTTTCCAATTGGGTTTAACTCTTCTCCAACTAATAATGTCACCTTCGTGTAAACTCAATTTACATAAACCTCTGGGTGAATTATCACTTAACACTGGAGATCAATGTTCAAAAGTTAAAGAAGCAAACAATTACAGTCCAAGCCCATCCATAATTTCTTGTCGACTTGACAGAAATGCTTCTTGGTACAAATACTCTTAGAATCCAAAAACTAAGATGTAACAGTTCATCCTACCAAAATCTCTAGGAGATCCACCAAGATCAAATGACTTTTAACTCAATTCTGAGTACCTTGGATACTCTCTTGAGTTAAGTGCTCTATTCCTAGCATCTCATGCCAGAAAATAGCAAACATTCCATCTTGATAGATTTGTCTGTCTCCCAATTAACCGGAGATCTAGGCTGAATATTGCACATAAGCATCTATAGACTACAATCTGTAGTAAAGTTTCATCCACTAAAGTAAGCAAACTCTCCAAAAGTATAAACAATTTACTTAATGAGGATGCTTGTGACACATATACGTTCTCAATTAAACACTGGAGTAAAGAAACTTAGATTTCCAACAAACTGACCTTAATTCTTGATCACAAATTACTCACTATATAAAAGAATCATCACATTTCCTTCTAATCTTCTAATGGCAATTAAGTGTCTATTTATGGTCCGTCAATCATAAAATATTTAGAATCTTATGATTTGTCAATCATAATTCATAGGATTTCAAAATCACACTTAATCATTAAAAGATACTGGAGTATATGTTCAACATACAACTCATGACATATCAAAACCATTCCAAAATCGTTTTCCCAAGGAAAATTACTGGACTTTAAGAATATTCTTCCAATTTAGTTCTTAACAAACATATGAGTTATCCACTATGTGATCAAACAAATAATTAAAGACAGAAGCCATACCAAGCCCATTTTAACACGTCTTTAACAACATAAACTTTATACAATCACCTAGATCCAAATCTAGAGATTACAAAGTTTTGCTAAATTCCAACTAAATTCAGTGACAACTCTTGGTACTCATTAAAGTCTGTCATCCAATACGAGCTCACTGGGATACAGTCAAAACGATAGAATTCAATAAACAACAAATATTAGCCAACCAGCACTACTCATGTCTCATCAGTACTTAAGCATGAGTTGCTATCGGGGTTTCGAAAGAATCGAATAAAAAATTTGGTCAGTACTATCTTTCTGTGTCCTGATTTCAACTCTAAAATTGCTGTGCACATAGTAGTTTGGTTGCTATTTTATGATTTGATGACATGATAATGCATAAGAGCCCCATGATAATCAGAATGCAGGACAATTCATCCAAGATTTTGAAGAATGAGCAGAGATCATTGAACAAATCAGAGAACTCAGTCTCCCAGTTTACACTTTGTAATCATTTCAGAGAAGTTGTAGGAAAGCAAGAGACAAGTCACCAAGATCTAGTTATCAATCAATCTCCACAAGAAACAAGAGAGAAGAGGCTGGGCGCCCAACTCTAAGAGAGAGAGACAGAAAACAGCAACAAGAGCAATGGAGAGCCAAACTGTATAAAATGGAATACACAATGAGCATCTAAGTACTCTATCTGGATGTGACCAAATGCCACCAAACCCTAAGGTTAACCACTTACTAAATGTAGGGCACCCCCAAAAGTCAAGATAGGGCCCTTAAACAAAATTAGACCCCTAAGGACCCACGAGTCAGTACATGACCAAAATTGGGTCCAACTGAACTTAAGACAAACTTAAGATGGCCTAAATAACTGAACACCCATGGTTACACAAATCTCGACCTTTTGGGTCAAAGTAACCTATGGATTAACTTCAGCATAGTCGTTTATTTCTAACACCCTCCTTAAATGACAATGCAAAAACTGAAATCTTCACTATGTAACAAAACCAACACGTGGTATCAAATTTAAAGCTTTGCATAAAGCTTCACATCTGACTCTAGGCAACGCCTTAGTGAAGAGGTCCACAATATTATCCTCCGTAGGACAATATTCAAGTAAAATGTCGCCATCATGAAGTCTCTCCCGAACAAAGTGATAATGGATCTTGATGTGCTTCGTCCTCGCATGAAAAACAGGATTCCATGCAATGGCAATAGCACTTTCACTATCACTCAAGATAAGAGTGGTTGAGGGCCCGCCAAACTTCATGTCAACAAGTAGTCTTCTCAGCCATAAACACTCTGTCGTGGCTGAAAATATCGCTCTATATTCTGCCTCACTAGAAGAAGTAGCAACAGTGGGCTGCTTTTTACTTGACCACGAAATTGCAGAATTACCATAAAAAAAGCAATGTCCACTTGTAGAGCGTCTAGTGTCTTGATCTCCACCCCAATCCGAGTCACTAAAACCAACCAAACATGCATCATCACAAGCAGGAAAAACCAGTCCATGACTTCTTGTTCCTTGAAGATATCGAAAGATCCTCTTCAACGCTTTCCAATGTGATGTCATCGGGGCATGCATGAATTGACTCATGAGTGAGACACTATAAGAAATATCCGGTCTTGAATTACATAGGTAAATGAGACAGCCAATAGCTTGACAATATAAAGTAGTGTCAAATGATTCACCATCACCTTGACTACTTAATTTCAGACCTGTCTCCATAGGTGTAGCAACCGGCTTGCAATCTTCCATCTTGAACCGCTTCAAAATCTGCCCAATGTAGTGTTCTTGAGAGATGAAAATTCCAGTACCTTCTTGTACAAATTCAAGACCAAGATAAAAGTGCAATAGGCCTAAATCTGAGGTTTCAAAAACCATACCAAGATCAAGTATTACGGCATCAATCTGCTGCTCATTACTTCCCGTAATAATAATATCATCAACATAAAGCAAAATAATGATGATATAATCTGAAGTATGCTTGACATAAACAGTAGATTCGCTAGGACTATTAGTAAACCCTCGATCACAAAAGTAGGCATGTATCTATTGATACCACATCCTCGGAGCTTGCTTCAGTCCATAGAGTGTCTTCTTGAGAAGACAAACTTTATCTTCTTGGCCTTCAACCAAAAAACCAGCAGGTTGTTGAAGGTACACTTCCTCATTGAGATCACCATTGAGGAATGCTGTCTTTATGTCAAGTTGCCGCAAACGCCAACCAAAGTGGGCAACCAAAGAAGTTACTACCCCCACGGTAGTCATCCGAGCAGTAGGAGAAAAAGTCTCCTCATAATCAATCCCCTTTTGCTGAGCATAGCCTTTGGCAACGAGCCTTGCCTTGTACCTTTCAATGGTACCATATGCCTTATACTTGATTTTGTATACCCATTTAGAACCAATTGCCTTCTTCCCATGAGGAAGATCAACAAGAACCCAAATCTGGTTCTTCATAAGTGAGTCATACTCATCTTGCATCGCATCCTCCCAACATTTTACTCCCTTGGCCTGCTCATAGAAAACAGGTTCTTCTGCAACATCTCCATGCGATGTAAGAGCAAAATCTGAAAAATCAGCATAGTCCACTAATTTTGTAGAGGCACGTGTCTTTCCATCATAAAATGAACTTACTTTGTTGTCCCGCAAAGTCGACAACAGCCACCGTGGGACTGTTTTGGGGCTGTCCAACAACCATGTCTCTTCTTACAATTCGTTGTCCAAGATCTTCCGACACCGCACTTGGCTGTCCAAGATCTTCCAAAACTGGTCCTTGCTGTCCAACAGTTCCTGCAGGCTGATTTTGAGCAACAACGGGCCGTTCTTGATGAACATTAGGCTCCAAACTTGATGAGGTGTTGGGCAGGTCGAAACTGGTTGATTGCTGCCCCTTATCTCCAACAATAGAAGATGGTACCAAATCTGGAAAAACTTCAACATTCACACTATGTGGGCTGTCCCTCTTCAAGATATGAGTTGGGGCCACATCCAATGAATTCTTTTCATCAAAATGCACATCACGACTAACAATAATCTTATTAGTGCTCAAATTGAACAGCCTATAGCCTTTGCTTTCACTACTATAGCCAACAAAAATGCATTTAACTCCTTTATCTTCAAGCTTTGTACGAAGTTTATCCGGAACAAAAGCATAAGCCGTACAACCAAAAATGCGAAAGTGAGAGATTGTAGGCTTCTTTCCATACCAAACTTCATAAGGAGTTAATACTTTCAATGCTTTAGTAGGACAACGATTGCTTATGTATGCTGCCGTTATAACCGCTTCAGCCCAAAACTTGTGAGGCAGCCCCTTTGCTTTGAGCATGCAATGGGCCATCTCCATGAGTGTGCGATTCTTTCGCTCGGCAGCACCATTTTGTTGAGGCGTATAGGGAGTTGTCATTTGATGTAGAATTCCCTTTTCTCGAAGAAATGCACCGAACGTATTCTTAATGTATTCCCCTCCTCGATCGATGCGTAGGGTCTTCAAAGAATGCCCAAACTGATTTTCCACCATTTCTAGAAAATCTTTGAAACGTTGAAAAACTTCCAATTTAGCCTTCATCGGATAGATCCATGTAAAACGGGAAAAGTCATCAATAAAAGTCACAAAATAGATGCACTTTCCAATGGATTCGGTCCTCATTGGACCACAAACATCACTATGAACCAAATCAAATTTATCAAGAACCCTTATAGTTCCATCAATTGGAAAAGGTTTCCTTTGAAACTTTCCAAGTATGCACCCCTCGCATACATGCCCTTCCGACTGCTCAATAGTAGGAATGTCTTCTACCATATTAAATGTCTTCAGCTCTTTCAAACTTGCAAGTTGAGATGCCCAAACCTTGCGTGCCACAATTCAGCCAACTCCAATGATTGTGATGTAGAAGCAACAAGACATGTAGAGGGAATTCGTCGCTCATAGGTATCCATAATGAATAAGCCAGCATGCATCGTTCTCGAAACAATAATCAAGAGTGATCTTTTAGGATCCTTGACAAGACACTTATCTTCTTTGAACTCAACAACTAGTCCTTGCTTCAACATAGTTGAAACCGAAAGAAGATTCTTCTTGATTCCCGGAACATAAAGCACATTCTTAATGTACTTTTCTTCACCATTAGGCAAAATGATGGCTACAATTCCAATTCCATGAATAGAATAAGATGCATCATCCGCACATTGTACCTTACTTCCATTTTGCACTTTTACTAATTTAGTAAATGCTTCTTTGCGAGAAGTCATATGACGAGTAGCACCACTATCAATCACCCATTCAATGGGCTGAAAATCAGCAACTTGCAAAACAGAATCTGAATTCCTCATAGATGTAGTAGTACTAGTAGAAGCAATATTAGACACAAAAGCATAGTCTTGGTTGAAGAGATCACCATAGCTTCAAGCTCTTGCTCCAAAGTAGCAAGTGAAGCACTAGTATCAATTCCTTTACTCTCCTCTTTCGCAAGCTTCTTCTTACAATCCTTCATGAAGTGCCCATACCTTTTGCAATAATGGCACTTCCCTTTCTTCTTTTGAGTGTTGACATCTTGACCTCCAACGGGCTTTTGCTCATCCTTGGAAGGAAGCTTCCCCTTTCCTTTTGACTTGCCTTTGCCCTTGCCTTTCGTGAAGAAAGCTTGACCTTGTTGAGTGTCAACCGCAAAGTTTTGCCTCATTTGCTCCTCTTGAAGAAGCAGCCCAACAAGTTCATCAAAGGAGAGTTGTTGTCCCCTAAGAGAGATACTCAAAGATGAAACAAATGGAAGATAAGATGAAGGTAATGAGTTGAGAGTAATGGAAACAAATTGAGCATCCTCAATTATCTCATCAATATTGAGAAGCTCCTCACGAAGATCCTTGATCTTCGTCAAGTGATTGGTCACTTGATCCCCTTCTTGCATCTTCAACAAAGAAAGCTGATTTCTGAGATACACCACTCTTGCTGGAATTTTGACTCTATACATAGTATAAAGTGTATCCCACGCACTTTTAGATGTCTCACAAGACCTAATATGAGGTAAGATAGATCTTTTCACAGCAAGAGCAACCATAGAATGTGCTTGTGCATCCCTTCTATCCCACTTCTTTTGTTCTTCCGAAGATGGAGAAGATGATGTTGATGATGATGATCCACGAGGTGTAGGAGGTGCCAAAGACGAAGGTCTTTCCTCATCACCATTGACCAAATCCCACAGCCCTCTATGAGAAGATTCTTCATCATGTATCTCCACAAGGAGTAGTTTGTGCCATCCAACCGATCTTCACTAAACAAAGAACCGATAGCTTCCGATTCTTTAGCCATTACCTCCAACAAAAGTTCAGCTTGTAGTAGATAGGAAAGAGAGCCTTTCCACAACCAAATCTACTCAAAAATTTGCAGCAAACAAAGAGCTGAAAGTAGGAGCACAAGATATCTTTCAATATGCAACCAAAGTGCCCAGAAGATAATGGATAGATGGTTGTCTTTCTGCACAAAAAAAATAGCTTCTTGAAAATTAGATTAGCTTCGATTGAAGCCTACACCGAAACCCAATTAGGAAGCCAAATAGTGTGATCAACACACACTCCAATACGGCTGTTGAAAGCACCCTACTACTTGCTGAGAATCTACAAATTTCCAGCCACAAGTTGACCTAACCCTGAATAGGGTTTGCTGAATTTTGGGCGCCCTCCTACACAAATGCAAACCTGAAAACAAAAACAGCAAGATAAGGAGACACCACAACCAAAAATCAGTTGCAGATTTTTGGGCGCCCTCCTCCAAACAAAACTTGCTGAAAACTGGTTGCATAAAAATCAGATTTGGGATTCTGATTTTTGGGTGCCAAAATTGCTCTTCCAAGATCTCTGATGGCCGCCCTCCTTCAACCTGAAAAGAGACAAAAAGCTGATCCAAACTCCACTTGAAAAGATCAGCAAGATGCTGAAATTTCACAACAAAAAGCAGAGAAGCTCCTCTTCTGGTAGGGCGCCAACAAACAAGCTTGTTGCAGATCCGGTAGCTCTGATACCATGTAGGAAAGCAAGAGACAAGTCACCAAGATCTAGTTATCAATCAATCTCCACAAGAAACAAGAGAGAAGAGGCTGGGCGCCCAACTTTAAGAGAGAGAGAGAGAGAGAGAAAAAACAGCAACAAGAGCAATGGAGAGCCAAACTGTATAAAATGGAATACACAATGAGCATCTAAGTACTCTACCTGGATGTGACCAAATGCCACCAAACCCTAAGGTTAACCACTTACTAAATGTAGGGCACCCCCAAAAGTCAAGATAGGGCCCCTAAGCAAAATTAGACCCCTAAGGACCCACGAGTCAGTACATGACCAAAATTGGGTCCAACTGATCTTAAGACAAACTTAAGATGGCCTAAATAACTAAATACCCATGGTTACACAAATCTCGACCTTTTGGGTCAAAGTAACCTATGGATTAACTTCAGCATAGTCATTTATTTCTAACAGAAGCCAACTAGATATAGTTGTGATCCGGCCCTTCCAACATAATACGAGAAAACTTTAATGCTTCAGTCATGAATCTTGATGGGGGTTAGGCCAGTTCAATTGCTGCTCCCTGAATAAACTTCTAAAATTCAATCGGTACTGCCCCCTGGATTTTCACAAGTAAAGGAGTAAAGAGGGCCTGTTGTGAACATAACTGACTACAGAAGCTGTAAGGCTGAAAATTGACTTACCATTGATTGTTATATGCTCTTGAAAAAAGTTTTAAATATTATATTATAACATGCCTGATTCCAATCACTATTTTTCTTGCTGTATATGTTGAAATAGGACACGATGCTATCCCTTTTATAAATATTTAGCTGACTTCCGAACTGCAAAAGGAAAGACAGAAGTGACAAGGATGTTGACGATCGTTTTGCTAGAATAAAGATATGAAACTTAAAGAACATCAATTATACGAAATGAGGATTGGATATAATAAACAAGTCCAATGTCCCACCAGGAAATGAAATTTGAAACTTTACCGTCCACAATGAAAATGCCTAAAGTTCACCATGATAAATATTTTATTACTCCAGTAGAAAGAAAAAAATATTTAAAAGGCTAAAAAGTTACCATGTTCTGGAGCCTTTGCACGAATGCAGGATTGAAAGAGAAGCTCTGATAAGTGCTCACTGAAATTTCTTGTTTGCTTGCATTGTGCAGCTCTCTGTACGATAACAACAAATAGTGATTACACTTAATGAAAGTCGACCGCCAATAAACAAGTGGCATGTTAAACGACCAGCAAGCTTAACTTGGAAAGAAAGATAAGGACGTACGAAGGAGCGTAAGTGAGTCAAGATATCCAGAGCTAATTTCACATCTTCAGTGGTGGAGCATTCTTGTAGCAATAATGTCAATTTCTTCATAGGTGGCATTTTTAGCTGCTTCATATCGGCAAGCATTTCACCGTGAATCCTTTGCACCTCTGAACTACTTTGTATCATTGCCTCAACGTTCCCATCAACAATAGTACCTAGAACCATGCAATCCAAAAGCTTGCAATAAAGACAACCACACACATAAAGATATACACTTTCAGCATCGTACTTTTCTTGCATTCACAGTTTGTATACAATTATTTCCAAACTTTCATACCATAATCGAATGACCCACCGGCAACTTCTTAAAGAGGGATCCTTATTTCACAAAAGAGATGAGAGTGGTTTCCTCCTTATAGGATAGCCATAACTTCCTTCGTTGGCCTTGTCCCACAAATTTGCATAGGCAAGAAGACGAGTTCAAGTGATGGTGAATGGAAAAATTGTGAGGGCAAATCAAACATGGAGACTACCTTGAAATTGCATTTGTTTTTTTTTGAAACAGTAAAGATGGTGATTATATTATGCACACTCCTATGTATCCATGCATGAACGAGGCAATGAACATGAAAACTATGAGCATCTCCTTCAAAGAGCATTGTCGAGAACAGATTATTTATCATGTTTCAGAATGCCTTCACAGTCATGAGTCCACAGAGACCCAAAGGCCAATCCTCACATCCTTTTGGAGATGTGGCATTCTCACCCCCTTTACTAAAAAAGATTTAGAGATGAACTTTTATTAGAAACCATGCTCTTCCCAGTTTATTACTATCTGCTCAACCTTTCATATTTTCGGTGTCAACTAGTGCCATACATATTACAAACATAGATTCACTTACAATCTATAACTTGCTCAATCCAATCCATAGAGTTGCTGATAATGTATAACCCCAAGCTTTGCTTAACATGCAAGAGATAAAACCCCTTGTCCTTCACTGGTTGTCGAAGGTACAACAAACTGCTATGATGCATGATCAAGATTTAGGGACTCATGCACACATCCTCCACCAATCATGACCTGAATGGATGGCACTATAGACCTATTACCCCTATATGTCCCTATAGGCTCCTGGTAAGCACTCTATATGCACATGTCATCCAGAAGACATTGGACTCGTAACGGTTGACAATGTCGATACGTGTCACAAACTTATATAGCTCTAGTAAACATGCAGTTACTGCCTAGCCTCAAAATATCTCAGCATCATTTAATAATGTAGTGCAGATCATTTAGACAAAGGTTTCTACAGAAAGCTATCTCTATACAAAATAGGTGATTTTCTCAATCAGATATATTTCTTCAGCAGAATTTCCATCACATGATTCTCTCTCTACTGTGCCCCATCCCCTGTTGTCTGCACGCTCGGGCCAAGGCCACCTCCCCTCTTTCTGTCTTTTATCTCGGTTGGGAACATGCACAAGAACGTGACCAAGGGATGCGTTCCCAGGACCCTAGTCACAATTTTTGCATAGACGCAGAAACACAAAATTAAGGGAGCAAAAATGAAAATCTAGAGGTACTTCAAATAAATTTTGTGTATGTAGTAGTGCCCTGCATAAATATGGTACTCATCCTCTTTTGTCTTTATATGACTCTAATTTCAAAATACAAATTTCTAAAACTTTCGAGTTCTTCTTAATACACGTCACTTTCTCAGGCACATTCTCGTTTCTCATTCATGCTCCCATTTCCATTCCCTAGTTACTATGACAGATGGGATTGCAAGAAGTTTCGTGTGATGTATGCTATCATACATCACACAAAACTTCTTTGGATTGCAACAGTGAGCTTCATGCTACTTTTATGAGGGAAAAGTTCAAACTCCTGATGTTATGTCTTTGAATTCGCATGGACAATTTTGCAGCTACTTATTCATCACATGCAGCTTTGTGATCTATATGTGGCAGTGACAGTCCTCAAAAACATATGTGATTTTGTAGTTTATATGTTGCAGAAACACATTAGCAATTGTCTATTTTTCCAATATATGTTTCCTTATATAGCCCCAATGGGAGAAATGCTCTAAAGTAGGGGAGTGTTAAAACTGAACATATGGGGTAAGTTTTGCGCTTCAATCTACACTGTGCCTTATTTGACATTCAGGAACATGAGCTGATTATTACAATTTACTTTTCTATTAGGGACAAAACTTTCCCCCTTGCAGCCTTGCTTCCTATTGTAATTAACATTGTAGCACATGTGTAGCGCCCAACCCATAAGGCCACCACTCTTCCAAATGCTTTTATATATGTCATTATGGAAGAACGTAAGGTGCATCTCTCAATGCATCTGGGGGATTGAGCCTAGGACCAATGAAATTTTGAATGCCAAGCTAACCAACTGAACTAATCCTGATCGCATATGTCTCAATGGATAAAGGTTTGAGGGAGTATACAAAACTTGTGGGCTCATCCCCTTCTGAAACCTGTGTCAAAACAATAATATAGAATTCAATAATAAACAAAAAATCTTTTATATCTATTTGTGAAATTAGAACATATCCATTTCACAAATTTATATAGAGAAATCTTAGCCAACCAGCCATGGTTGCACCGGAACGTCGTTTCGAACCCCCACGTTCCATAACGTTGTGAAAAGAAACTTTGAAATTTTTTTATAGACAGCCATGAAGCCTCATTTTCTAGCACACATTTTGAAGGAGAAAAAAACTTGTGGAGAGAGGAAGAGGAGGCCAAATGGGTAGTGTGAGCACTCTATGTAAAGGCCATGATGAGTGGAAGGTGATCGTAGCACATAGAAGAGGGCAACAATAACTATGTGGAGATTTGCAAGCAAAGCAACTTCTTGAAGCTTTTTTTCACCCTTTTTTTCCTTGCTTTGTTTGGAGGCTATAGTGCATCATTTTGAGTGATTATTATTGCTAAGATTGGCCATAGGCTTGCTAGGGAGAAGTTCACTACATGTTCCAACTTCCCAAGCTTCTTTAAGCATAGGTGATGACTATGAGCATTCATGTGGTTGGTGTGCAAGAGGCATTTGTCATTGTTTTTTTCTAGGTGCGGGGGGGTAGGGTTTAGTAATTTAGGGTAGGTCTTAGGTGTCCATTGCCATTATAGTTTAGGTCTTAGGTGGCTCTAGGCTTGTTTTAGCTCCCTTTTCCCACTTATCCACTTTCCATTGAGTTTTTGAACTTTTTTATAGCGTCTTGAGGGTTTCTATAGTTATGCCTATGACAGGACGAGGTGTGTGGGCTGAGGTGGATCTCTTGGAGGGAGACACCGTAGTTTTTACAGGGTCAGATGCACGCAGATGGCGTTGCTTGTTTTACAGTGCTACGTTTTGCAGCACAGCGCCGAGGATCAGAGCACACTTTTGCGTTCCCTATCCAAGCTGGCTTTGTTTTTTTAATTTCTTAGTCGCATAACAAATAGCTAGTGACAATATGGTGCCTGTCACCCATACACGAGGTTACATATAAAACTACATTCCTTTACACTGATGCTTTGACTACCATTGAGAACTTCATAACTTCATATAGCTCATCTAGACAAAATTTCTTATCCATGTTTGTTACAAAGCTTCAAACATACTCGTTAAGCTTCGAAAGATGTGACTTTATTGAATAGCATGTCCATTCAATCCATCCAATTTATCTATACATTCAATTCTATAAAGTTTACTATAAAAAACAAAATCTTAGACCACTATTTGTTTCCACAATGTTATACCTTCTTGTTCTTTACTTGATGCAGCCAGCATTGGTTGAGTAAAGCCTGTGACATAGATGGAACATAAGCAACACACATGTAAACATCAACATATCAAAAACAAGCAGAATGGCAAAAACAGATCAATCCGCTCTTTGGATAATTTGAGACCTGGATCCATGGGAGAATATATGAGCTTGCGATTCATAACAACAATACCAATTAAATAACAGAAATGCCAGGGGCATAATCGATTACAATGGTGTCTCCCGTAGATGTAATTTAACCAACATCAAGACAAACGGAATAGAGACCTATAACACGAAAAAATAAAAATCGAAGCCTGGATTTTGCACAGTACAGAACTGCCTTAAAGGTTCTAGTAGCCCTAACTTGTTACATCCAAAACATCATATATATAATCGTAAGCCCTAATAGGTCTGAGTTTATTTTATGATGGTATACACGATAAATGACAAATGAAGAAGGAAACATCACGACCCCACTGCAATCAGAATTGGAAGGAAGATTCATACATAAAGATCCCGCTCCCACAGATCCCCAAATTGATGAGAAGGAGGACACTTGCGTATTCCGACAAGGAACCAATAATTGCAGATTTCCTCCATTCCAGCCCGAGATATCTGCTGATCGGCAACCGAGATGAGAAAACTGCGACCTCAAAAGCAGGCGGAGCCCCTTGCTCATCAACTCTGAGCGGCGCATGAGAGTGAGAGAGCACCTAACTCAAGACCTGCTTTCAGAGGAAGAAAATGGGAGCTGACCAAAGCTGCATTACAGCAAAACACTCGTTCATTCACTCATGAATAATGTTAACGCAGTTGCCTCATCGATGACACCTACTCTTTCTCCTCCTGCATTCTACCAAC
Source organism: Diphasiastrum complanatum (assembly GCA_029204225.1). Taxonomy (NCBI): domain Eukaryota; kingdom Viridiplantae; phylum Streptophyta; class Lycopodiopsida; order Lycopodiales; family Lycopodiaceae; genus Diphasiastrum; species Diphasiastrum complanatum. The sequence continues at coordinate 25,641,355 of CM055110.1, forward strand.
GTTGCGAGTAAATCTGCCTCTTCATAAATCTGTTCAAAGAACTTCTCTCTCGCTCTCGCTCTCGCTCTCGCTCCGTATGAAAAACCTCGACAACGTGTCGAGTCTCAACCTCTTAGAAAAACCTTCAAAACTTGGCCACTAAACTCGTCTCTTCCCCAAGCCACATGCTCGGCCACGGCCACGTCTTCATAGTGGCCACCCTTACTATAAGTTATTATGCTCATTTTTAAATAAATTAAAAATCAAATTTTTAAAAGAATTTAGGCTCGGCCCCTCCGGGTCTCGTACAAAAAATTTTGAAAATCCTTATCGGGCAAAAGCCATAATACATAAAGCCCTAGCCATTATTTTTGTTTGGAGATTTTCATATCTCCCCAACGAGGAGATCCCGCTTTTGAGATGGGAGATCATTTGGCCCCAGGAGATCCCTCCCCCTTTTATTGTTACTTTTTGGTTAAAAAAAATTTACATTCTTCAAAGAATTAGACAAAGACACAAGCTATATAATGGATACTATTTCACTGAATTCCTAGTTATGTTACCACAGATGGAACACCTTCTTTGCATATCTAGAAACTAGCACTTTTAGTGGCTCTCCAGCTCCAAAAACTCTCGCGCATCTAGGAACTACTATGGAGAAACTAGTGCATGTTGTGGGCTCTCCTTCTCAACCTTAGAGCTATTGTAGGTGCCACATGAGAGGGCAGCTCTAAGGAACCACAACCACGAACATATGTCTAGCCTTTGCCCATGTATCGAAATTGTTGGCCAAGGCCAAAACAGTATAATGGTTACCAAGGTAAGGTGAAAACAATGGCTTTTCCACCTATGAAAAATTCATTGCCTACGTTTTTTTCTCAATTGATCAAGTATTCCTGTATTTTGGACATTTTGTAGACTATAGAGCATTGTAGGAGGTGTATAAACACAATACATGGGGCTTGGAAGTGGTACAAGGTAGACGACTTGTAACTGACAAGAATCGATTCAATGAAGTTTTGAGTGAGTTGCAGTTTGTGCTCTAGTGAGAGTAGAAAATCTCAACATATAGTATCTTTTTTTTAGACTTAGCTAGTTCTTCTCTATAAACACTTGACGAAGAGTTCAATCAGAGGACAAAGAAAACAATAAAACAAAAACTCACTTTGTGGTATGGATCAATATGCATGAAGTTATGGGCATTCAAAGCCTCAACTACAAGAGATAGTTGCTAGAAAAATGTGTGCGCATAAAATAAGCAACCATTTCCTATTGTGACAAGATCAGTAGAAGCACACATGAAGGGCAACCTAGGTGGAAATGGTATGATAGGAGAGCATGGAGTGTGGGAAGTGATCCAAGTAGGTGAAGTTTTGTCATCACTAGAGTCTCTCTCTCTCTCTCTCTCTCTCTCTCTCTCTCTCTCTCTCTCTCTCTCTCTCTCTCTCTCTCTCTCTCTCTCTCTCTCTCTCTCTCATTGCATTTTAGTAATTTTTTCACCTGGCGCACATTGTGCAAGTGTTCCCAATTGTTGACAGCTTGTTTCCTTTGTTTTTTACTCTTTCTGACTGTTTTGATTGCCAAGCCTTGTTTTTAACTCACTCTGGCCTTCATCCCGGCTCCCCTCACCTTTTTACTAAGAATTTTTACTTAAATTTTAAGTTTTTTTCCACCACGCACTTGGTGCAAGTTTTTTCACCTTTTTCCTAAACACTTGACCACTCCTAAAAACACTCGCCTTCACCCTCGGCATACTCACCTCTTTCCAAAACACTTGCCCATTGTAAAAATATTTGACCACTGTCCAAATATTTGCCCATTATCCAAACACTCGCCCACTCACCAAAATACACACCCTAAACACCTGCCTAAAATTTTTTTCATATATATATATATTTATTTACTTATATTTATACTTATTTATTCATTTAATTATTATTTTACATTTCTCATATTCTCCTTTTTTCTGTCAACCTTTAGCACTTTCCTCTATCATTCTCCATCCTCATACACCATCCCTATGTTCGAAGCATCCTCTGACAAACCCACCCCCCATCGCAAAATGACCTCCATAGGTCCTAAGGGATCTCCCCCCTAAACAGCTTAAAATTAAGCTATCTCCCAAACCTGGCAATCCGCCAAAACCCACCGAAGAGGTCACAAAGAAAGCCCAAGGGCAAGATGACTGTGCAAGCCTCCGACTCAGGTTTGGAGACTGAATCTAACTGTCCGCAAGAGGGGGACAAGCCCTCCCATATTTGTACCTCCAAGAGAATCCATTTCTCTTATGGTATTGTCACCTACTTCCCCTTCCCATATTCATAGAGCTTACTCAATGGCTCACCCCATCATCCCATGTCATCCTACAAGTCATCGGCCTTGGTGGTTTTGCTCCCCCTACCTACCAAAACTCTGCATGGATCGACCAAACCTTTGCAACTTGGGATGGATCCTCCACCTTTGTCATCACTACCAATGATGGTATGACGATGACTATCTAGCTCTCCCAAGAGTTGGTATTGCAGGCCCTGAGCTTACCAATTGATAAGCTCGCACTCAAAGGTCAGACTGCTCACGTCGCAGTTTGGCACTTATCCAACGCCATTCTTCCTTGACCAATGATGGCGTTTTTGTTTCATCCATCACAGCACCACCACTATGGGGAGCAACCTTGTTGGTATGTTCGAGGGTTTTTCTTTGTGTTAGCACAATTGCTAACATTATCTCCCTCCTTATTATATTGGTGGTCCCACACCAATCGAAGCTTTTTCTTTCTGGATCTTTTGTGCTTCTTGGAGGCGAGACAGTTGTTGGCGGGTTCGATAAATCTTTGTGCCGATGCCCTCCATCATTTGCCATCGCAGTTTGTTCAAGAAGGGCATGGGTTTGTAATAATGGGACATACCTTATAGAAAACCATGTGTTTTCCATAGCTCCACCATATCAACGTGCAAGGCCGAAGTAAGGGCGACGCGATAATAAAGCCTTGCTATGCTGATGTGGTCTTCTTGCGTGCGCAGTAGTTTATTGATATCAATGGCTATGGGGTGTTACTAGCCCTCGATCCCAAAAACCCTTGAGTTCTGCCAGAAATGCTACCAGGCCGCAATTATCCGCAAAATATCTGACGTGACGATCAGGGCTGCCATGGTTCTTCTAGTAGAATACACGGCAGTTGGTAACCATGTCTTCGGCTAAGTTGCTGGTATCGACGCTTGTGAGCTTGGGCCAGAATATCTTGTTCTTGACCTTGGTGGCAGGAAATGGTTCTCGCCTTGCTATCAGATAATAATATGAATTTGTACGCATGTAGGAGGGTGCTTTGAGATATTGTGCCATGGAGGTTTTGCTCTCAGAAGAGCTGATGACACTAGAGGGGTTGTGGATCCAGGAGTGTGATTGTTTCTTTATGTGTTTTACATTGGTCCAGATCTGGCAATATGTAGCCTCCGCACTCCTTTGTGGTTGGATATTGCTTGGCAAATTCTTGAGATGCCCGCAACTCCTTGCTCGGTTCTATGGGCGTGATTCTATGCTGGATGGGTGCTGCTTCAAAGGCAATGGCATGCTGAATTTGTGGATCAGGTTCAGGGGAGAGAGGAGGGGAAGGGTTAGCTTCGCCAATTTTTTGAGATTCATGGGAATATTGGCGTTGACTAAATGGGAGGTTAGTGGTGTTGAGGGGGTTAGAAGCGGAGGAAGGAAAAAGATAATGTTGGGAGCTAGTACCACCAAAGCCCAATGGATTGGTTGGTGCTTGAGCTCCTTGCCCCAGGGTTGGCCTTGAAAGGATGAGTCTTGAGTACCAAGAGGAGGTTGCTGGAATCTTGTTCAATCTCAATAGTTTTGACGTCCTCTGTCAGAAACTTGGTAAAGTACTTAGCATCATAACTCGTGCCCTTGCCATGGATCGTCTCTCCGATATTAGGAATTCCAATGCTTTGTATATGCTCAGGATAGACGTTGATGCTGCCGACCTTAGATGTGATCTTGAATGTTTGGAACTCATTTGAGTATGTCGAGTAAGCAGCTCGGATCGGACTCTCGCTCTGCTGATCAAGGAAGTATGTCAGATCGAAGCCAAGGTTGTAAGGATGTCCTTGGCTAGGATAAGCTGCTCAAAATAATTCTTGATACAGATGATAAAAATATCACCTGAATAAGACCTAGGGGGTTGACGACGATGGAGAGAGAGCGAGAAGTCACGGGAGGCCATACTAGCAGTGATTCTAGATTGTTTTGGCAAGTTTAAAAATTCTGAAAAATTTTGGCATAAACTCGAGAGCAGGAATCTACAATGAATTCGTGGAGAGAAGGGGGGAGGTCTATATATAGACTTTTTTGGTCAGGAATTTTCAACTCTACTTAGAAATTGTCCTCAGTGTCCATGATTTCTTAATGAAGGTCACGAATTTTGAGACAGTGTTTTGAGGGTTGGCGAATTCCTATAAGTGATTTTTGTGTGTCAAAATCGAAAAAATGTCTAACAATACAAAAATGTGTCCGATTAGAATTCACGGAGATGGCAGAGAATTCGCGAGGATGATTATGAGCTTTAGCATAGTGTCTGCGAATTCTATCAATGGGTATCTGATGCAAAAAACTGATTTTTTTCTATTTGTGAAAAGTTTGACTCTGAGACGAAATTCGTGGAGGCCAAAAATGACTCGTGCACTTTAAAAAAAAGGGTCGGGCAAATTCTATCTGTGATGGTGGTGAGACAAATGTTTTGAAAATAATGATTTATGTGGTTTTCTCATAAAAAGACTGATTGCATGCCTGATCTGGTAGTATCTTGATGTTCTGAAACAAGAAAACACAACAAAAAATTGTTGAGATGGCAAATAGGCAGTAAGAAAATAAAAGAAAAAAATAGAAAAGAAAACAACTAATACATATCAAGATAAAAGCATGGCTCATTGTACTTTCTCAGTCTACTCCCATTGACCACAATGTCTAGGATATCGCCTTGAAGGGTTTGGAGTTGTCCATATCTAGAGACAAAGATTTTCTGAATGACATAAGGACCTTGGCCAGAAAATTTCAGTTTGTCTTTAAAGGCTTTGGCTTGGTATAGTAGGACCTTATCTCCGACCTGAAATTCTCTGAGTCTCAAAGATCGATCATGCCATGTTTTTTGTCGATGTTTGTGGACTTGTTGAGCATGGATGCTGATCCGTCACATTTCACATAGTTGTTCCAGATGGAATAACCTTTTTGCTAGAGTCTGTCAATTATCTAGCTCCAAATTATAGGCCACTTGAATAGATGGGATGTGAAATTCTATAGGCATAATGGCTTTTTGGCCATATGTTAGCTGGAAAGGAGTTAAGCTTGTAGCTCTCTTCGAGGTAGTGTGGTAAGCCCATAGAGCAGCATGAAGTTTGAGTTCCCAATCAGATCAACTGGATTCGACGGTTATGGTGAGAATTCCACATAGGATTTTATTGGTGGATTCTGCCTGGCCATTGCATCGTGCATAGTATGGAAATTTTTTTGATGTACCACAAAAAATTTGGAAAGAAGATCTGTTATGACAGAGTTAAGAATATGTGTACCCCTATCACTGATAAGTTCTAGAGGAATCTGAAACGAACAATAACCTGTTCATAGAGAAATTTTGTATTAAAACAAGCGTCAGCATTGCGAACAGCTCTTGCTTCAGCCCATTTGGTACAATAGTTCGTAGCTATTATGATGTAACGGGATTGTGCGTGCCGAGCAGCGGAACTAATAGGTCCAACATAATCAATCTCCCATTTCTGGAAAGTTTGATCAATGGTTACAGGGTGTAAAGGCATGTAGTCGGTCTTTTGAAATCATTTTGTGCGTTGGCAGACATCACAGGCCTTTGTGTAATTGTGCGTATCCTTAAAGATTGTTGGCCACCAAAAATCAACCAAGAGGATTTTCTTAGCAATCATTTCGGAAGAGAAATGACTTGCTGCAATACCTTCATGAGTGAGAGAAATGACAGAGGGTATTTCACCTTCAATAAGACAACGTCGGATGATTCCATCTAACCCCTGCTTGTACAATTGTCCTACAATTAGCATATAAGATTTGGTTTTGAGAATCAACGCATGTTGTTTAGGTTTAGATAAGGAAGGATCCATCTGCCCTAAAGTTAAATATTATGTGATTTCCTTAGCCTATACGGGTGTAGAGTCAATTTGAAATAGGATGGCATCAGGTAAATCATCGTTGACACCTTGATCTAGAGTGGGTAGGTTAGGGATTTGGGACAGATGATCCGCTAGAAAATATTGAACTCCCTTACGAACTACGATCCTAAACTCAAACTCTAACAATAATAGGATCCTTCGAGTAATGTGACTTGTCATGCAAGTCTTGTTGATGAGGTACAATAGTGCTTGATGATCAGTGAAGAAGACACAAACTTTTTCCAGAAGATAATGGCGAAACTTATGAACCGCATATACCATTGCCAAGGCTTCATGTTCGGTAGTGGTATAATTGACTTTAGCAGGTATCAATTGTCTACTGAGAAAACGGATTGGGTAATCCTTTTTGGTTCTTGCTCCTCCCTTTGTGCTTATCCTTGGCAAAGAGAGCTTTGCCATCATTATGAGTGAGAAAAAGCTTGTCCATCCTCAAGAGCTTGTACTCTTGTCTTGATTCTTCCGGAATTAGCACACTTTGGAGAGCCTCCAAACTTGGTAGCTCCTCCTTAATGGCATAGGATTGGACAAGGTTATCAAATTCATCTCTCAAGCCATTGAGAATGACTTGAACTAGCTCATTTTGATTGATGGAATCACCAATACAAGCAAGTTCTCTATGAATATCTTTTACTCTCAAAACATAACTAGATGCACTCTCATCACTCTTTTGGCTACTTTGAAAGATTTGATTCCTAAGAGTGAGAAGCCTAGAGGTATTCTTAGCCTCATAGATAGTCTTGAGACAATCCCAAGCTTCTTTGGCTGTTGTACAAGTAACTATCTCCCTCAATATCTCACTAGAGACATTCATCTTAATGTAGTGGAGAGCCATCCTAGCTCTCTTTTTTGTATTTTTGAACCTCTTGAAGAACTTGTGGTTCTTCTTCAAGGCCAAGAACTATGTCCATCACGTCTTGAAGGGTCAAGATGGACTCCATCATCATTTTCCAAACTGAATAGTTTGAAGTGGTCAATCTTTCACTTGATTCCAACAAGGATAAACCCATTTGCATTCTTAGAAAATACACAAGACTAGGCTGCCAAGAATACATAGAATAGAACAAACTTGATCAACATATGATCAACACACTAAGATATTGATTCAACCTGTAAAACCACATTAAACCACACTTCTAAAAGTTTATAAACTCCAACAAGTGATAAGTACAAGCTTTAGAGGTGAAAGAAAGAGCACACTTAGTGAATCACAAGACTAGCTTCACTAGCTTGTCAAATCTTGGTGTTTAGATGTAGATCTAAGATCACCTCACATGAGAATGTTCCTCAACCTGTTAAGAGCATGAAAACACATTTGCATAATGGTTAAAACCTTTCAGCAAATGCTCCAATCAAATTACATAAGGAGCATTACTTACATGCACAACATAGTACACCAAAATTTATGCAAAAGATTGTTGACAATCTGTTCACCCAAAAGGGGAGGCTTTCATCCAAGTGGGAGCTTTGCTCAGCCTTTTGGAGAAATACAAAATCACTCAAAGAGTATTTGTCATCCACTTAAGGAGAAGGTTCATCCACTTAAGGAGAGTGTTCATCCACAAAGGCATAAGGGCCCTTTTTGGACTCAAAAAGGGCCTCTTCACTAATCATGATTAGTGTTAATGATGACACTTGTGCCAATAAAAGAATGACAATTGAGCAGCAATGGCCCATATGACATGGCAAATTGCATGGTGTATATTAAATCAAGTGTGGGACCACTAAGTACACCTCTAGCATTAACCCTACATTAACTCTACATGGGAGGCTAACTACACCTATCACATAGCTATTAACTAGACCCAACATACCTGCACCTAATGGCTAGTTTATCTACTCATTCAAAATATTCAACCTATACAACCTACTCTCTCTCTCTCTCTCTCTCTCTCTCTCTCTCTCTCTCTCTCTCTCTCTCTCTCTCTCTCTCTCTCTCTCTCTCTCTCTCTCTCTCTCTCTCTCTCTCTCTCTCTCTCTCTATACGACCTCCCACTCAACTCATTCTCCATACTGACATAGGCAATCTTTCCTCTGTATTATACACTCTCTAACTCAAGACCAGACACATTGTCTTTTCATAGATCATGACTTCTAGTCAACCAAGAAGAACAAAGATTCAATTAAACTCCGTTGTTGCACCAATATGACCATTGGGTGCCCACGACATTTTTGACTCTTGATTGGGTATATATGCAACCCTCTGGTAAAGGAATTCATAGGGTTGCAAAGAGAAAACGTGACAACAAAGAGCACCATTGGAGAGGAAGAATTCACGAATTCAAAATCGATTGCAACAGAGATTGCCTAGCCAGAGTGCAACACGTCTACATGCGTAGAGATATTTTATTGGACATGGCAATTGCTGATAGAAGTATACTTTCGCATTGTAAGTCTTACATCTTTGAATGTCAAAGATATTTTACTTGTAAATTATTGTTGCTTCATTCTATTACCTCTTGTGCAAATGTTTTTCCTTCAGAGATCTATGACTGGCAGCACGTAAAACCGTTTCCGGAAAAGTTCTCTGCAATACATGCAAAATATGGAGTACTAATATATGATGGGCTCAAGTCTTCTGCGATCATAAGACTGGGTGTTTACTTTTACGATCACATGTATGAAGTTCCAAAGAAGAACTTTGGGACTGGCAAATCAATTCTCACGATTGGCCTGACCATCGAATTGACAAAATTCCAACTCGTCAAAGAGATTACGATGAATATGAAGCCAACATTCGGATCCAAACGTGTTTACACTAGTGTCAACGTGTCTGTCGCTGTATTTGTTGCCATATTTAAAACAATACCATTTAGAAAAACAATACATTATGGGTATGGAAAGCGACAGAATCCTCATTGTTGGACAAAGTATTTACTTCTTGGGACTCACGGAATGTAGATCACAAAGGTGATTTAATAAGGTGTGATATTTGTCGTGAGACGATCACAATAAGATATCACATTGCACGCCAAACGTGCTCCTTCAGTTTCGTTTATAGGTGGCTCAAGTTTTCTCACGGTCGATGGAATAGCTTGGATGCAGAGATGACACATCAAGAATTTGAACTACCCATCCATATGCCAAATGATGAAGTGCGGGAGGTCTGTGTCAATGGTGAATGGAGTCTGGAAGATGTACGGGCTATGGTTGGTTTAATAAATGCTGATGTGCCCACAAATTTTGCGTTCACTATCAACGAACAAACCGTAAGTATAAATAATAACATGCTTCCAAATTTTGTAATAATATTGAAATGGTGGTGTCTGGTTTTGCAGAGCAGGAGACGCGCAAAAAAACACCAAAAGTACGCATCATTTTTAGATTCGGTCACCGTAAAAATACATGAACTATGAGATGCTCTTATGCACTAGCTTTAACTAATAACATTTATCTATCCGATGGGATTTCATCAGAGATTTGGTTCTATCGTTTCCATGTTTGTTAGGGCATGAGCTATTGTTTGGTTTGGTATGCAATTGCAATGTAAATGTTTTGACTAGACATTTTCTATAAGAAATTGTTGATAACATGTCATTGGAAATGTATAGAATTTCATTGTGTATATATTTCTTACTTTACTATTTTTGAACAATCGAGAGATCTTTTTGGAGTGCTTGCTATAATTGGAAAGGCACACTATATAAGAGTGTGTGGTTCCCCATTTCGCCATTTCATCCTTAGTGTCAGAGAGCTTCCTTTGTTTTTCATAGGTTGATATCATCCTTCTATGCTCACACAAGTGCAAATTAGTGTCATTATTGCAATTCCTATACATTAGTACTCTATTATATTTGCATGGCGACCTAACGTACGAAACAAACAGCAAGGAGACATCCAAGGGAAACAATGTTATTGCACCAAGCCGCTTTAGAAGCAATAAAAGCACGGGAAAGGTGCTCGAGGAGTGGGAGTAGGAGTAGAAGTAGTAGCATTGAACCTATGCCAGTGGGAATGGACCAGAATCAGGACGAGCGGGCATCAATGGATGATCCTGGGGAAATTCCCATGGATTGTGAGCAGGTGCAGGGGCAGGAGCAGGGGCAGGAGCAGGTGGCAATGGAAGAGCTTGGGCAGCAGCAAGCGGTTATGGATGAGCAGGGGCAAGAGCAGGGGCAACAACAACCACCTCTGGATGAGCAACATATGGCCAGAGAAGCAAAGGATGTCCTGCTGCATGATTTTGGTGTGAGGTCGCTGGGAAGCCCCTCTCCAACACAAAGCTAGCGCGATGCCACTCAGGCTTTTTTGGACAGTGAGGTAGCTGCTTCCAGGCCGATTCCCAATGATTTCCTTGGGATCTTTGATAATCAGGGTCCTCAGGAACAGGTGCCTCTTGATGGCTCTGTGGTTGGTTCGGCAGGAGTCGGAGCAACTTCAGGGGACTCCACTCCGTCACTCGGACATGTGCAAGGGCCTGTAATGGGGCCCATGATGTCCTTGCTCGTCGGCTCGGACCAGACACCCCACGCAGAAGCCATTGGGGAGGCTTCTCAGCATGTCACACCCACATCATGGCCGAAATCTAAAGCTATTCGTCGAAAGAGAGGTTGCTCAAAGCCTCGACGCCTTCCGCGGACCATCCCTCAACCACAGCCGCAACCAGAAGCTCCCCAGGTGCCTCGAGCTTAGTCAGCACCAGAGGTGACGCAGGACCCCCCGTAGGACCCTCCCACGCAAGATGAGACAGGTCTTAGCCAGCCAGCAACACGGAGAAGGGCAGCCACACCGCCACCAACCCTGGCAAGGCAAGGTCCTCAGACGGATGCGGCCTCCACAACCACGCCGCCGAAGAAAGAGCCATATTTCAAACTGGTATAAGGAGATTTGAAAATACTAGAAATCCACGGAGTTCCTCATACCGAGAGTTCCATTTGTCCGGGCCATCAAGGAGATCATGGACAAATTCTCCCTTGGGCTAACAATTACGGGCGAGGCTGCTTCGGCTATCCAAGAGGCGGCAGAGATGTATTTGACAAATTTGTTTGAAGACTCATTTTTGTGTGCTGTCCATTGTAAGAGAGTTACTATACTTCCAAAGGATATGTTGTTGACAAAGAGACTGAGACGTGAGAGGAATTAAAAACGATGTACTCCAAATTTTGATATAATATCAGAAGATCTTTTTTATCATCTGACTCTGTTGAATTATTGTGTGAATTCATTTTATGATGAAATACAGTTTCTGTGAATGTTTTTGGTTATCTATATCAATGTGTATATCCAATGCTGATTTTCACGCAAGGGCACGGAGGGGGACATTTGACCAGGTCAAACGTCCGCTCTCCGCACCCTTACATGATTTGCATGAAAGGGCGCAGAGGCGGGGTGTTTGACCCATGTCAAACGACTCCCCTCTGTGCCCTTGCATGATTTGCATGCAAGGGCACAGACAACGAGCATTTGACCGGGTCAAACGGCCCCCTTCCATGCCCTTGCGTGATTTGCATGCAGGGGCGTAGAGGCGGGGTGTTTGACCAGGCCAAATGGCTCCCCTCCGCTCCCTTGCGTGATTTGCATGCAAGGGCACGAAGGGGGGCCGTTTGACCTGGTCAAACGCCCACTGTCCGCGCCCTTGCATGCAAATCACGCAAGGGCGTGGAGGCAGGGTGTTTGACTCGATCAAACAGCCCCCCCTCTGTGCCTTTGCGCGCAAATCACGCAAGGGCGCGGAGGGGGGCTGTTTGAACTACAAAATGGCACTTTAATGCCCTTAAATTTTTATGATTGGTAGAAATTTTCATAACCTACCATAATGAATGAGATTTTCGAACACATGCAATTTGAACTAAAATCTTTTTGAAAAAAAACACGTTTTTCTTTAAAATTCTTTTACATTAGCCAGTGCTTCCAACAGTGACTTTGATCTATTTTCTAGTCCTACTGTTGGCTTCATTAACGACATATGCCCAAGGATATGAGTATTTCTTTTATTGAATCTAATGAGAGATTTGATAGTTCTAAGTTGCAATAAAATGTTGTCTTGTAGCTCAATATCTTGGGTTTTATCTCAATTCCTAGCTATCAATTTTTTGCATAGCTTGAGATGGAACTCTCTTCTCCTACTTCATGGCTAATCCTACCCTCTTAGGGTTAGTTTGTCCTTAGTAGAACCATCTTGGATAGCAATTTACATTGCCCATTTCCATTGCCGGTAAAGAAAGATATGTGCCTTTCCATTTTCTAGAAAAGTAGGCCACATAGCTAGTTCCCCAAATTGCTCCTTTCTCCTCCTACTATAAATGGATTGCCAAATCCTCTCAGCTCTTAGATTTCACTACCCTGCTCTACTTTTTGATTTGATCCGCTCAGTAGTTGATAAAATACTGAGAGATTTCTAACCAGCTCTCTATCATAGCCACTTTCCAAAGCAAAACATCATTTTTGAACAAATTTTTAGAATTCTTCAAAGAATTCTCTTATTTTGACCTTGCATATAAAGTCCCTCACCAAGGATGCACCAGCCAAGCAAGCTGCAACAAAGCAACACCAAGGGAATCAAATGGTGGACAAACCAACCCAATCAAACCTAGATCGTAGTATGGATTTAGGTCCGAAGCTATGGATCAATCTCTCACTAGGGATCATAGAAGTCACACCACAACACGTAGCTACCAGTCTCTCTCCAAGTCCCATGCACCACTAGCAGTGCAATGTGACACCTCACTAGACACCTATACGACCTACCTAGGCCACATCATCTAGTTTCCGTATGACTCACTAATAGACCCATGTTAATCCACCATCATGAGTTTCAGGCCTCCAACCATTAATTATGACCATATGCACATGAGGGACCCAAACCTCTCACAATCATAATTAACTTACAAGTCGAGGTAGGCCTACTGACCTCTAACAGGATAATCAATCTGAGAATAGTCGTGGGCAGTGACATTGCAATGGAGGTTTGTTTTCGACTGTTCCATGATATTGGACCGTTATTGAACATGAAGACAAGTCCAAAAGTTGATCTTCTGGTGTCGATATTACCTGCCCAATTTGCATCTGTATATCCATGAAGTATATGGATATCAGATGAATTGACATCACCATAGCATATATAGAGGTTAATAGTAGCTTGTACATATCTGATTACTCTAAAAAGAGCTTTCTAGTGGATCGATTAGCCATGTATTAGCTGAAGGAGCTGATGGTGTATGCAAGATCAAGCCTGGTGGAGATCATTGCATATATTAGGGATCCGATAATTGATTTATATGAATATCCCTTCATTTCGGCCTTCGTCTCATTGGTCTGGGGGCATTGCTCCTTAGATAATTTTATACCTGGGTCCATGGGATTATGTACAAATCAAATTCAATTTTGTCAACAAATTATAGAAGTACCTCTGTTGGGTGATATAGAAAAGTTGTACGCTTCTGTCTCTCATTTGTTAGTTCGATATTGTTGCTGAACAACAACGTATCATCCATGTAGAGTGTGATGATGACAAAAAATTGATTGATAGCTTTGCAATATACATTACAGTTTGCAGAGCTTAGTTCGAATCCATGATCGATCAAGAATATGTTGATTCGATGGAACTATGCTCTGGATGACTATTTCAAACCATACAAAGCTTTATGGAGTTTGCATACTAGATCTTCCTGACCATTGAGGATATGACCTTCTGGCTGAATCATGTAAATGTCCTCCTCGATAACTCCATTGAGGAATGTCGTTTGTAGATCCATCTTGTGTACCTCAAGCAACTTCTTCATCTTCTATGGAGAATAAGAAGCATCAAATTGTTGCTCGATGTCGTTGGCTGATCAGTATTTCTTGAATTCATTTGAGATGTATTCACCGTCGTTGTTGATCCTAAGATCTTTGATCTTCTTGCTTGTCAGCAACTCTTCATTTTTTTTGTATTTATTGAAGAAATGGAAGGCTTCAGATTTGTGCTTCAAAAAATATACAACAATTCTTTTAGAATAATCATCTATAAATGTAATAAAGAATTTAGCACCAAGCAGTGATGGTGTTTGCATTGGGCCACATATATTAGTATGTACAATGTCTGACAAATCTTTAGATACATGTTCTTGATTTGACTTAAATGGCCTTCTTATTTGCTTTCCTATGATACAACATTGGCAGATAGGAGGGTTGACAATTCGATGGTCTAAAGCAAGAACTGAAGAACTTCTAGACATGTTGTCTAACAACTTCATCTTATGTTGCTTCCTTGTGTTCTTCTTTGAGAATAATACTTGCGATTCATTGATGGAGGACGAGGATGCTTCATTCCTTCTTGTCTCCTCCTACAGTAGCATGATTATGACTCTGGAAAATGTTATACATGAGTGTGTGGAAATCATCATCACCCAGTTTTCATATGAGGATGGAAAGCTGGACAATAAGGTCATTACAGTGTTAGAGCCTTCGATCACTGAACTTATTGCTGCCATCTGCTCGAACAGAGTCTTGAAATGATTAATGTGATTATGAACAGAATCACTTTCTGACATTATGAGTGAGAAGAACTTTCTCCTCATATGCAACTTTGAAGTCGCATCTCTCACTTCGTAATATATCCCAAGCCTCAATCGAAGATCATGTTTGTTTGATGTGATTGCTCTGTGTGTCGGAGATTATAAGGGTGATCAAGACGAAAGCCTTGCCATCTCTGAGCTTCCACTTGAAAATGGCTTGCTCATCAACACTGGGAAGTGGTTCGGTCCTAGCGACTATTTCCCAAAACTCCTTGGCCATCTCATTTTTAAATTTCACAAGTGGTAATTCAAACCATCGAGTTTGTCTACCATTAGAGCAGACTGTGATTGCGAATCCATCTGGAAATTCAGGATGAGTATATGTAGATAGTAGATTATATGACTGGAAACAATTATAGTAAGTGTCTACTCTTTATCAAAACAATCGTTTTGGTAAAGTAAGCTCTAAGTCCGCTTCAAAAGAATCAGAGATTAAAAATTATTGCTTTGATACCGTGTTGGGATTGTTAGATCTACGCGTCACGATGTCTTTTCATTGTTGGACACTCATTTATGGTGTGATTCCCCGTACAAATCGCACACCAAACATTTTTTCTACTAGGAAATGTCTTAGCAAAATTTTCATCTGCTTTGTCCCTCTTAGTTTGATGCTCTTCCAATGCTTTCATCCTCTTATCAAACTGTGACTGCATCTTTTCCAGTTGCATCTGTTGCTTTTGACCAAGTTTTTTGAATTCGTTAATCATCAACTCTGTTGTTGCATTGATATTCGTGGATGCAATAGTGGTGGATGTTGTAGTGGTTTTCCCCGCTATATATGGTAACATTCCAATATTTGGTTCATCATCAGAATCTTCATCCTCCTCTCATATTGCATCATCCATAGCATGTTGTAAGGACACATAATCAGTTCGGCGTTTAAGCTCGAGTCTAATCCTTTTAGGTAGACCTGCTAAAAACCACATGATCATGGCATTATTATTGATTAGGATCACACCAGATCTAAGGTATTTAACCCATTCAATATAATCTCGTACCATTTCTCTTTTTCTCATTTTAATTTTACTTAGAAGTAGGAAAGGATCTTCCAGAAATTTGTCGGATTTGAATCTTGTGATTAGGCCAACTTTAAGCACTTTCCAATCCATATGTGTTCTGTCTCATCTTGGTTATAAAACCAATCTTGTGCAGCTCCAATTAAGGCCATAGGAAAAAGCTTAAGTTTGTCTTGTGAAAAAACTTTGTTATAGACCTCACATGATTTCGAAAACATCTGTAGAAACTCTATCACTTGACAATAATCAGATTTTTTATTTATAAAAAATAGTTAGAAAGAGTAAAAAAAATAGGAAAAAGTAGTTGGTACATTGATGAAAAAGATATATACACCCCGAAGGAGAAGTTCAAACGAAAGTAAGCTCAAACTAGAGCGAAGCTTGTAGTAAAGTTAAGATTAATCTAGATCATGGTATTAAAAATAAAAGTGCATAAACTATAATGATGTTGGTGAGAGTCTGCCAACTGACTGCAACAGATCAGAAAAGTGAAGAGGTGGTGAGTCATCTAATGAAGGGAGATGAGATGTAGCAGACCTAGCCACTGTCGCCCGTTGCAAACCTGGGCCCAAAAGGCGGCCAAAAACATCCATAATAGAGAGGAAGAGAGAAGATGCAAAAAGTCCTGAGTAGGGGGGAAAGTCCGCAGCATATAAGAAGGACGCTGGATAAAGTAAGACGTCAAGATGCCAAACTATCATGTACTTCTAGTACATCAGTGCTTTTCAAGGCAATATAATATCCATTGTAAGCTTTGTAGGCCCAAAAGGAGCTATTAGCCTTAAGAACAAGACGGTTCCCTCTTTGGGCCCTTCAAAGTAATTAATAAGGATAATAGGCCACTAAACGCCCAATGTAGGCTAAATAATGCTTAACAAGGGTTAACTATCCTTCAAGATAGTTATGTTTAGTTAAGTAAGAGCATTGTCTATAACTAGACAAGAGACAACAATTTTTAAATCTTTTGGCTCATTTGCAAGTGAGAGCTTCTAGCTTCCTCCTTGTGAATATGAGCTATGGGGATTTCCTTTGCTAGGTCTCATGTGCCTTATCTACATGAATCCATGCTCATTTACATTGCTTTGTACACTTCATTTCATTTCTATTGTGATTTTATGGAGATCCTTGTGTTTCTAGCTTTCTATGGATATGTTATCTTGAATGCTATGTACTTTTCTTGCTATTACCTTTACTTCTTTTGTAATTGCTATTTGCTTGAGATTTGGCACATGACATTTCTTGGTATCAGAGCATAGATCCATGATTCATGATGATTCTATGTGAATTTCATTAGATTTGATAAATTTATTGCATTTGTAGTTTTCTTTTTTGTTAATTTTTAGCTTTGAAATTTTCAGTTCTGTTCAAACAAATTTCAATTTCATTTTTTATTTCTAATTTGATTCCATAGGTTTGTAGAGCTTTTTTCACTTTGATTTGCACCAATTTTCAAGCCATTTGGATAAGAGATGCAAAAGTTATTGCACTTTTTCCAAAAGCTATCAAAATAGGTGACTAGAATTTTCCTTTCACTTTGTTTAAATTTTTCAGATCTGATTTGAGTTTCTATTTCAAGTTTTTTTCCAAAGGATTTTAGAGCATTGTTTAGCTTTGATCCAATCCATATGACAGGTCATTTGGATTAGTATCCAAAAAGTTATGACAAATCTTGATTTGTAGCTCTAGTTTTGTTAGTTTTTCTTTCTTTAAAAATTTCATCCCTGTTTTGTTGTTAGTTTTACCTATCAAATCACATTCAATAATTGATCTGACACTATAGTCTGATAGAGCTTGTTGTTAGCTTTTCAGAGGTACTGAGATTGTTTGATTTGGATCAATATTGAGAAAATTATGATCAAATTAGTGGAGATGGGTCAGAATTGCCAGAATTCTGAAAAAAAATGTGGATTTTTTTCAAGTGAGAGAAAAGCACTTCAACTTGTCATTCCTGAAGTTTTTCTTCTTTGTTAGGTTTTTTTTTTCAGTTTTTTAATTTGAAGTTTTCTTCAAAAAATCACCTTAGAAAAAAACTAACTTAACCCTACCTGTGACCAGCCTTAACCCTAAACCTAAACCTAAGGACTATATAAACTAAATTAAAAAAAAGGGCTCCCTCAAAACTCGCGGAACCCCGCTCCCGGCACGAATTCCGGCGACTTCTTCTCCCCCTGCGAATTCTTCTACGACTTTCCACCTGCGACTTCACGCGACTTCATGTCACATTTCCATTTTTTTTTCCCCCTCGTGACCACGTGACTTCTTCCTCCACAAATCCACACTCCACGAACATTTGTGAAAAATTGTCAACTAGTAGTATTTTCCTAACTTGAGATTTTGTAGGCCTATGGCCAAATAAAAGTTAGAGATAGGTTCATACATGTATGTAGAGGCCCAAAGTATGTGTACACTACTTTTGAGGTCACATTAATTAGAGGAGGTCGAGTGTGGAGCTCTTCTATTGGCTCATAATTTGGTGCATTCCTATTTGACCAAATTTCTAGGTATATGGGTGAATCCTATTGGACCCCAATTTTAGCCTATCATAAGACAAGTGGCCAAGAGGCACTATGGCTGCTATAAATAGCCATCTCCACGAGTATGTACACATCTCATTTTCATTCTATTGAATGAATGTTATGCTCTTTGAAGATCCATCTTCTTCTCTCTCACTTTTTTGTTCATATCTTGCATTCTAGCCACTAGAATTGTGATTTCTTTGTTGCTATGGCTTCACACGTGTGAAATGCAGGTTGTAGGCTCTGAAGTACGGACAGGGACAGCAAGTTTCTGTTTGTGGAAGCTTATGATCAGATTTTGATGTTTAGTTGATGTTTAGTATGCTTAACATCACAATTTCTATCATTTTTTCAATCTAGATGTGCATAACTTCCATGGCCAAGATCTTTATGAAACTTTAGCATCTTTTGGATCTGAGTTTTTCACATGGTATCAGAGCATTAGGCGGCCAAATGTGCAGGTTTTGCCAGATTTAGAAGAGATTTGTGGGCGAGTTTGCTTTTGTAGCATTCCAATCAAGTTTCTAGCTAAAAATCTTGTTGATTTATGTGTAGAAATTGGATCTTTGTGATCAAAACATCATTTGTATGCATTTCAATTGAAGTAGGGCGAATTCCCTCTATACTTATCAGAATAAGGAGACAAAAATTGTTTTGGAAAGAGGGAGATGCAAGATCCAACAAGATCCTATTAGTTTTCCATTCTAGCATATAGATTTTTGATTCAATTTCTTGCTTCTTCATGTCAAAAACTTCAAAATTGATGTAACCCTCTGATTTTCAGTTTGCTGAATGATTCAAGAGTGTATTTCAATCTTAGGAGTGAGGGAAAAGCAAGTATATTGAGGTTTGGTCTTGGTTTGATCAAGAAATCATAAAACTAGTGGCTAAAATTGAGAAAAAAGTGAGGAAAAGAGAGAAAAAGTAAGGTTTTAGGTTCCAAATCTTTGTGATTTCTTCTTGTGTTTCATTTGTTGATTCAAGAGAGTGCTTAGTGCATTGGAACAGGTCAAAGATCAGAGATCAATCATTGCAACATGGCTACAAATGGAGGCTACATGTTGGAAAGCAATGATAGGCTTACCTCCCTCAACTATTCTACTTGGAAAGTAAGGATGGAGTCTTTGCTTGAGATGAATGAGTTGATGGATATTGTTGTAGGTGTGGAGGAGAGACCTTTGGCACCTCAAGAACAATTGAGGTATGACAAGAGGGCAAAGAAAGCCCTTCACATGATCAAGATGAATGTGACAAATGAGCTTATCAAAGAGGTTGGTAAGTGCACATCATCTAGTGAAGCTTGGGAAGCCTTGAAGAAGGTTTATGAATCCAAGTCTACTTCTAGAGTGTTGACTTTAAGAAGGCAAATCTTTTCTTGTATGCAAAAGAAGAGTGAGAATGGACATGCTTTTGTTTTGAGAGTTAAAGCATTGAATGATGAGTTAGCATGCATTAATGATGGCATAAATAATGAGGAGCTTGTTCAAGTGATTCTCAATGGCTTGTTGGATGATCATGCTAATCTTGTTCAAAGTTATGCTATCCAAAAATGTTTACCAAGTGTTGGAGACTTGCAAGAGGTCTTGTTGGCTGAAGAATTCAGGTTGCAAACAAGAGTGGGAGCATCTTCTACATCTCAAGGAGGAGAAGAGGAGGCAATGTTCTCTAAAGGCAAGTTCAAGGGCAAAGGTAAAAGCAATTGGTCTAAAGGGCAAGACCAAGGTGAGCACTCTACTTTTGGCAAAAAGAAGGATAGATCTAAGCTAAAATGTTTCTATTGTGGAGTCAAAGGGCATTTTGCTAGTGATTGTTTTAAGAAAAAGAGGGATCAAGGGGAAAAGCAAACCAATCTAACTATTGATGAGGGTGGGGATGAGCTTCTTTCAAATGATGCTTTTGTTATGTCATCTTGCTTGTTGGCTAATCATGGAGACATTGATCCTTGGTGGATTGATAGTGGAGCCACTTCTCATATGACATATCATAAAGAGTATTTTTCATCTTTAATGGCATTTGATGGTGATAGGAAGGTAATCTATACCGCAAATGATGGTGAGTGTGCAATCAAGGGGATTGGCACAATTCCTATTTCACTTTCTACAAATAGGAATATAGAATTGAAAGATGTTTTGCTCATTCCATCCATTACCAAGAACTTACTTAGTGTAAGCCAAATGCTTGACAAAGGATTCAAAGTTGAGTTTGATGGTGATGCTTGCTTGATCAAAAAGGGGTGTAGTATCATTGCAAAAGGGAAAAGGCAAGGGAAATTGTTCAAGCTTGATGCATGTGTTGTTGCTAACCAAGTTGGATGCATGGCAAATGAACAAATGTCAATTCAAGAGGTATGGCATAAAAGGATGGGACATCTCAACTACAAGGCCTTGGAGGAAATAGCCAAAAAGGAGGTAGTAAGGGGACTTCCCAAGTCTCTTACTTGCTTGAATCATGTTTGTGAAGAATGTGCTTTGTCTAAATCACATAGATTGCCATATACTAGATCTATATCTAGATCTAAGATGCCTTTTTCTCTCTTGCATTCGGATATTCATGGTGTTACTACAATTAGCAATGGAGGTGCTAAGATGTATGTAACTTTCATTGATGATTTTAGTAGATTTTGTTGGGTTTATCTACTAAAGAGCAAGGATGAGGTGTTTGATGTGTTTGTCAAGTTCAAAGTTGCTATTGAGACTCAATTTACAACCAAAATCAAATGCTTGAGGAGCGACAATGGTGGTGAATACATTTCTAACAAATTCAAAGCCTTTTGTGATGAGCATGGGATCAAGAGGGAGTACACATGTCCAAGAACACCACAACAAAATGGAGTGGCCGAGAGGAAGAATAGAACCTTGTGTGAGAGTGCAAAGGCAATGAGATTGAATGCTAATCTTCCTAAACCTTTTTGGAGTGATGCTTTGTTGTGTGCAAATTTCCTTTGCAATAGATGGCCAAGTGTTGTATTGGAAGGAAAAACCCCTTTTGAAGCTTTGTTTGGTACGAAGCCTAATGTCAAGTTTCTAAGAACTTTTGGATGCATTTGCTACTTCAACATTACTCTTGATGATAGAACTAAGGAGGATCCATCTTCAAGAAAGGGCATTTTTGTTGGTTATAGTGAAGTAAGCAAAGCATATAGGATTTATGTTCCTTCAATCAAGAAAGTGTTCACAAGTAGGGATGTCATTTTTTATGAAAGTAACATTCCAAAAGTTGTTTCAAGTGATGATGGTGTTGTTGCAACTAATGTGCTTGATGACAATGGAGTTGATGACACATTGGATGTGGATGTTGAAGAAGCCTCTTCAAGTCAAATTCCAAGGAGAACTCCAAGGCATAAAGTGAAACCCTCAAGGCTCACTTATGATGGCAAAGGTAAGCAAGTGGTGGATGGATCCAACTATGCTTTCCTAACTTCTTTTGATGTACCTTCATGTGTAGATGAAGCAAGGCAAAAAGAGGAATGGATCCAAGCAATGGATCTTGAGTTTGAAGCACTTATGAAGAACAACACATGGAGATTGGTGGAGCTTCCAAAGGGCAAAAGTGCAATTGGATGCAAATGGATCTTCAAGGTAAAGACAAATCAAGATGGATCTATCAACAAGTTCAAGGCAAGGTTGGTGGCTAAAGGTTATGCTCAAGAGCATGGCATTGACTATGAGGAAACCTTTGCACCCGTGGCAAAGATGGTGAGCATAAGAGTAATCATTTCCCTTGCAACTCTTTATGGATGGGATCTTTGGCAATTAGACATTTCTAATGCTTTCTTGAATGGTGATCTTGAAGAGGAAGTCTACATGGAGCAACCCGAG
This sequence comes from Diphasiastrum complanatum, assembly GCA_029204225.1. NCBI lineage: Eukaryota > Viridiplantae > Streptophyta > Lycopodiopsida > Lycopodiales > Lycopodiaceae > Diphasiastrum > Diphasiastrum complanatum. The sequence goes on from CM055110.1 coordinate 25,663,361, forward strand.
AGCTATGTTTCTCATAGCAAGCCTAATCATGTGTGTTTTCTACAAAAAAGTTTGTATGGTCTTAAGCAAGCACCAAGGAGTTGGTATGCTAGGCTTAACTCTTTTCTACTTTCTCAAAACTTCACTATGAGTGAGTATGATCATTCACTTTACTTTAGAATTAGTGCTAATGATGTTACAATCCTTCTAATTTATGTGGATGACATTATTTTAAGTGGAGGGAACAAGGAAGATATAGAAGATATCAAGAAAGCACTAAAAAAGGAATTTGAAGTGCATGATCTTGGTCTTTTGAGCTATATCTTAGGAATAGAAGTAATTAGAACTTCTCAAATCACTTTTATTTCACAAGAGAAGTATGCTATTTCTATTCTCAATAGATTTCATATGGTAGATGCAAATCCTATTGATACACCTATGGAATCACATGTAAAGCTAACTATAAGAGGTAATGAAAGATCCTTCGAGGACATTACTCTCTATAGGAAGCTAATAGGTTCTCTTATATATCTAACCATCACAAGACCTGATTTATCTTATTGTGTTGGTAGATTAAGCCAATTCATGCAAGATCCTAGCATAGAACATTGGAAACTAGGAAAGAGGATCTTGAGATACATCTCGGGAACAAAAGATTTTGGCATTGTTTATAGAGGCTCATCACCTAACTTATTTGGTTTTTCAGATTCAGATTTTGCAGGAGACCTTATGGATAGAAAATCCATAAATGCACATGCTATTTTCATAGGTGATGGAGCTATCTCATGGATGTCGAAGAAACAAGCAACTATATCACTTTCTTCTAGTGAGGCCGAGTACAAAGCTTTGACATCATGCACAAAGGAGATGGTGTGGATCAAGAGGATGATTATGGAGCTTCATTTGCTGGATTTTTCAGAGAGTCCAATCATCTTTTGTGACAACCTTTCAGCCCAAAGTCTAGCAAGCAATCCGGTTTTCCATGCAAGGAGCAAACATATCGAGGTGGCTTACCATTTTGTGAGAGAACAAGTGTTGGCAAAAGAGATCAAGCTTGAACATGTCCCATCAAAGGAATGTGTGGCTGATATCTTTACCAAAGCATTGGGAAAGGACTTATTTTTCAAGCATAGAACAAGTCTTGGTGTACTTTCTAAATCTATGCTAAAACTAGTTGAAGAGGGAGTGTGAAAAATTGTCAACTAGTAGTATTTTCCTAACTTGAGATTTTGTAGGCCTATGGCCAAATAAAAGTTAGAGATAGGTTCATACATGTATGTAGAGGCCCAAAGTATGTGTACACTACTTTTGAGGTCACATTAATTAGAGGAGGTCGAGTGTGGAGCTCTTCTATTGGCTCATAATTTGGTGCATTCCTATTTGACCAAATTTCTAGGTATATGGGTGAATCCTATTGGACCCCAATTTTAGCCTATCATAAGACAAGTGGCCAAGAGGCACTATGGCTGCTATAAATAGCCATCTCCACGAGTATGTACACATCTCATTTTCATTCTATTGAATGAATGTTATGCTCTTTGAAGATCCATCTTCTTCTCTCTCACTTTTTTGTTCATATCTTGCATTCTAGCCACTAGAATTGTGATTTCTTTGTTGCTATGGCTTCACACGTGTGAAATGCAGGTTGTAGGCTCTGAAGTACGGACAGGGACAGCAAGTTTCTGTTTGTGGAAGCTTATGATCAGATTTTGATGTTTAGTTGATGTTTAGTATGCTTAACATCACAATTTCTATCATTTTTTCAATCTAGATGTGCATAACTTCCATGGCCAAGATCTTTATGAAACTTTAGCATCTTTTGGATCTGAGTTTTTCACAACATTCACTTGCGAATTCTCCTACACTGTACTGACCCTCCCTCGCGAATTCAACCCCCCCACTCTCCTCGCGAATACCCCCCCTCTTGCCCTGTCCCGGCGAATACACCTCTTTCTCCCCCCCCCCCCCTCTGTTGTAAAGCTGACTCAGGTGCACCAAGCGTGCCCTGTAAGACTCTAAGGGGTGACGCTCCCTAAGGTCCCAGAGCAAGTTAGAATGTCAAGGACTGAGCCTCCGACCTGTGGTGAGCCAGTCAAGTAGTCACAAGTCATGAGCTAGCTCTGGAGCTCGAGTCATGGCCTAGCCAGAAAGCAAGTTGATTCTGCCGCCAAGACGACACCCGGGACCCATGTCCGGGAGCCAGACTGATTCTGCCAGGCTTGTCAAGCTTAATCAGCAAAATAAAAACTAAGTCCTAAAAAGCGTGCTTTACCAGAAAGCACTATAATTCAGAACAGAGGGGGTGCGCCGAATCACAGCAGAACTATAGGGGGAGTCCGGTAGACAGAAACTTGGGCAGCTCAACCAGCGCCAGGAATCCAGTCGCTAGGTCTCAGCTCCCTCTACCAGCACGAGCCAGGCACAATGCCCAACACGTGTTGGTGGCCCCGAGACCGGTCAGTCTATGTATGAATGTAACCTCTTCCAAATCTAATAAAGTTGATCCTTGGGGATGATTACCATTTCGGTTTCGCCTCCGGGACTGGTCCAAGTGGAAGGACCCTTACTACAACCTTTTTGTGTCGCCGGCGCCTAAGGGTCCCTGTCATCGACATGGGGCTTGCTGCTATGCCAATTGGTCAGTTTGGCGACCACTATGCCTTGGGTTTCAGGTGTGGCTTGTCTTTGCCTTTGGTTATCTTTTGCGGACGGATTTTGAGTTGGCTTTCAGGTTGGTTGGGATTCTAGTTTTCTTAAGTCTGAATGGTTAAGCTTGTTAAGTTTCTGAGTTGGCTTTTACGTAAGTGCATGATGGATGAATGTTAGACTTAAGCGTGTGTTGGGAAAACCGCTCAAGTCCCAACGCCCTTTGAGGCGCTGGCGCAACATGTGGTATCAGAGCCGACTAGCCGGTCAGCTACGCAAGTCTCACAGGGATGGCCACGTTTTGGGATTTGTCAGGACAACTGTTGCGCAAGGTGCTGCCCACAGTGGAAGCATGGGTGCATCCACGGTCGGGGTGGTCGGCAGAACAGGGGACTTGATGAGGCAAGGTGCACTAGTACCCACTGTGGAGGAATTCATCAATGAGTGGCACACAAAGCTGAAAGAGGTGAAGTCATTTTTAGAGCAGTCACACAGGAGTATGGCACATCGACGAGAACTGAAATTTGAGGAAGGTGATCAAGTATGACTGAACACAAAGAACATTGTGTTACCAGAAGGTTTCTCTCATAAGTTCGTTCGACCTTATGCGGGACCATATTATGTCACCAAGAAGATCAACCCAGTGGCTTACCGATTGGCACTGCCATCCAGCTTGGATATAGACAATGTGTTTCATATCTCATTACTCAAACGGTACAAACCAGATGAGCGATTTGATCGGCAACACGAACTCCATCACCCACCAACGACACTTGATGATACGAAGAGGCAGCTTGTACCATAACAAATATTGACACATAGAAAGCGAAGTGGCGTTCAACGTGAATATCTAGTGAAGTGGCTACGGGCTCCACTCATTGAGGCTTCTTGGGAGTACAAAGACAAACTTAAGGAGGGAGCCCCTGAAGTACTAGCAGATTATCTATAGAAGAACCAACGCAATAGCCGTTTTCCCATATCGGCACACAAAGCACTACCTGGCGGCATGCCTCCTACATAAACATTCATGGCCATTCTGAAGTTCAAGGAACTTCCAGGTATCTTTCTTAAGTTTGTCAATAAATCACTTGTTGGGATTCCAGTTTTCTTAAGTCTGAATGGTTAAGCTTGTTACGAGTTGGTTTTTACGTAAGTGCATGATGGATGAATGTTAGACTTAAGCATGTGTTGGGGAAACCGCTCAAGTCCCAGCGCCCTTTGAGGTGCTGGCGCAACACCCCCCTGCTACCGCAAATACACCCATCATGGCGAATACACCCCCGACAAATCCCAGCCTACCTCTCTCACGAATTCCCTGCCCCCTCCTCCGCAAATTCCCCTCGCTCTCCCTACATCCTACCTACCTACTCCTACCCCCTGAGACTTTTGACCTCCACGAACCCCTATTCCCTGCCCGGCGCCACCTGGGCTCTGCCTGCCCCCTGGCGCACCCGCCCTAGCGCCACGGCGCCCGCTGTGCCTTTTTGACTAGCCCCTGGCTGGCGCACCCTGATGCGCCCGCTGCGCCTTTTTGACCAGCCCCTCGTTGGCGCACCCTGACGCACCGGGGTGCTACAATTATGTGCAGCCATTCTGGAATCTCTACCCTTTCCTTCTATGCGCACCCTTCTGTTCTCTCCGTTGCCCTCAAGTGCCCTCTCGTACTTACCTGGGTACGAATCCCTAACTACCCCTTCCCTCCTCTCTCATCTCTCTATATGTAGCCCGCGCCCCAACCGCGTCCCAGCCACCCTATTCCCCCTCTCTCTCAAAGCGGCGCCAACAGGTTCCGAAATATTTTGGAATATATTACGTAAGAATGTTCTCATAATATTCCATTTCCCGCTCCCTCCCCCGTGCCCAAAAAAAAATTGCCTTAAATTTTTAAAAATTTTCACGGTTCATTCTATTCTTCTTAGAGCACTCTAATGTTTCATGGAATCCAAAGGATTATCTTATTCAATTTGTAAAATTTTTTTTAATACCCCTCCTAAGTTGTATATAATCCATTTTACCAGTTTTTCTTTTAACTTTCGTAACTCCTTTGTTTGAGTTCAAATTTCAGTGAAGCAGCACGAAAAGTGATCAGAACGACGAGTCTAACATTGAGAAGTTATCAAAATCTTGTAATTATTACGTTTCAATTTTATTTTTTTTAAAACCCCTTTTCTTAAGTCAAAGTTTTGTGTTTTCAGTAATTATTTTCAAATCCTCATATCGTCTTCGTCAGAGCTCAAAATTGAATACTGTAAAAAGCAAAATTGCTCGTGGTGACAGATTGAACACAACTGCTACTTCATTTTAATTTGGTACACTTTCCATTCACAGTCACTTTATTCTTTGAGGACTCAAAATTTTTAAGTGGATGGAGAACAACATTTCACCAGTCCGTAAAATAACATTTTGAATAAATTTCAGACGGTGAATTCATAGTCCACAAGTCTTCATTAGCCATTAATGATGGATTACTAGTTACAGTGAAAACATTCATCTTCCATCTATTGGTGGAATACAATCTGAAATTGCACTTTATGACCTTGCTTTTGATGGACAACCAAGTTCAATCAACATTGATGATTGGTTGACTGAATTAGAAGCTTATTTTCGTCATCGCCATTATTCTGAAGAAGATAAAATCTATTTCGCTTCATTGTGCTTTCAAGGACAAGTTCGAGCATGGTGGGATACGCAAGCACATTTGAGCACAAAGCTTTGGAGTAAATTCAAAATTGCTTTTATTGATAGTATTACCAGGGCTTATGAAAAATCATTCAAATCTCTCAAACAAACTGGTTCTGTACAACAATTTAATCAGCAATTCTTGGCATTGGTTCAGAAGACAAAATTTGAGTATAGAAAATGTTTGAACTACTATGTGGGTTTCCTTCAAATGCCTATAAAGAATGTGCTTCAACCAACTCTTTCCAAATCCATTTATGTCGCTAGTTTTATGGAGTTGCACAATATGATGGATCGTGCACTTGCTTTGGAACGCTTATTTACAAACCATATCAATGAATGGTGGAAAGTCATCGCTCAACGAAAACCTTATTATTACAACCAAGGACTGTCTGAATACGTTAGTCCTACCTTTGATGGAAGCATCCACTCCATTAATGTAAACAATTGGCTAGAGGATTTGGATTATAGCTTTTACTATAGTGGAGGTATTGGTGACAGTGATATAGTTTTTTTTGCTTCATCGAGTTTCCAAGGACGTGTTCAGTCATGGTAGAACATCGTTCACGACTTTCTTCCTGAGAACTGGTTAACTTTCAAAAGAGTTTGTAGACAGATCTTCAATCAATCTGACTTCATCCAATGGTGTTCTTTGGACCCGACAACTATAGTTGTTGAGTACAATAGAGAATTCCAACAAATGGTCCCAATATTCGGTTATGGAGAAGTATATCTTGTACAATGTTATATATATGGCTTACAACCTCAATATCAGAGCATTGTAGAAAAATATCTACAAATTACTTTTCTTCAGCCTGGGTTCCGATTAAGGGAAACTATGGAATATGTTTTAAAGTACGAGCAACAAGTGGAAAGGCTTAAGCTGGAAGCTGAAAGGAAAGAAGAACAATCCAAGTGATTTGAGAAAATGAAGATGCGGATTCAGAAAGTGAGTGTATACACTAAAGCATCAGTGGATCGACAACCGCATGTGAATAAAAAGGAAGAAACTTTCGAAGATGAAGATGATCCCATCAATGAGTCTGATGAGCAAAGTAATAACGACGAAGCAGATGAGCAAAGCGAGGACAATGAGTCAGATGAGCAAAGCGACAACAAAAGTCAAGTCTCAGATCCAGATACAGTTGCAGGCAACAAAAGTCCAATTCAAGATTTTGATCAAGTTAACAATAGATGGTGAAAATCAGGATTCAGATGAAAGTCAAGATTCAGATCAGGATGTGAAGATAATTGAACATCCTTTCGAGTTTCACTTCGACCAATCAAGGCATTCACCAAACTTTCATATTGAGGACTATATGACACCGATATTCCATTATTTGAAATTGAGTGGTTATTATAAGGATCCGATCCACGAACCATGTCAAATTGATATGGGAGCTTTTGAGAATAATTTTATTTTTGACAATGATCTAAGGGAGTATGAGGTATTCAACATGGATACTGGTAGAAATGAAGAGATTTCATTAATCCATGGAAATTCTACTTGTATCAATACTTTGGATTATTGCTCAACGTCTCATGGATCCATTAGTCAAGAGCTTCAAGTGGCTTCCGTTGGAGAAACCTATTCCTATGGATTCTCTAGAACTCAATTGCCAATATCTAATTCATGCACTTATCCACAATCAACCAACACTCTATAGGAAGCTGATTAAAAAATATGCCATCAATTTATATCAGTTTCTTTGGAGAGGTCTACATTGCTCAGTGGACTCTAATGTAATCAATCTTCAATTGAGTAATGTCAACAATGATTGTTCATCAATGGTTATTTGGAACAATCAAGACATCAAATCCCCGATTCAACTTTGGATTGGGATTTGTGCTTCAACGATTTATATGGGCACTTGCAAATTTTATATTTCGAAACGAGAGTCAATTTTTGAGGTCAATCAGGTCAACTATTCACAACCACCTATGAATGAGGTATTGACTAGATTTGAAGAAATATATTTTGGTTAATAGTATGCCCAGAAACATGCTTCATCGTACAACAGAGTGTCAATATTCATGCGACTATTTCACGTGGAGCATTTATATATGAACAACAATTCATGACTACCATTGTTCATGGAAGAATTATAATGTTCCAGAATGCGAATGCCATCCGAAGGAGCAAAGAAACCTTGAGGAGGAACAAAGTCCGGGGGAAGACCTGCTGGATACCACACTGAACACTTGCGAGGTTGAATAGACAAACCAAGAGAAGCCAACTGTAGGAGGGAAAGGCCTTTGCAGAAGCTTGAAGTGCACGGAAATGAGCCAGAGTGAAAAGAGGACCACCCAAAGGATCACCTTGACGAGTACCTACTGTAGAATGGATAGTAGAAAGATCCCCAGAGCGCCCATGGTGACTGAAAAAGAGAGGAGTCTCAATAGCATAGAACAACCGCACAAATGGGATAAGCTGAGCCAACTCACCACCAACCGCGCGCAGCTCCCGAAAGATCGCAGCTCTAGAAACAGAGTTAAAAGCATTGGAAACATCCACTTGGAGAACAACCCAGTCAAGATGGAGATCAAGGGTGGCACGCAAACCATGAATGACAGCTTCACAGCCGCCAAGAGTAGAGATGCCAAACTGATGAGGGGAGAGAAAAGAGACGAAAATCTGTTGAAACTGAAAACAGATAGAGCGACTAACAAGACGGAGGAGGACTTTGCCAATAGCGATGGGACGGACGCCACCCGAGGCTTTAGTCATGGCGATCAAACGAGACGCAGACAAAAGACGTGCAACAGAAGAAGGAATGTGACCAGAGGCGATAAAAGAGCAGACCTGAAAGAGTTGAACAAAGCCACTAGCAGAGTCCTCAGGTGGAAAGCAATCACGAAGGTGTTCATAGACCAAACCAGAGGGACCACCAACAGCAAGACGAGGACTACGATGGAAGGCATGAGAGAAAGAATCACGATCAAGCACCAAGTCAACATCAGACACAAAGTCCTCCACAAACAAGGGAAGAATGCCTTCAGAAGCAAGATGAAGAGCTTGGAGAGCAATAACAGTATCAGTAGAAGAGGGAGCGGTTGTGAGAGGAGCTAAAGCTCGAGCTACACGAGAATACTCACCAACTTGCCCAAGAAGTAGGGTGCGACGAAGGCGACAGTGGGGAGGAGGGACGCCTTGAGGATGAGAGTCTGACAACGAGCAAAGTGTTCATCATGAAGTGTTTTCCAGTCTCCCGATAGAAAGCGAGGAAGGCGAGCACGAGTTTCTCTATGACCAGCATCCCCACCCCTCAGAGGAAGGACTAGACACCAAAGGGGAAAAAGAATAAACAGATTCCAAGCCGCAATGTCAAAGGGGTCAATAGCCAAACGATCAAGAGGAAGACGCATAGCAGCTTGAGTTTCACGACGGAGAGCGAGAGGAATATGAAAGTAGAGCGTTGGACGAGGAAGCCCAAGTGAAAAGCTCCAAGGACGTCAAGGGAAGAAATCCAAGACCAGTGAAGCATAGAGCGAATGGGGTGCTGAAAGAGGAGGACGATCTTGAGACGACTGAAGCAACGTAGGACAAGAACGCTGGTGACGGGCAAGACCTCCTCTAAGAGAGAAGAAACGACCACAAGCATGACAAGGAACCCGTTCAAGGAGTTGAGAAGACAATGCAACAAGGGTCGAAGGAGGTTCACAACCAAGCAAGGGGACAACAATGCCATGGGAAGAGGTGGGCGAAGGAGGAATGGAGGGTGATGAGGCAAGCGTAGAACCTAGCACAACCTGACGCGAACGAGGAGGGGAGTCTGGAGGGGGAGAAACAGTTGAAGCAGGTCGTTTGAGACTGAGAGGACGAAGGTGGGAGATGTCCGAAGCCATGAGAACAACTGTACAAAGGGATCCTTGTGATGGACCACTTCACCAACTGAACTGCGATCTTTTTTATATTTTTTTATTTTTCTTCACACGGAATGTCGTTAACCTCGATGAAGCCCTCGGCCGTTGTAAACCTTTTGCAATAGATTCCGGAGAACTTGCCTAAACAAAAGTGTGCACCAAAACTTTGAAAGACCAGCAATAGGAATTGTTTTGAAAGCTCTACCGCAGCTCCTTTGCTGCCAAGAGGGAGATCTTCTTGAGGTAGTTGCAATCTGTACGATACACCCTATTCTTCTAAATACGATAGGAAGTACTTCTCAAGGTAGCCTGTACTAGTGACAAGCTTGCCCACAGCCAAAGACGGCCTCCCTAAAACCTGTCGGAAATGATTGCTTGGGAAGCCCGAAGACCAGAGAAAAGCAACAGCTGCGAGAGCTCCTGTGATGTACCAACCTTCAATCCAATTCTTCTGCAACAAAAAACCCTCTACTAGTGACCTCTGGATTTAAGAAACCCAACAAAAAACCCTCTACTAGTGACCTCTGGATTTAAGAAACCCTGGAAAACTTAGAGTATTGTCATTTTGAAAATCTCTTTGATCTACAGCACTTCTGATAGAGTCAATTTTGATTCTGAAACTGTTAATACAACTGCATGCAAAATCCTTTCACCTCTGCTGCAAACTGATCACTACAAAATGCTCCTTATTGAGACATGAAGACATGCCTTGATTTTCGCTATTGTGAGAACAGAACATGTGTTGCTTTTCTACGAATAACACTTCCCAAAAAAAAGTATCAACAAAATGCTCGCTAGATTCTGCTGCAAACATCCGCTCCTTTCCTGCGCCTTCAACTTTGGAACGTTCTGTCTGTTGAGAACAAGACAGATTGAAGCAAACACAGCAGCAGATTTTCAGATATCAGACGCATGAACACATTTATGAAAGAGGCAGATTTACTCGCAACGTTGGTAGAATGCAGGAGGAGAAAGAGTAGGTGTCATCGATGAGGCAATTGCTTTAACATTATTCATGAGTGAATGAACGAGTGTTTTGCTGTAATGCAGCTTTGGTCAGCTCCCATTTTCTTATTCTGAAAGCAGGTCTTGAGTTAGGTGCTCTCTCACTCTCATGCGCCGCTCAGAGTTGATGAGCAAGGGGCTCCGCCTGCTTTTGAGGTTGCAGTCTTCTCATCTCGGTTGCCGATTGTCCTCGGCAGATATCTCGGGCTGGAATGGAGGAAATCTGCAATTATTGGTTCCTTGTCGGAATACTCAAGTGTCCTCCTTCTCATCAATTTGGGGATCTGTGGGAGCGGGATCGTTATGTATGAATCTTCCTTCCAATTCTATTGCAGTGGGGTCGTGATGTTTCCTTCCTCATTTGTCATTTATCGTGTATACCATCATAAAAATAAACTCAGACCTATAGGGCTTACAAATATATATATGATGTTTTGGATGTAACAAGTTAGTTCTACTAGAACCTTTAAGGCAGTTCTGTACTGTGCACAATCCAGGCTTCGATTTTTTTTTTCGTGTTATAGGTCTCTTTGGCATCCGCAATTTCCTTATCAAACCTTAGTTTCTTGGGCAGAGCATGTTCAGTGATTTTTCACTGAGCGCTGCTTCTAAGCTGAATTTATAGATATATACCGAGCTCAACAGCCACAATCTGACTTCTTATCTGAACTGAGTTACTTGTGAACATTATTGTGCCCGAGTCTTTCCACCACTTCGGTATTTATAAATCGTCCGTTTGTCTTGATGTTGGTTAAGTCACATCTACTGGAGACACCATCGTAATTGATTATGCCCCTGGCATTTGTGTTATTTGATTCGTATTGTTGTTGTGAATTGCAAGCTCATATATTCTCCCATGGATCCAGGTCTCAAATTATCCAAAGAGCTGATTGATCTGTTTTTGCCATTCTGCTTGTTTTTTGATATGTTGATGGTTACATGTGTGTTGCTTATGTTCCATTTATGTCACAGGCTTTACTCAACCAATGCTGGCTGCATCAAGTAAAGAACAAGAAGGTATAACATCGTGGAAACAAGTAGTGGTCCAAGATTTTGTTTTTTTATAGTAAACTTTATAGAATTGAATGTATAGATAAATTGAATGATTGGATGGGCATGCTATTCAATAAAGTCACATCTTTTGAAGCTTAACGAGTATGTTTGAAGCTTTGTAACAAACATGGATAAGAAATTTTGTCCAGATGAGCTCTATGAAGTTATGAAGTTCTCAATGGTAGTCAAAGCATCAGTGTATATTACCAAAGGAATGTAGTTTTATATGTAACCTCATGTAGATCCGATATTGAAAGATGCTAAGAGCATGTTTTTGACATCTAAATTATTGTGTTATTCCCCAGTGGAAGGTATTTTCCTTTTTCGATCTGCATCCTCTTTCCGGTGCTTCTTGGGCTCAAGTTTTCATCGGTATCAGGCCCTTGCTATTATTCAACCAAAAACAAGAAGAACAGGTGCCATTGCTGCACTAGGGTTTACGCAAAAGAGTTGGGTTGGCAACGATGTTGATTGGAAAGGCATATCTGTGAGATATATAAAAAAGCGAGGCATGAACACACAGCATGCTCCAAAGCAGTTATCTTTAAGTGTACCAGTGATTATTGAAGAATCCCTACCTGTCAGCCCCGAGCTCCAGGTACCAAACAAAAGGCAAATTGATGGCATTAGGAAAGCCTATAATTGCTTTTCTGAGTTCTATTTGAAAATCATGTTTTCACTTAATGGCTGGATAAATTTTTTTTGGTCTGTTTGCTTGGCAATGTTAATGTTTATTTTTGGTCTACTGCAAGGGTTTATGGTTTAGGTTTTAGGTGGGTTTGTGAATTACTTGTCTAGTTGGTCCAACACACTGGTTTCATTTTCTGTGGTGTGGTAAGTAGCAGCTCTTGTATTAGTGATTGAGACTGTTTGCACATTACAAACAAATCAACTTCTTTTGAAATTTGAAGTCTGACGTTTTCACTCAAGGCTATTGCAAGTTTGTGCATCAATAAGAAAATTGTTTCTCATCCAACTTGCGCTTTATTATTATGGATTTTCTTAATATTAATGTGTCTTGGACTTTTTCTTTGCACAGGCTGTAACAGATCAGTTGCAACTCGATGGTCAACTTCTTTTAGAACTCACAACTGTTAATTACAAGCTTGCAGAATCGGCAAACACAATTGAGTTGTCTATTTTGCTTTGTGATGATAAATACATACAAAAGCTGAACAAGCAATGGTTGGGGAAGAATAGTCCTACAGATGTGCTTTCTTTTCCAATCAATGAAATTCCAGGCTTGTCTTCCCTTGTAAGTATCATCACTTATAAGGCACTTCGTGATTTGCACTGGACTGCACTGTGTGTACTTGTTCTTTTCCAGACATTAGTTTTCCTTTTGATGTTCTTCCTAGAAAGCTTTCTTCTCTGTATTCATTTGTCAAAGATAGTATGCATGACACAGAACAAGGAAGAATCATGTTTGCCGATTACAACATTGTTGTATTTGGAATAAGAATCAATTAAGCTGAAGGTGATTGCTTACAAAGTTTGAAATGTTTCAGTTATGTATTTTTTATGTGAGTCTGTATAGCTGAATGAATATCGAGTATTTTGCCAAAAACAGATGCACAGTTACTGTAGATCAAATCACAGAATTATTATCACAAAAGGTCTTCCTAGGTAGCTACAGCTTGTGGGTATTTGTAATGCAGCTTGTACTGGGAGACATTGTGATATCAATGGAGACTGCAAAACAACAGGCTGAGGAAAGAGGGCACACTCTTCTTGATGAAGTTCGGATTCTCATGGTAAGTTGATCTTGGTTATCATCGATTCTCAGTTAAGTGAAGAAAGTGGTTTCTCTGACGAGCCTGTCACTGAAGCATGCCATTTGTAAATTAGGTTCATGGATTACTCCATGTACTTGGTTATGATCGTGAACGGGGTCCTGAAGCAGCCAAGGAAATGGAGGAGGAAGAACAGCACCTTATGAGTAAAATGGGATGGACGGGAAAAGGGTTGATTCAGACTTCTTTTGATGTTGATAAAGAGTCTTAAGTACCAGGCAAGGCATGCAGTACAAACAAACGTAAGGTTTAAACATCATGGCCACTTAAGTGATCTTTCCGTGGTTGGAACCATTAAGGCTTGATGGTTTTTTCCTTCCAAGTTTTGTATGAATAGCACCCATGTCCAGCTGCGGATGCACCGTTGTCCTACATGGGCATTCTTTTGTACAAGGTTACAATCTGTATCACACTCGGAGCTTGCAAAGTAAGATATCAGCTCAAGTGCTTGAAAATAATCGCAAGCCATTTTGAGTTGTTATCTGGATTGTTTTGTTCAAGTTGTGTAGTTTATGTCACTAAGTAGGACATATTTGTAATTGGGAGATTGGAACTTAGAATAACAAAATGACTAAAGATCTTTGCTGACTTGTTTGGTGATCTTTGTTGTGTTCTCTGTGTTCCTTCATATCCTTCACCTCAATATTCATTCTTCAATTGTGCTTGCAGCTGGTGGGGTGAATTTTTACAACATTGTGAATATTAATGGCTTTTCGATTTTGTATTATCTAGTGCTGAAAATTTTGCCTTCTTGTTGCATCTAGGTCAATTTCATGAGTCAATAACAAAGATATCAAGACAATAGACTAGTTTGCCCTCTACAAAAGAACACAACTCTTCAGTCGTCCCTGAAACAGCTCTCATCCCTATTATATCATCAACCCCCAAATGCGTTTCAGAAAATGGCAATTCATGTTCTATGGCATCCATGTAGGGTTGGGCTCACTATTACAAGATCAGGGTCCTACCTTTGTATCTAATCCCTACCAAATGATCTTGATAAACAGAAATGGAGCCAATGTGATTAACTAGGTAATTTAGAGGTCCACATAAATCATTAAGGCACTAGAAAATCCTAATTAAGTGATGACCAAAATAGCGTACAATTTGCAGACGTCTGTACTTTCTATGAGGCTTGAAATTTGATGTTTGCAAATTTCAATTTTCATTTCAGGCTGAATTATAGTGCACAAGTCGCTGGTTGCTGGCTTGTTCCAATTCTAGCCTATGCCAGGATCCAAGTTTACTGAACATTCATTATGTCCACGTGGCATTTTGTTCAACGATACTGCTTTCATACCTGGCCAGTTATGTGCGATTCATTTTTTTTTAGCTGTCGTTGCATGCAAGCTTTGCAGGTGTCGCTGCATGTAGCCGCTTCTTCCTGCTAGCAAACGCCACCTCCAAACGCGATCTCCACTCTATGCAGGCTCGGTGCATGCAGTCGCTTCTGTGCGTTCAAACACGAACTCCATCCCCATGCAGGCTCATCTGAGTTCCTGCTATTTGTTTCATTTCCACTCCATCGGATCTGCAATGAGCATCAGGTGTCGCTGCATGTAGCCGCTTCTTCCTGCTAGCAAACGCCACTTCCAAACGCAATCTCCATTCTATGCAGGCTCCATGCATGCAGTCGCTTCTGTGCATTCAAACGCGAACTCCATCCCCATGCAGGCTCATCTGAGTTCCTGCTATTTGTTTCATTTCCACTCCATCGGATCTGCAATGAGCATCAGGTGTCGCTGCATGTAGCCGCTTCTTCCTGCTAGCAAACGCCACTTCCAAACGCAATCTCCATTCTATGCAGGCTCCATGCATGCAGTCGCTTCTGTGCATTCAAACGCGAACTCCATCCCCATGCAGGCTCATCTGAGTTCCTGCTATCTGTATCATTTCCACTCCATCGGATTTGCAATCAGCATCAGACGACCTCCGTCTTCACAGCGCTTCCATTTGCGTTTGTGGAGCAGCAGAGCCTTTTATTATTGACTTCTTTCTGTGAGCACATCTTCGTCCAGAACTCCATTTGCGTTTAGGAGCAGAGCAGAATCATTGCTGGTTCATTTGCACTCCATCGGATCTGCATCAGCATCAGGTTGAACTCGTGAGAGATATATTTGAAGTTTATGTTTGGGTTAATTTGGTACAAATAATTGATAGCCCTTCCGTCTTGTTTGATTGAATCCACCCATAACTTAATATTAGTTACAGAGGGGTTATTTATTTTGTCAATAAATAAAGTCGGCCAAAAGTTCACATAACTCTTATTTGCTTGAACTAACTGACTTCCCCAAACCTAGAGCATCATCTCATAACAACAACTACAGAAAGTGTGAAGTGATCAAGAGACAAAAATATATGATTGTCGATGAGAAGATAAGACAATTGAGAGTGACGAACAACGGACTTATTGCTAACTATGTAAGCAATGACATCAGTGAATAGGTATTATGAAAGCTTTTGTTGATTCCATTTAGCATTTGAATTGCCTCTCACAATTGCAAATTCTTTCCGCTGCCTATCCATCATGAAGGCACTTAACATGTAGTTGGCTAAGCAACTCTTCTATTGGTTGCTTAAAGTAATGAAAGACTATATTGTTCATTGTAGATCCTCGGAAGTCAAAGGTATTGACCTCCTTGGGTAAAGGAAGGTACAATCCAGTGCCTTGTAGGAGAGTCGATTTATCGAACGAACTAATCACTTGGGAAAACAAGTGTATTTTGCTATTCAGGCAACATAACATCTAAGGTGCTAATCATTAAGTGTAATTAGAGTTTCAGCACTCAAGGATCATTTTCGCACTTTTGTCATTTGGGTTTGTGCTATGAAACATAAAGTGAAACATTGTTCGGCCAAAAAGCAAGCCTAAAAATTTATTGAATCATATTGACGCACAACTTGTTGAAAAGATGGCAACTTCACGTCTTTGTTGCAATACTTTTTTTATGTTATCAAATGTAAGCATTCATTCTAAAATGATATGCCACGCAACATGTAACTGGCTAGGCAACTCATCTATTGTTTATTTAAAGTAATCAAATACATTGTACTTGTAGTGCGGTTAAGTGTACTGACTACCCAAATGAATGACTATATTGTTCATCGTAGTTGTTGGAAGTCAAAGGTATTGAACTCTTTGGGTAAAGTAAGGTACAATCTAGTGCCTAGTAGGATAGTCGATCTATCAAAGGGACTATTCACTTGGGGAAACAACTGTATTTTGTTGTTTAGGTAGTATAATATCTAAGGTGTTAATCATCAAGTGCAATTAGATTTTGGGCACTCAAGGACCATGTTGGCACTTTTGTCATTCGGGTCTGTGCCGTAAAACAATAGAGCTAAGCAGTTTGTCAACTAAAAAACTTCATGCATGTTGTTCTTTGCAAATTTGGGTATTAATGCTCGAAGCAATTCCATGATTGGGGTTAGGAGACAAGGATGCCTCTCTCTATAATGGTGTTTGGAACTCTATTGCCTTTATATGCTTTTCATTCATCACTCCTTCTCACCTTCTAGATTGCCCCATGTATTATGCAGTCACGATCCAAACCAAGAAAATATTTCAGTATGATAAAAACTTAGAAAAACCAAGAGTTTGCAAAATGATTCCTATGCATGCTTTTAATTCATCACTCCTCACCTTCTAGATTGCCACGTGTATTGTGCAGTCACGATTCAAATTAGGAAAATGTTTCAGTATGACAAAAACTTAGAAAAACCAAGAGTTTGCAAAATGAACGAGATCTGAATCACATAGGCATGATCTACCTTCTTCTATAATATATGATGTAAGTTCATCAAACTTTACTTGCATATATTATTCAACTTTGAAAAGCTCTAGTGACTTTTCTCAAAAGATACAAGTTATTTATATTCATTTTACATTGGTAAAATAATGTCAATTAGATGCGAACGATCTTTTCTTTAGTAAACTTCAAAGTTCAAACTTCATACTGTGAAATTGTACGGAGACAGGCATAATCTCCTTCTTGAAAATTTGAAGAGGACAATTGCCACCTCTTCATGGCAACATGCCAACAAAACAATACTAACAATTCTAACTTATAACAACTACTAACAATGTGGAAAAGGCTGTTCGCATCCAATCGACATTATTTCATCATTTTAAAATGGATATATTATTGATGTTCATATGTTTCACATCTTAAGATGGAAAAGGATTACAAATGTATGTATAGTGAGATCACATAGAAGCGCAAATAAACACCAAAAAAATATATTCCAACCAAACAAATTTCACAACAGAGCTCAGTTTGCAAGCACGTTTTCTCTACCAACAAGTTGTTAGCATATTTTCTGTTTCTGTGTGTTGTGAAAATAGAAGTATGTTTTCTTTGTGCATGCACTATCACTTTGCCAATTAAAAGGTGTTTGGAATTTCATGGTAGTTTCTCATCTGAAATGTAATTGTTTTTGCATGGATTGTTATTGTTAAAACTAATATTTATTTCTGGGAACTTCTTGAAAATTAATACGTGTAACCAATGCGCGCGCGCGCGGATATAAGGTGTTAATCATGAAGTCATTTAGATTTGGGCACTCAAAGGCCACGTTGGCAGTTTCCTCATTTGAGTCTGTGCTATAAAACAATTGAGCTAATTTTTGGTAGGTATTAATGCTCGAAGCAATTGCATGCTTGGGATTAGGAAACAAGGATTTACTTGTGTTCTAGAGGACTAAGTTGGTTGCGAGGCTGAGTCTGTAAATTCTTATTCTTAACTAGTAGAAAAGATTTTTTATTAGATACAATTTGTTGTTTTAACAGATGTTCCACAATCAAATTTGTTATTGTAAATTCAATATTTTGGCATTAGTAACTATTGAGTTTCTTCGCAGAAATTATGGGCGACCAAAGGAAAATTCTTCTCGAATCTTTACGTACATCTGTTTACCAATTAATAAGTGGTTTCGACAACACTAAATTACAAGAAGTTGTTTGTAATGAGGCTCGTGTGAGAGCACTTACAAACAAAATAATTCAAGCGGCGTGTAAAGAAAATAACTCAAATGAACAAAAAGTTACAGAAAATATTTCTACTTTTATTGGAAATGTCAGTAAGTGTCTTCAAAATTTGGGAGATGAAGTTCCCTCGGGGATAGATAGAACTAAATTAGAATGTTGGGACAAGCTGTGGAGAATACATAAAGGAAAAAGTAAAAGAGCTCAACACATTGAGTCACAAATTGTGTTATAAAAAAAATGCGATTAGAACATCAATGTCATTCACATGTCGGAGACAATTCATCAATGGAGTTTAAGAAAACAGATTTTACACTACTAGCAGCGAGTGTTAGGAATTCCGAATGCACTCTATCAGTGGGAATTCCAAATGATGCAATTGTTTGGAAAGAAAGAGTAGGATCTAGTACATTTGAATCCTGTTTTAAAATTGGAATCATTGGAATATCGGTTTTTCCTGAAGGAGTTGTTTTTGCCGCAAAGAGATACAAAGGTGGGCGAGAAGATAGATTGAAATCCTTCGCGCAAGAGGTTAGTATTGATATTGCACACATGGGAATTGTGCGGGAGTATTGGACATACATGACAACCTCCTTTGGTCTCTATCTTCCCATACTTCAATGGAGGTAGTTTGGACGATATGATGATGAAACTGCCAATCAAGAATGGCTCGTTCAGAAGAGCCATGGCAAAGTTGCAAGGAAATGGTAAGGTGAAGGGTTCTCAAGTAGACCCTATTGTATTGTCAAATGAGATGGTCAAGATAAAATCGATTTGTGACCATGTGTGTGGCATCTCACATGCTTTCGTGCAAACTATGGCATTTGCACATAATGAATTCCACGACAAACATCACTTTGAGAAGGTCTTCTATGAAGATGTGAAAAGCTTGAACCTGTCACCCTTTTCCTGAGTGAGCCAAATGAAACCAACGCATGTATTGTCTACATTGGAGCTCATCTCAATCGCGAATAACACAGATGGCTTGAAAAGCTCCTGCGAAAATATAGACATATCTTTGCATGGTCCTATTACCGATGTAATCCGATCTATAAGGCCAAGATCAAAGAAGAACTACAACGCCTCTTAGATGCAAGATTCATCTATGAAATCGAGCATACTGAGTGGGTCTCCCCAATCGTCATAGTTCCTAAGAAAAATGAAAAATTCTGAATTTGTGTTGACTTTAAGAAACTTAATGCCATCACCGAACGTGATCATTTTTCATTATTTTTCGGAGAATCCATCTTAGAAAATCTAGTAGGAGATGAGGGTTACTCCTTCTTAGATGGCTTTCGCGGATAGAATATGATCCAAATTGCTGAAGAAGACCAACATAAAACTGCTTTTGCCACAGAATGGGAAACCTTTTGCTGGAAAGTCATGCCTTTTGGACTCTGTAATGCCCCTAGCACCTTCCAACGTGTTATGCAAGCTGCTTTCAGATGGGCGATACCCTAGAAGTCTACTTGGATGATCTAGGTGCACATTAAGAAGAAACACGACATCTGTCTGTGCTTGAGAAAATTTTTATTCAATGTCAACGCTTCGGCATCTCCCTGAATCTTGAAAAATGTTAGATCTGGGTAACACATGGTATTGTGTTAGGCCATATCATTTCCTGAAATGGCATCGCCATTGATAAAAAAAAATCCAGATAATTCAAAACCTACTCGAACCGTGTATGATCTGCGAAGTTTACTCTTTCCTAGGCCACGCCAACTACTATCGGTGCTTTATTTTCGATTTCGCTAATTAAGCACACTTAATCTACAAAGTAGTTGTTGTCCCCAAATGGATTGATGAACAACGTGTTGTATTTAATCAACTCAAATATGTCCTTACCAATGCACCTACCCTCCAGGCTCCTCACTATTCCAAAGAATTCCATGTGCATACCGATGCGTCCAAGTATGCCATTGGAGCAGTGCTCACCCAACCAAGAGATGAGGAGGAAGATGATTCCTCTAATGCTTCATCGTCCAAGCTCAAGAAGAAGAAGATCAAGTGCTTTTATTGTGGCAAGAAAGGTCATTATGCCACCAATTGCTTCAAGAAGAAGAATCAACTCAAGCAAGCCAACATTACTAATGAGAAGGAAGACACCATTGCAAGTGATGGAGAGGGAACTCTTATGGTCTCTAGTTTCTCATCTACTCCTTTCAAGAAGGACGGCCTATGGTATATTGATAGTGGAGCCTCTTCACATATGTGTGGCTCCAAGGACTCTTTATCTTCTATTGCACCTTATGATGGAGTCAAGAAATCAATATACACTGCAAATGATTTTGAATGTCCTATTGAAGGCATAGGGAACATTCCCTTGAAGCTTGCATCCTCTAAAGTTCTTTCTCTCTCTAAAGTTCTTTATGTACCTAAGCTTACCAAGAATCTTATTAGTGTTGGCCAATTGTTTGATAATAGCCTTGATGTAAAATTCAATGTTGATACTTGCACTATCAAGAAGAATGATGAGATACTTGCATTAGGATCTAGATTTGGTGGCATAGATCCAAATGAGTATGTGAATGCTTGTAATGTTGCTCTTGTGAACAAGCTCTCTATGGAGGAACTATGGCATAGGAGGTTGGGACATCCCAACTACAAATCCATGCTCTCTAATTTCAAAGAAGCCAAAGCTATTGGCTTGCCAAAGTCACTCTCCAAGAAGATCAAGCCTTGTGAGGCTTGTGCTATTGCTAAATCTCACAAAAAGCCATTTACAAAATCTCTATCAAAAGCAAGCATCCTTTGGAGTTAATCCACTCGGATGTGCATTTCTCATCAACTACAAGCAAGGGAGGAGCCACTTGTTTTGTTACTTTCATTGATGATTACACAAGATTCACTTGGATATATCTTCTTGCTTCTAAATCTATGGTGTTTGATCATTTCATTATTTTCAAAGCTTATGTAGAGAAGCAATTCTCATTCAAGATTAAAGCTCTTAGAAGTGATGGAGGTGGCGAATATATCTCCAATAAATTTCAAGATTTTTGTGAGCTTGAAGGCATTAAAAGAGAGTTTTCTTGTGCCTACTCTCCATCTCAAAATGGAGTGGCCGAGAGAAAGAATAGATCTCTATGTGAATGTGCAAAATCTATGAGAATTGAGGCATCTTTGCCCAAAGATTTTTGGGGAGAAGCCATTAATTGTGCAAATTATCTTTGCAATAGGCTCCCACATATAGCTCTTGGAGGAAAGTCACCATATGAAATCTTATTTTTGAAGAAGCCTAAGGTTGATCACCTTAGAGTTTTTGGATGCTTATGCTTTGTCCATATTCCCTTGGAAACAAGGAGGAAGGAAGATCCTAGTGCATGCAAGGGGATCATGGTTGGATACTCATCCACCAAGAAGGCCTATAGAGTCTTTATACTCTCTACTTCTCAAGTTATTGAAAGTAGAGATGTTGTCTTTCATGAAGGTCAACACTCATCTTTTGAAGAGGCTGAGATCAAGAAATCTATGGATACATCATCAATTATTGATTTTGAAGACAATCATGATGTGATGGGGTCAAGATTTGAAGAAGACTCTCCTCGGATTTTCTCACCAAGAAGATCCGAGCCTAAGAGGCTCTCATATGTTGACAAAGGCAAACAAGTGGATCTTGATTCCACTAATTATGTTTTTTATGTCTCTCATGAAGAGCCAAAGAATGTACAAGAGGCACTCAATACCAAGGAGTGGTATGATGCCATGAAGCAAGAGTATGATGCATTGATCACCAACAATACTTGGGAGCTTGTGGATCCTCCATCCAACAAGCATGTGATTGGTTGCAACTGGGTATTTCGGATCAAGTTCAATCATGATGGCACCATCAACAAGCATAAAGCAAGATTATGTGCCAAAGGATTTGCTTAAATCCATGGTCTTGATTATGAGGAGACCTTTGCACCCGTTGCAAAGATGGTGACAATAAGAATTCTTATTTCTCTTGCTTGTTTTTTCAAGTGGAAGGTGTTCCAATTAGATGTATCCAATGTTTTTCTAAATGGTTATCTTGAGGAGAAGATCTATATGGAACAACCTCAAGGATTCATCAAGGATGAGTCCAAAGTGCGCTTGCTCTTCAAAAGTCTTTATGGACTCAAGCAAGCACCAAGATCATGGTATTCAAGACTTAATTCTTTTCTTATCTCACTAGGATTTACTCTTAGTGACTATGATCCTTCCATGTATCTAAAGTTTGTTGATAGCAATATTGTCATTCTTCTAATTTATGTTGATGACATTATTCTTTGTGGAAGTTGTATCAAGCTAGTTGATGAAACCAAGCTAGCACTTGTATGTGAGTTTAAAATGCAAGATCTAGGAAATTAATTTTTATGAAAATCATGTCTTTATATGCCAATCTAGATATGCTCACTCTATGTTGAAAAAATTCCATATGGAAAATTCTAAGAGCATAGATACTCCAATGAAGCAAATTGTAAAAGATCCTAATAAAGGTGATGAAAGATTCTTTGAGGACATCACACTTTTTAGGAGTCTTGTAGGCTCCTTGATTTGGCTTACCATTACTAGGCCCAATCTAAGTTTTTGTGTGCACAAATTGAGTCAATTTATGCAAGATCCTAAGATCCATCATTGGAAGATGGCCAAGAGGATTCTAAGATATGTATCTTCATCTTGTGATTATGGTCTACTCTATAAAAGTGAAGATCTATCCATTATTGGCTACTCGGATTCGGATTTTGCAAGTGACAAGATGGATCGAAAGTCTATTAGTGCATACACTATCTTTCTTGGAGGCAATCTAATATCTTGGCTTTCCAAAAAGCAAGATACTATATCTCTCTCTTCATGTGAGGCCGAGTACAAAGCACTCACTACAACTACCAAAGAGGTGCTTTGGATCAAGAGGTTATTGATGGAGCTAAAGTGCATCAAGGAGGATGATCTACCAATGATCAAGTGTGATAACATCTCGGCCCAAGCTCTTGCCAATAATCCCATATTTCATGCAAGAAGCAAGCACACCATTTTGTGAGAGAAAAGCTTATTGGAGGAGAAATCTATTTGGAGCATGTCAACTCGTCCTCTTGTATTGCCGATCTACTCACCAAGCCTTTGAACAAAAGTGCTTTCATCAAGCATAGTTCTAATCTTGGAGTTATATCAAGATCAATGCTCAAATCTTCATAGATAATTTTTTAGGAGGAGTGTGAAGAATTGAAAAAGATTATCTATGTTAGATATAGGGGTCTTATGTTTTTTACATCAAGCATCTAGGTGTAGGATGTTGATAGGAATAAATTTGGCATAGATGGCCAATTACGCATTTCCACTTGTAATGTCACTATTGAGCCAAAATAGAGTAAGGGATCTACTAGTATCATTGTACTCCTCATTTTGGATCTAATTAATTTGGTGATTTCATGGATTTTGTGAGTTATTGGATTTCTAGCTTTCTCTCTCTACCCGAGAGCTCATGATGCTTTTTTCTCTCTCTACTCAAGGAGAGCAGCTTGTTTTTACTTAGATTATTTTTTGAATACTTCCCACACGTGTGAGTGAGAGTTGGAAGTAATTGAATGCATGTAGTAGTGTGTTTTTGCCATAGAATCAAAGATAGATCTTGAATCTCAATCTAGTCTTGATCTTGGTGCATCTACACACCTTAGGAGATCACAAGTACATGTAGTGGACAATCCACACGTTTGAAATTCAACACTAGTCACAAGGAGTTCTTTACTTCTTTGATCTCTTATGTTGGAACCAAGAAAGTGGTTCACATGCCATCTGGTGGTGAGTGTATGATCAAAGGTATTGGCTCAATTCTTATTTGGCTTTCTACTAATAGGAATGCAAGGCTTGATGGTGTTCTTTACATTCCTTCACTTTCAAGGAATTTGCTAAGTGTTGGTCAAATGTTAAAGAAAGGGTACAAGACAAAGTTTGTTGGGGATGTTTGCTTCATTACTAAGGGAGATGTCTTGATTGCTAGGGGCAATAGACAAGGTAGACTTTACAAGCTTGATGCACTTGTTATGTCTAGCAAGAAGAATGAAATGGATGTTGGTGGTTCTCTCAACTTTCAAAAGTCAATTCCTAGCATCAATAAGATTGGTAGATCTTATGCAAAGTCTAAAGAGCTTCCTTATGCTAGATCTAGGTTGAGATCTAATGAGCTTCTTGGAGATAGTTATTATTGTGCTAACTTGGCAGCTTTCGGTGAATCTATGATCAATGTTTTGGATCCATTGGATCTTGAAGATGGACTAGTGCTACCTACTAGTCAAATCGAGTCATGTGGTGCTAAATTAGTATCATGTTTGAACTCTTCTACTCATAGATTTCCATGTCTTGGTGGCTCTTCAACGGAACTACATGACAAAAGTGTAAAAATGGAAAAGGTAAGCAGAGAGCTAACTTCATCAATGGAGGTGATGAAAACTCTTCTTTGGAAATGGTTGTTGCTAATGACTTATTTACTCATTTGGAAAAGGATGGTGCTTTGAGCATGTTTGAAGAAAAAGGTTCTTTTGCATCTTTATGTGATGAGTCCAAGAAAGTCATTTGTGCAACAAGTGGTGTCACATGTATTCATAAAGAAAGTAGATCAAAAGGTTCTATCATGAGACTTGGTGAGGAAGATCTCAAGTCAACAGGGAGAGATGAATGTGAAGTGTTCAAAGTAGGATGTCCCTTGAATGATGCTTTTGTGAATGATAGTGAGGGTTCATTATCATTACCTATATCATTGATTAGAAGTCCAGGTTTGACAAGAAAAAGTACTTCAATCATTCTTATATTGAAGGTACTATTTATTTTTTTCATGGCTTCTAATGTTCAAGAATCTTCCATTTCTTATGATGCAACTATCAAGAGGGAGATTGCTAACTTTTGTGGTGTAATCATTAAGAGGGAGTATTGTGAAGGAAAGGGCAAAGGAAGAGTGACTCTTGGGAAGATCCAAGGCATGGATCTTACATCTATTCATCAACTCAAAGGATGATATGATTGTGGTGGAGTTTTCAAGCATGATCAAGATGGCAAAAGGTTGGATGAAGAAGACTACATGGAGCAACTCAAGTGACAATTTCTTCAAGGAAAGGAAGATCTCATTGGTGAGCTCATTGAGGATTGGTTTGAACTCAAATGGGCTGGTTTGATCAGGTTTGATACTCAACTTCATCTACTCTACTTCATGTTGGATAGAATTGTAGAAATCTATCTTTGGTTTGTGATGGTGACATTGTTTTCACTAACTATAGTGAAAGGTTGAAATCAAGCAATGATGAGATCTTGTGGGATGTTAATCACGTGTTTGAGAGGGAGTATCTTCAAAGGTTCAAATCTGAATATGTTTATAAATGCAAAGTCCTTGATGTTTTATTGGAAGATCAAGATGTTGATCTTAAATTGCTTCATCAACACCAAGAGGCAAGTAGCAATTGGAAGCTAGTCAAAAGCACCAAAGGGGAGCCACATGGGCAAAGCATTTTGGATCTGTTTTTACAGGCTCTTCAAGTTTCAAGTAAGGCTCTTGGAGCAGCATGGAAGTGTCCTTTTACTCTACCTTACTTGTTTAATCTCATGTATGAACATTGTCATGTCAATGTGTTGGAATTGTCAAAATTCAAGGAAACTAGTTCCATAGTTTGCATCCTTTGGGTCTTGGGGATGGAATAGTTATCATTGCTGGCTTTTATGATCAAGTACATGCATTCAATCGAATCTTGAAAGATATTGAAGTGGTCAATATGTTTAATTTTGGCAAAGTTCAAGATCTAGCATCCTAGTGTTGGCAAATTGGCAAATTGTTGACAATGTAGGATCAAGGGTTGTATGCATATCTTGTGGAGATACTTCAAGTATTTCAAGTTCAAGTTTTGCATATTCAAATGGAGCAGAGAACACATCATTTTGGCAATCATTCACTCAAGGGCTTTCATGGATTGGAGATCTACAAAGGCAAGGTGATGATGAAGGTTCATTTATGGAGATACATGGTGCATTCACTATGGGCATAGTGGAATGTGGAGGAGGCATGCAAACACTTGTTGGTTACTTTCATTTACAACTTGTTTGCTGCTGTTCTACAGAGAATTCAAAGGTGGATACATGGAAGAATCCTTTCATTATGGTTCTATGTTCTTTTACATGTATCTTGTTCACCATTCTATGTAAAATTGATGTAAGAAATAGTGAAGCATCCTATATGGACACTATTATCTATATCAATTATGTTGTACTTCATATTGTACATATTAGAACACTTGAGAAGAGATATATTATCATGATGGACATCATTCTTAGGTTGGAGCAAAGTAGTGTTGTAAAACTAGCAAGTTAAGTTGAAGAGGGAGTGTGAAAATTGTCAACATTTTCTAGCTAGTTTGAGGCCTAAATTGGCAATTTTTGTACATAGTTTTGGATCTAACCTTTTCACACGTGTGAAAGAGGCCTGGATACTTTTATTTTAGTAGATATTTCATATTGAAGAAGTCTCAAACTTCAGGACGTTCGAAATGACACCAAAATCATGTTATTTGCACATATAGGCCAAAATTGGCTATTTTAGGCTACTAGTGTCCTAAAATTGGGTTCTAAGTTCTAGAGAGAGGAGAGAGAGTCATCTCTCTCACCTATATTAGGCTGAAATTTGTGGAGAACAGGTTGGAGAAACTTATTGTATTGTTGAGAGAGATCAATAGATCATTGTCACAGTTTCGTCCTCCATTGAGAGCATTGCTTTGTGTATTGTCTTCAAGCTTTTGTGTATGATCTTAAGAGGTTTCCAAAAGTGGTAGGCTGTTGTTGTAGGGCTGGTATGCTGTTGTTTTTGACTGGCATCAGTACCTTTTATTAGCTTCTTTTGTCTCTTGAATGCTTTGTCAAGTTCATGTGTATCAAAGGTAGCATTAGGATGCTTTGCCATTTCTAGCTTTTGTAGCTTGTTGTGCAAAGATCTTAGCCAAGTATTTTAGGAGTTTGGATCCATTCAAGATCCACTTTTTTCATATGGAATGTCTGGCCAAGATTCATTTGGGCTTACTACTATAAGTAGAAGGTGTTCGTACAAATTTTATATTGAGTATTGAAGAGCTTCTCTCTCTCTCTCTCTCTCTCTCTCTCTCTCTCTCTCTCTCTCTCTCTCTCTCTCTCTCTCTCTCTCTCTCTCTACTAAGCTAGATTGCGGATTATATGATGATCTATGGATATGTATGAGTTATGGATCAACTAAGCGAAACAAACGAACATCAAAAAAGAAGATGCACAAGTCTCTCTCTCTCTCTCTCTCTCTCTCTCTCTCTCTCTCTCTCTCTCTCTCTCTCTCTCTCTCTCTCTCAGTTTATGGCACTTGTGATGGAGCACCTCAATTGCTCAGCTTAATTTCTCCATCGCACCTTAATTTCTCATGTCTCACTGCATGATGGAGCTCCTTCCCCAAAATTCAGATGGAGCATTTCAGAACTATGCCTACAAATCCATGAGCCCTAATCAGTACCTTTGGGCGTTAAGTGTGAAAAAATCAAATCACAAAGATCTAATTATGCCCTTTGATCTTTAGCTATTTTGGAGAGCACATCTAGTTTCATTACAAATGTAGAAATCATGCATCAACTACACATATAAGATAAAAACTCAATAAGAACTTGTCACAAACACTTAGATATGATAATTTACTGTTCATGTGCATACAACAGCAGTGGAAGGGAAAAGGGAGGGGGGACTAAGGCATTATGTCAATTTTTTTGCTATTATTATTTTTCCTATGGGCTTCTAATAGACATATTGATTTTTGAATATACAAATGCAGTTAAATGAATTGTTGAATGTAATGGCTCAAAGTATTGAATGAAATAGATTCGATGCATGTAAAGGGTCTGTTTCAAGCATGTTATTGCTTTTTAAATCCACTTGCACTGTCTACTGGTATAATTTTATTAAGTGTGTTTTGGTCTATTAAAAACTACATTTTTTATGGACATTGGTCTATTAGAAAACTTATACCCGCAATGAATTTTAACTGAACATAAAATTTTTTAAATTTTTTTCAGTTTTCATAAGCAATAAATAGAAACAGCCAATGCAAAAGCTATTCAATTAATTACAAGCCATTAATTTATATAGCTTTGGCTTTTAACCAGAAATTTTTTCCGGCGATAGAAGCGTCCCGAAGTTGTCGATGACTGGGTAAACCATTAATCAAGATATTTTAACTTGCACAACATCCCAGAGGAAAAACAGATATTGTCAGTTTGGTGTTTCTTGAAGGCAAGGCCTCCTCGTGGTGGAGGGCCCTACCCGTGAAACCGGTGACATAAGTTGGATTCCTAGTGGAATTCCATAAGGCTTTAGTCACAATTGACAATTCTGATTGAAAATTTGCTTTATTAACTACAAAATGGTGTTAGGGCTATTTTTGACGGGGTGTTGGTCCAGCCAAAATGTCCTAAAAGGGTCAAGGGGTCCCACCTCTAATGGCGGTTTGGCCCTACGTGAGCAACAGAGGATTGCCACTTCCAACCCTGATGGCCCTCTCTATTGCCCCATGCTCCCCAACCGATGAGAGTTTTAGAGATACAGTTGCAAGGAGGGGGTGCTAGTACTTTTGGCTGCAATGATTCACTAGCTTTCTAGGGTCATGGTTTCGTAAAACTTCTGACACTAATTCGTGTTAGGATCTTGCTAATATCTCTTCCCCATTGAATTCGGTTTACAGTTAGTAAAAATCTTGCATGGGTTAGAAACTGATTTATTGTCTATGATGTGCTCGTGGGGTGCAAGTTATACGCACCGCTTTGTTTGCTAAGCGGTGGTATTTTTGCCGACCATCGGGTCTAGGTATTTTGCTAGACAGTACCGACGACGGGTGTGACTAGTGTGACGCTTAACCAAGGCGGTGTTTTTCAACCACAACTGGTGGACGACCCGCTCTGGTGTTTCACAGAGGTCGGATCCTGTTGATACGTTTCATAAATGACGAACAAACGATTCCAACTTGACGATTTTCACAAATTATCAATAATGTTGTATGTCAACTAGTCTATAGACCGACCAACAACCAAATGCATTTACTATGAACAAAAACATTTTCTCATGCTACCGAACCGCAATACACAACTGCTCTAACAATGAAAAACACTGGTTTCATAATACTGATGCATACTATTAGAAATCACTTGCCTCCTCTAGAGTATGTAGTAAGTTTTCTGAATACTGACGGAGAATGACAAAGGTAAAAAATGCTAAGGCTCCTGGTATTCTAGTCAAGGCATACAACAATTTAGTTATCACATATCAGAAAACCGTTTCCCTACTTTGATAGAATATAAGCTCAACTTCCAAATTCTAACCCACAAGGATAGTCCGGTGCTCGTAATACAAATACATGCGAAAACGAAACTGTCACTTAATTTGGAATGATGAAGGGTACGAAAAATCGACACTTTACACACAGACATGACACTTCAATTTCCACTCTTCTATATCCTTTTTAAACCTGCGCGTTCGAGTCATGGTTCTCTTAGTTTCTAGGCCGGTTTTTCCTTTTCTCGGTCCTAGGAATCTGGGATGTCCACGCCCTTCCAAGACACTAATCTCACCTTGCTCTTTGGGCAGTGGATCCTCGTAGATGGGTGTAGGTTCGAATACTGGCTTCTCAATGACCACTGGGTTATCTACCTTTGGTGGTGGTTTTGGTGTAGTCTTGGGTTTCCTGGGACGTAGCTCTGTCTGGAGGTTACTCCGGGTCACTACTAAAACCTCTTTCCTGCTCGTGGGTTCCTCTAGCGTCTCCACGACGATGAAGTTCATGGGTGGCCGGTCATCTTATATGCATGCCTTCCCTTTATCCACCTGGCTAATCTTGGGTCCCCGTTGTATGTATTGAGGTGGCCTTGATGGCCCCGCCATTCTGTCCTCCTGGGGTCTATGGTTCACTGGCCCAGACATCCTATTCCCATTGTTTAATGCGTCTCTACGTACCCAGCATCTATCCTCCAAGTGTCCAGGCCTCTTGCCGTACCCGCACACTTGGTTGGGATAGTTTCGATTTAAATGATTCCCTCTACAATGTCTACACACACTAAGGGATTCAGTCCTTCTATGGGGTGTCTCTGACCCAACAAATTTTGGTGTCGTTTGAGAAAATTTACATCTGCTGCTAAGGTTTGCATATTCTCACTCATCACGTCCATGTATCCCTTTAGCATGGCTCGCATATCGCCTAGTTCTACGTTAGAGCCTGTGCTCTCATAGCCTCTATCGGACATCTGTGCTTGGAGCCTTCGTGCATCTTGTGTTTGCACGTTCCTGCCTTGTCGAGGTTCAATAGCCTGTATGGGACGGGGTTCCACTATGGGGTGTGCTCCTATAGCTGCGATTGGGCCTCCTCTCCACATTTCTGGGCTTAGGTTCAAGATGTTCACTGCTTGCGATAGGTGGGATGTGTGGGCAACCGCAATCTGTGCGTCTTCTACCACGATTGCCTTCTCTACTGCCTCAGCCGATGTCTGGGGGTTACTTTGACGTACAATCATTTGTATGTCATTCTTGAGCCCTCGCAGAAAGAAGGTCAGTAGTAATAGGGGTGGTAGTAACACAGTGGGTTCCACTTGGCGTGACAACTCTGTCAAACGACGTCAATATTGTCGGATGGTTTTGTTACTTCCTTGTTGTTGGAAAATCAGTGTGAACAGTAGGCCATCAGCCGTTCGGTGGGGAGCATACTCAATTAGAAACAGTCTATGGAACTCCTCAATGGTGTGAATTGAGCCTCTCTGCAGACTATGATACCAGTGCCTAGCCGTTCCAAATAAAGTGGTGGCGAAAAACATCATTTCATGATGTGGGTTTGTGATGGCACTGGTAAAGCAGGTGGTCCAAAAAGCATCAATATGCTCTTCGACACTTTCATATGGTGCTCCATGAAACTCAGAAGTGGATCCACTAAGCTTCGGTAGTCCTCCTGTCTCCGGCGGTACTACGATTGGTTCAGTCAAACGTCGTGCCATTATGTTGGCAACAGGTTCTGTAGCAGCAGGTGTTACGTTCACTAACAATGGTTTTGTAGCGTCAGTTGGCTCAAGTTCTGATAGTTCTTCTATAGTTTCCAACGTATCATCCAAGTCCATTATAGGTGGGTGAGACTCATCATCTGAGGCTGGTGGGACAAGAAACCCACGATGGCTTCTTCTAAGCCCTAAATGCTCTCTCAGGGGATTTGAAGTCTTTCCGTGCGGTGCTCCCTTAGACCTAGGTTTCCTTGGTATACCTATGATGTCTCGTCTAGGTGACACTAATGATTGCTGCATAATAGGTTTCTCACTTACGGATAGCAATCAATTGTCGTTGCACATGCGTTTTGTGATTTTCCCAAGTTATCCCATAGGTCATCCACCCTTCGTCCACTAATACTACATATGACCTAACTAACTCTACTTGGTCGTTTTTTTGCTCAATCCTAATCCAACCATAACCATGTACAATTTTTCTTGGTTCTTTGTACCAAGTGCCATCTCTACGGGATGCTAGGGTTGGTGGGTCGTAGGGTAATGACTTTCGATTCAGGGCTCTGGTTTTCACTGTTACCCTAGGCTTCATACAGAACCCCATTCTCTGACCTGTTCCGTCACTCTATGAAAGATTTCTAGTAGTACTTGGCATCACAGCCTAAACTTCCTACTGATGAAAATTGTATGCAGTCTCTAGTCCAAACTGTATTCCAAACTGTTGGAAGTAGAATGGCCTTGGCGAAGTCAGATCACATGTAGCTAGGGTTGGATTGTGAACTCATAACATATGTTCTAGGTGTAAGATCAGCACACATCGCTGTGTGATGCTAACCACTTCGTCTTGTGATCAACGTGTGGGACTAGCCGCTCGTACAGTCATGCTAGCTTGTGGCTGATGGTTTAGATAGTGGAATTGTTTTCAACACACACAATCTAGGACCTACGAAAATTGTAGACTATTGGTAGTATGACAACTAGTTCGTTGTAGACCAGTGATATGGATAGCTATTCTTTCAAGCAATATCTCCTGAAATTTTTTTGACTCCCGGCAGACGCACCAATGTTAGGGCCATTTTTGATGGGGGGTTGGTCCAGCCAAAACGTCCTGAAAGGGGGGTCCCACCTCTAATGGCGGTTCGGCCCTACGTGAGCAACAGAGGATTTGCCACTTCCAGTCCTGATGGCCCTCTCTATTGCCTCGTGCTCCCCAACCGATGAGAGTTTTCCAGGCTCTCAGAGATACAGTTGCAAGGAGGGGGTGCTAGTACTTTTGGCTGCAATGATTCACTAGCTTTCTAGGGTCACGGCTCCGTAAAACTTTTGATCACTAATTCGTGTTAGGATCTTGCTAATATCTTTTTCTCCATTGAATTCGGTTTATAGTTAGTAAAAATCTTACATGGGCTAGAAATCGATTTACTGTCTATGATGTGCTTGTGGGGTGCAAGTTATACACACCGCTTTGTTTGCTAAGCGACATTATTTTCACCGACCGTCGGGTCTAGGTATTTCGCTAGACAGTACCGACAGTGGGTGTGACTAGTGTGACGCTTAACCAAGATGGTATTTTTCAACCACGGCTAGTGGACGACCTGCTCTGGTGTTTCACAGAGGTAAGATCCTGTTGATACGCTTCATAAATGATGAACAAACGATTCCAACTTGATGATTTTCACAAATAATCAATAATGTTGTATGTCAACTAGTTTATAGACTGACCAACAACCAAATGCATTTACTATGAAGAAAAACATTTTCTCATGCTACCGCTGCTCTAACAGTGAAAAACGCTAATTTCATAATACTGATGCATACTATCAGAATCACTTGCCTCTTCTTCTAGAGTATGTAGTAAGTTTTTTGAATACTGACGGAGAACGACAAAGGTAAAAAATGCTAAGGCTCTTGGTATTCTAGTCAAGGCATACAACAATTTAGTTATCACATATCAGAAAACCGTTTCCCTACTTTGATAGAATATAAGCTCACCTTCCAAATTCTAACCCACAAGGATAGTCTGGTGCTCATAATACAAATACATGCGAAAACGAAACTGTCACTTAATTTGGAATGACGAAGGCTACGGAAAACTGACACTTTACACACAGACATGACACTTCAATTTCCACTCTTTCAGGAAGAGACTCACAAATGATTATGTCATGGTAGGGACATGGCAGATGCGGAATCATTGTAATGATTAAGTTCTAAAGTATCAAATACATCACAAAGTACTAGTATGCTACAACTATGATTCTTGTAACAATTCTAACCACAATACAAAATGATTTCTCAGCATCCTACACAGACCATTCACTCAATAGCCGAATGCAAGTAAGGACTTTAAGCACGTGTATTCCTATGGAAAACAAGTAAGTACAGAAATAAAGCCTATAAAAAACCAACCGAGGTGCAGTAGAACCATACCTCAATGTGAGCATAGGTGACCGGTAATCGGAGAAGTACTAGTCATGAATGCCGCTTTTCATACCGCATTTCGCATTTTCTTTGCCTTTGTGTCCATGAACTCATTTGACGCTTGCCGTTGCCTTGGCTTTCGAAAACTTGCTGATCAGCAAAGTAGAACCTTCCGAAATTCTACTGTGACAATGAGATGTGAATTTGCCGGTGAAATAGGCTGCAAGCAGGTCTGATTTTTCTCAGGCAGCGATACGGAACTGCAACAGGGTTCTAGTTCGCTGGCAGGCTATCAGAGGTTGATTTTTGACTGTAATCGACCATCGGAAATCCGCAACCGGCTAGTACTGGTTGCAGGTGTCTGTTTTTTTCACCAACAGGTAGGTGCAGGTCCACAACGAGCCACAGACAGTCAGGGCAGGTCAAAAAATCCACAGGCAGTCTTGACAGAGAGTCACAGACAGAGATTCAGGGCCGCAGACAGAGATTCAGGGCCGCAGGTATGTTTTCTGGTCGCACGCAGGTGGTACAGGTGTTTTTCAGAGATGGGCTAGCTGTAGATAGGCAGGTGGAGGCTAGTAGGTGAGGCAACGAGGAGCTGCAGGCAGCTAGCGCCTTCCAGAGATCCACAGCAAGGTAGCGAGCAGAGGAACAGGCAGCGAGGGCCATAGAGGGAGGTAGGCAGGCTGCAGGCAAACACACAAGCATTTACCAGACTGTGGGTAGTGAACTAGAGTTGCAATCAATTATTACGGATCACAGAGGATACAATTGCAAGGCCATCGATGGAGCACCAAGTCCATCGAGTTGTAGACAGCACCAATACGCTCCAAATTCTCTTAGGAATGCAGTGTAGGAATCATACTTGTCGTAGGATCAACCTTCTTGTGAGAGCATGGTTGTTGCAGCAAAGAGACTCGGACTATTTGCTCAGTTGATCACTACTAAACGAAATTCTGAACAACATCAACTGTACTTGCAATTAACCAGTCATGCAATTACTCCCAACCAATTGGAACGAAAATGAACTCTCAAATATTACTTCACAAACAAGTAATTGCAACCCGAAACTCTCCTACTAGCATTCAACCAAGCAAAGCCAATCACCTCTCACTTAGATCAATCAACCTTTAATGAATGAGCTTCAACCACAAAGGCGAGTACTAAACCTTCTTTACGTTGCAAACCTCCAACTCTCAACACATCCTATCATCCGACAAGGTAGTAATGCCATCACCTCACAAAGTAGCTCAAGAACAAAACATCTAACAACCAACTTTCAAACAACTACTTCCAGCCAATCATTCAACCAACTCTTAAAGACAACCATTGAAGCCCCTTCACTCACTCAATTATTTGCAAGATTCTAGCATAACCAACCAATCAATCAAGAGGGCAAGCCTCCCAACATCCCACAACCAATCTCAATCAAGCAACCATTCCCACCACAACCATTACATTCAAAGTAAGGTTACTAACAAACCTCACTCAATCCCCCACAATCAAGCATTCCCCTTTAAAACAAACTAGCATGTGGACACTACAAGACAAACATTCATTCTCAAACTAGCTCCCATTACCTTCAATCCAATAACACATGATAGAATTAACTCTCCAAACACTCATTAACAACATTCACCTCAACAACACAAAACAACTATGCTCCAAAAGACAATACTTGATTCTTACACAAGGTAATGAATGAAGCTCTCACAATCATCAACACATAAACCCAAAAGTACCAACTCACAAGAATACTAACATCCAAAACACTAACTCACAAAGCACTAACTCACAAAATCACTAACTCCAAATACACTAACAACAAATAGAAAGAGTTGGCTCCTTCTTATACGAAAATCCAATGCATCCCCTTCACAATGCCATCTTGCATTCTTCATGCCCTTCAAGCCCTCTTTGCCATTTGTCCTCAACCCATTTGATAGTACGCCTAGTGGCCTCCATAAGAGAGTGGGGGAGTGGTGCATTCAAGGTCCTCTTCCAAAACTAGCCAAGATGCCATTTTTGTCAAAGGCTAGGGAGGCCATTCAAGTTTCCCCTTTTGTACACCCTAGAAGCCCAAAATGTCAATGGCTAGTGGGTGTACCTCCCAAATTTTTTTAGCTTCCAAGGTGTTTTGGCATTTAATGTCCAAATTTTGGGTGAGGCCCTTTTTCAACCCCTATTTTTAGTAGGTGACCTTCGTTTTTCTTTGGGTACCTGTATTTTCGGCCTTCCTTCGATTTTTCAAGGGTCGTGCGCCTACTGCTCATTTGTCTGGGTTTTTGGCCTGTTGGGTAACCACTTGGCCCACACATTTCATTAATTGTCCGTAAATTGCCCAAACTTTGCCGTTAGGGTTTCTGTGACTCCTTGGCACTGAATCCATATTTCCCGGTCCCGTTTTTACCCGAAACTTTTCTTTCTCGATTTTTTCTTCTGTGGTCGACTTTTTTGGCATTCATGACTAGGGCTTCCACGACAACACGGTTTCTCTGAAAAATACACTGAGTGATCATATATTGGTAAAAAATGGACTCAGTACATGGTGGGATTTTAGCACAGTCATACCGGCTATTTTTTGACAACTGGCCATGACCCAATTCTAGGTGGATTGGCACTCTTGCTCGGTCTTTACAAAACTTGACCACAAAATATTTTTGACGATTTTTTTTGAAAAGTCAATTTTTTACTTTTAAACTGTGTCTACCCACTTTAGGGACGGGCTGGGACCCAATTCTAAGGCAAATTTGTGCCGAATTTTCTCTAATAACTGGGTTTTACATTTTGATTTTTTTAATTATTCCAACTTAACTTCAATATTAGCCCAAAACCGAAAACCCGCAAGCTATTTCTTTTTATTAAGAATTATTTGTGAATTTCTTACACATTTATTAACGATTTCCTGTGATTCCTTGAAAGGTTATTTTTATTACCTATGGACGTTGGACGATGTCATAGAAATGGTTAATGGATTTGTCTTCTAAATTGTTTTCCTTGCACATCTTCAAAGAGTCCTATTCTGATTTACGGGTCAATTCTTTGTGCTGGTAACGAAGAAGATCTTTTGATAAGTCATTCACGAAAATGTGTTGGGACATTATCTATATTTGGTTACAACGATGCAACACCTTTCTTGACTTTCAAGTTTTCTTGAATTTCTTCTTTCCAACTTCTCCTAGGGCAAATCTAGATTGATATGCATTCCTTGGAAACTCGTGTCATTTCCTGTTAAAAGAGAGAGAAGTAGGAAGAAAAGAGAGTTATCAAGGAGAAACATCTATCATAGATTCTAAGAGGAATCTGTTATATGAATAGTAACAGACCTATTTCAAGAATCAGAGAAGATGAGATATTTTGATATTATAGAAATTTTTTAAGAATTGATATCTGGTTTGAAGATGTAAAGGAAGAAAATTAGAAAACACTTTTGTAGTAGAAGAGTTGCTGATTACAGGTCTGATTGATTTGTGTCAGAACTTGAGAACTCTATTGCAAGATAGTGGTTTTTAGAAACTTGTTCCTTGTTGATGGTAATCAACTTGATCTTAGTGAGAATTGAGATCCGTGGATTGATGACTCTTGGTTAAAAAAATATATATTGTGTATAGATCAGGTGATATCTGTAGAGATATGCTATGTAGTGAATCTTTGTGTGATCATAAATCTTTTGTACAAACTTTTAGTCTTGTGGATCTACAAAGGATTCCTTGGACTAAGTTTATTTGCCTGCACAAACTAGTCATTAAAGTTAGAATTAAAGTAGAACTACTGTGTTACTGTACTGTGGGTCCTATCAGTAGATAAGGATCAGTTGGTCTCACCACGAGGTGAGTCAACGGGACACGCATCCCGTCAACCCTGGGCCATGCATGGGTTGCCATAGTGAAGAACTGTATGTACAATGTATTTTCATTTTGAGAAATACAGTTATCAGAGCCGTACATGGAGTGTACATAGTACATCGTCATCGTTGAAGAGAGCTTTGGGAGAAGAGAAGTCTTCTGAGAGTTCGGGGTTTACGGCAGGCTGAAGGTGAAAAGAAAAGCACTGGCGCACAGTTTCTAGCATACTAAGGCTTGCCAAGCTTGAAGCTGTGAGAGGATTCAGAGACAAGTCTTGTCAGTAGATCTAAAAAGCGAGAAACGTAATTCTGAAAATTCTGTAGAGTAGCTGCTTGGGGTTTCGGAGTGGTGTGCATCCAAACGGATACCAATTGACAAACGGTTTGAAGCTGCATATCACCAACAGTAGGACGACCTTAGAGGAAGAGGACTGGCTTGTCAGATAGTTGTGAACAAGAAGCCAAGATCAGATTTGTGAGAAAAACCCTAGTTTGGAGTTTGGAAGTACAAAATCAGAGTTTTCTCGTTATTCTGAATGCTTTTTGGATCTGTAAAAACTTATAGAGGGGCGCCCTAGTAGTACAAACATGACTGCAAGAGGCCGTGGGCGGCCATGGAGCTTTGGAGGATGCTGGGTGTGGATGATGGAAAGGTGGTCTGCATGGTCTACGATTGATTGCGACTGTAGCGGAGCCGTGACAGAAGCAGAACACGAGAGACGATTACGATGTAAACGATGTTTCTAACAACAGTAATAAAAACGATTATGAACACAGTAATAACTACGATTTCAAGAACATGGATTGATTAGAGAAAGAAATCAAAAGGCTGTTGTCCTTTTGGGTTATCAGAGTAGGAGTCTGAGACTGCCGTAACAGTAGGATTGCGAAGCATGAGGCGTCTTGGACAATTATGTGATCCTTTGCTTCTGATAATCGTGTTTGTGTGCAAGAGAGTGAGAGAGACAATTGCATTCAATCAAGAATGTAATAATTGAATAGTAGCAAATCTGTATAAATGAGAGAATCGGAACACAATACAGTAGCGCTGATAAGCGCGTATTTCTACTTATAGATTCTGAAACAATGGCTACAGTTTTAGCTCTCTCTCTCTCTCTCTCTATGTATAAATCACTAACTCTAAGAAGCTAGCTCTTAAGATATTTGGTTGTTTGATCACTCTGTGCATCTATAGATTGTTCAATTCACTACTCCCTTGCTCTCACAGCTTCTCTTTGCTCAGATACATATATAGCTGTCAGAGTCTTTTTGATTTATTATAATTACAGTTTGCCCTTGTTCTTAATGAACATTACACTGGTAAAATGGGAGTAGTCATCAATGAATGTAATAAACTATAGAGCCTTACCCAAGGAAGGTACGCTCATAGAACCACATAAGTCACTGTGTCTCAGTGACAGAATAGACTTCGCTCTTCTGGCCTGTCCTCTTGGAAATCTGGTTCTAGGTTGTTTATCTAGTAAGCAACTTTCACATACAGATTGATTAGCTGTAGTAACAACATGTATATTCATGTCCTTTGTGAAAAATGCAAAAATAAGCTTGGTAGAGGCCAAAAATCTTGTATATAGATAAACACACATGTGTGGAGCCTGTTCCCACGTGTGAAAATAGTGTACTTGCCATGTACCATAATCATATAGGTTGTACATATGATTTAATTAAAGTTCTAGTGGCTAAAAAGGCCAAAAACTAGTTTTCTAGATATATGACACATGGCATCAATCTATTGATTGCATGAGCCAAATATTCTGGTTAGGTGTCATATCCCATGTGTATAGGACAGCTCACACGTGTGGAATAAGCTGAAGTAGGCGAATTTTGAATTCTAGAAGATTTCCAAGTAGATCTCCATATAGAAGAAAAATGGACCAAAAGTGCTCAAAATAGAAGGTTTTGTCCAAGTGTCAGTTTTGCATGATGAATTATCATATGACAAAGCACCTTCACACATGTGGGATCAGAGGGATGATCAGTACCACGGGCTCTCACTTATTGTATATATAGAGCCACATTTGGCCATAATCATTGTGAGACACCAATCTTGGTTTTGGAAGCAATTTTGAGTGATTCTCTCAATTGCAGCCAGTTGGTTCAGCAATTGTTTGAACTCATTCAGATGGTCGCTGACTGAGGTGCCTTCACTCATTCTGAGTGCCAGTACCTTCTTCCTTACGAAGAGGCAAGTCGAGACATCAAAGGTCTTGTAGATGCTAGTGAGTGTATCCCATGCTTCTTTGGAAGTAGTGCAGTTGGATACATGAGCAATTTGAGTGTCTTTAAGGTTTAGAGATACAATGGCAAGAGCCTTGCCATCCTTGGCTTCCCAAGCTGGGAGCTGTTCGGCTTCTTTCGGTCTGGCTATAGAACCGACAAGATGTTTCTCTCCACAACAGAGCTATAGCTTTAATATGCTTTCTAAATTTGACTTCATGAATTGCAAGCTTGTACATTTTCCTATGGATCCAAGTCTTAAATTATTGAAAGAGCAATGCCCTAAATCCAAACAGGAGAAAGACAAAATGAAGAGATATCCATTTTAGTCTATTATCGGATTTCTCATGTGTGCATGTTTCCACTAGGCCCTATGATCTTGCATATTTAGTCAACTATTTGAGCCAATATATGGCTAATATTGGAATGATCCACTGGAAGGCTCTATTAAAAGTCGTAAGATATGTTCGAGCTACTATCGACCTCTGCATATGCTATGGAGAGACTGATCCATTAAGTATCCACACATTACATGGATATACAGATGCAAATTGGGCAGGTGATGTTGACACAATAAAATCCACTTTGAACCAAGCTCCACAGACTAGAATGTCTATTTCAAAGCCATTCAAGAATCCTTTATCATCATCACACTATATGTGGATGATACATTGCTATCCAACAATAATATGGAATTGATCAAGGATACCAAGGGAATGCTATCTCAAGAATTTGACATGATAGAGACCTAGGAGGAGCTCATTACTGTCTTGGGATCCACCTCCTTAGAGAGAAAAACAAGAAGTTCCTCTAGATTACTAAATAAAGGTATATATTTAATATGCTTTCTAAATTTGACTTTATGAATTGCAAGCTCGTACATTTTCCTATGGATCCAAGTGTTAAATTATTGAAAGAGCAATGCCCTGAATCCAAATAGGAGAAAGACAAAATATATCCATTTTAGTCTATTATTGGATTCCTCATGTATGCAATGTCTCCACCAGACCCCTTGATCTTGCATTTACTGTCAACTCTTTGAGCCAATATATGGCTAATAGTGGAATGATTCACCGGAAGACTCTATTTAAAGTCGTAAGATATGTTCGAGCTACTATCGACCTCTGCATATGCTATGGAGAGACTGATCCATTAAGTATCCACACATTACATGGATATACAAATGCAAATTGGGCATGTGATGTTGACACAATAAAATCCACTTCGAACCAAGCTCCACAGACTACAATGTCTATTTCAAGTCCATTTGACAATCCTTTATCATCATCACACTATATGTGGATGATACATTTATTATTCAACAAAGATATGGAATCAATTAAAAATACCAAGAGAATGGTAACTTATGAATTTGAGATGATAGGGACCTAGGAGAAGCTCATTACTGTCTTGGGATGTACATCCATAGAGAAAAAAACAAGAAGCTCCTCTACATTACTCAATAGAGGTATATCTTTAATATGCTTTCTAAATTTGACTTCATGAATTGCAAGCTCGTTCATTTTCCTATGGATCCAAGTCTTAAATTATGAAAGAGCAATGCCCTAAATTCAAAGAGGAGAAAGACATAATGAAGGGATATCCATTTCAGTCTATTATCGGATTCCTCATGTATGCCATGTCCCCACTAGGCCCCCTGATCTTGCATTTACTGTGAGCTCTTTGAGCCAATGTATGGCTAATATTGAAATGATCCACTTGAAGGCTCTATTAAAAGTCGGAAGATATGTTCGAGCTACTACCAACCTTTGCATATGCTATGGAGAGACTAATCCATTCAGCATCCACACATTACATGGATATACAAATTCAAATTGGGCAGGTGATGTTGACACAATAAAATCCACTTTGAACCAAGCTCCAGAGATTACAATGTCTATTTCATGGCCATTTGACAATCCTTTATCATCATCACACTATATGTGGATGATACATTACTATTCAACAATAATATTGAATTGATTAACTTGGATACCAAGAGAATGCTATATCAAGAATTTGAGATGATAGAGACCTAGGAGAAGCTCATTACTGTCTCGGGATCCAAATCCATAGAGAAAAAAACAAGAAGCTCCTCTACATTACTCAATAGAGGTATATCTTTAATATGCTTTCTAAATTTGACTTCATGAATTGCAAGCTCGTACATTTTCCTATGGATCCAAGTCTTAAACTATTGAAAGAGCAATGCCCTTAATCCAAAGAGGAGAAAGAGAAAATGAAGGGATATCCATTTCAGTCTGTTATTGGATTCCTCATGTATGTGCCTAATCTTGCATTTACTGTCAACTCTTTGAGCCAACTTTATGGCTAATATTGGAATGATCCACTGGAAGGCTCTATTTAAAGTTAGTAAGATATGTTCGAGCTACTATCAACCTTTGCATATGCTATGGAGAGACTGATCCATTCAGTATCCACACATTACATGGATATACAAATGCATATTGGGCAGGTGATGTTGACACAATAAAATCCACTTTGAACCAAGCTCTACAGACTACAATGTCTATTTCAAAGCCATTCGACAATCCTTTATCATCATCACACTATATGTGGATGATAAATTACTATTCAACAATAATATTGAATTTATTAAGGATACCAAGAGAATGCTATCTCAAGAATTTGAGATGATAGAGACCTAGGAAAAGCTCATTACTGCCTCGGGATCTAAATCCAGAGAAAAAACAAGAAGTTTCCTTACATTACTCAATAGAGCTATAGCTTTAATATGCTTTCTAAATTTGACTTCATGAATTGCAAGCTTGTACATTCTCCTATGGATCCAAGTCTTAAATTATTGAAAGGGCAATGCCCTGAATCCAGACATGAGAAAGACAAAATGAAGGCATATCCATTTCAGACTACTCTTGAATTTCTCGTGTGTGCAATGTCTCCATGAGGGTCCCTGATCTTGCATTATTGTTAGCTCTTTCAGCAAATATATGTCTAATATTGGAATGATCAACTGGAAGGCTCTATTAAAAGTCGTAGGATATGTTCAGGCTACTATCGACCTCTACATATGTTATGGACAGATTGATCCATTCAGTATGCACACATTACATGGATATACAGATGCAAATTGGGCAGGTGATTTCGACACAATAAAATCCACTTCGAACCAAGCTCCACAGACGAGTAACCACAACTTTTTCATGCCTTTTACTTACTCCTTATGACTCAATGAGCAGCGATGGAGGGCTGCCTCACTCCTACACATATTTCACACTCTTCTGTGAGTAGAAATGAGCGTTGTCCAGTGATGGACAGATCGCTGATAATTGCTCATATGAAGAGGATATATCAATATTGCTTTGTGCTTTCCAGCGATGGATTGCAAATGCATGGTAAACCCACTTTTAAACACCAAATCTACACTTACAGACCATGCTATTCCAGCAATGGACAGGAGGAGGTCTCATCTTCAGTTGATAATACTACTTATTCATGCATGGCTAACTGTCAAGCAATGGACAATGAACTTGTACTATTTGTTCATAGAATCTTTGTCCCAATTTTTCTACCCCGAAGACAAATATTTCTAGAACTCAAACAAGAAGTTGGGCTCTTTTAATCTGAATAATCCGAATTCAGTCATCTCTGATTCAAGAACAGGGAAGAAGAAGTGTGTCTTAGATTACAAAGCAAAGAAAGGACAGAGCAGTGGAAACAAAGAAGACTTACCAATCAAAAAGCTGAATTTTTACAGATCATAATCGATGTGCAGGATGAAGAAGATAGTGATAGAAGACAAATCATTCAGCAACTGGACGTCTCCAGTTTACCACTAGTAGCCACTCAGGGAGACTTTTTTTACATTTATGTTACCGAAATAGGGTATTTGAGTTTATCCATGTGAAACATTTTTACGCTCACGTTTTACGCAGAATTTTTGGTATTGTTGACAAACTCTTTTATGATATTACATTCGGTTGGACTTATCTACCAAGTGTTAAACGTGAATGATATTTTCCTAATGATGTATTTTGCCAGTTTTATATAGATAACATTCATCCTTGTCAATGTTACGCTTTTAATCGTTTCAAGAACTTTATTTCTGAAAAATTTGGCCATGTCATCTCTGTACAAATTGTAAGATTATTAGTAGTTCTCTCTTACAAAAATCGCTAGAAAAAGGCCTAAATCATATTACTCTTAGACAAGCCAATGTGAATGAAGTCGCTTTGGAGCTTTATTATGGATGGTTTAAACTTATGAAATACCTACCTTCTTATGATGTTGTAGATAGTAAAACTAAAAAGGAACATGCTACATTTTGCAAGAGTATCGCTTTAAGTCATATTAGAAAGGAAAAATGGCTTCACGGAAACAGTGAATCTTTTTCCAAAAATAAAATTGCAAAGGATGAACTACTTTGGCTCACAAACTCTCTATATTTTAATGGAATTGATAAAGCACAGCATAATCCTTGTTTCATGTGTAAATTCTTTGTGCAAAATTTGGCCATAAAATGACTTAACAGTCCAGATTTTACTCCTTCCCTAATGATCAATCTAATCTTGTGGAGGATTCCTTATCATATATAAGGAACATTTCTACAAACATTTTAGTTGAATTTTTTTTGGGAAACAATTCACTACCTTACCTCCTCTGCACTTTTAAAGCCCACAAAGACTCTTTTAGATGGATTACCAATGCTCACAATTGTTGTTTTACCATACACGCCAAATTTCTCACAAGAGCTCTTGGTATGCTGTCACCCTTCCTCATGGAAGGAGCAGGCCGTAAGGCAAATACAAACAAGAGTATCCTTAGAGCTGATACGATTTTACACTGGCAATGTGAGTCATCAATGGATTTCTATCTGAACTTACCATCTCTGATTACCAATATGTGGGTCGCAGATATCTCAAAATGTTATGAGAACATTCCCTTAGATGGCCCAGAGGGTTTAAAAACCATCATGAAAAAGACAATAAAATACGTCTTTAAATATTCCAGATATGAGCTTTTATACTTTAAATGGAATCATTCACGCGAAGTTTTCAATTGGTCTTGGAAGGCAAAACAATCACAAGACTGACATTCTTTGGATATAAATTCACTCTATCAATGGAACAACTTCTTGATTGATAATTGTATTGTTAGGCTTGGAAACAGAACCTGGAGACAGACACGAGGTATCCCTATGGGTTTTTCTTGCTCACCTACGTGGTGC
This sequence comes from Diphasiastrum complanatum, assembly GCA_029204225.1. Lineage (NCBI taxonomy): Eukaryota > Viridiplantae > Streptophyta > Lycopodiopsida > Lycopodiales > Lycopodiaceae > Diphasiastrum > Diphasiastrum complanatum. Next base: position 25,708,041 of record CM055110.1, read on the forward strand.
AATTGGTATCTTTCCTTTTTTGAAGCTCTTTTAGACATATAGATGACATTTGCTTTATCAATAACCCTAATATCGAATTTTTTATGGACAAAACACATGTAAGGAACCCTAATAATCCATTCTGGATTTATCCCCTGAAGTTTCTAGAAATAGAAAGAAAAATGACTGAAGGTAATAAAAATGACTTTCTAAATATTTCTCTTACCTTCAATAATATATCCAGCTTGATTTGTCTTTCTAAATATGACAAAAGAAGAGAATTACCCTTTCCTTACTTACAATATATACATCCGGCTTCAAACAGACCGATCTATAATTCTTATAAGGTTATTATTCCACAAGTTATTGTCGCAATGTATTGCTGTAGCTTGCAAGAGACTTTTCTTAACAAGGTTGGAATACTTGTTGATGCTTTTCAAAAAAATGGATTTATGAGAGATAAGTTGTGTCGGATCATCAATAAGCTACTTTCTTCGGAAACATTTCCTGGTTTGTCATACAGTTTACCTCATGATATTGATGTTCTTTTGGTGGGCAGTCAGCTATCCCTTTTGGGGAGCTAACTGCCCCCAAAAAGATTCACTAACTGCGGGTTGGTGGTTTTTCTCTCTCTCTCTCTCTCTCTCTCTCTCTCTCTCTCTCTCTCTCTCTCTCTCTCTCTCTCTCTCTCTCTCTCTCTCTCTCTCTCTCTCTCTCTCTCTCTCTCTCTCATGGATGCTCCTTTATTCAGTCTTACCCTACTGTATTAAAACAAAAAACGTGAATAGACACTGACGTACCGCTACCTCGGTCCATTTAAAATAATTTGGAGGGAGATAGAGTTTCCCACTCCCACTCTCTCCTTCCAGGTTACTACCCTTTTGGGCACTATAAGTACATGCTCCTCTCAACCATTTTTGCTTTACAACACCGGTGAAGAACTCTGCTCCTCTGATACTCACTGAAAGTGCACCCTACCTACTTACAGATCAGCGATCTGACAACTTATTATATGTATTTGCTTCTTCCTTACATTACGTTTACATTTACTCTACTCTTCGGAGAAGGTTGTTGTAATAATGATCGGATTTGATATGCCATTCATCTTTCTAAACCTTGTTAAGGGTATGATAGGGCAAAAACACATTGAGGTCCAATGATGGACAACAATGGCATGTTTGGTTGATTGAAACCGTCCACCCTACCTCAAAGGGCAACGATGGATAGTTTCAAAGTATGTGATAATTCTCTAAAATCGCAGGTGATAGTAATGATGTAACCACAACTTTTTCATTTTTTTTACTTACTCCTTATGACTCAGTGAGCAGTGATGGAGGGCTGCCTCACTCCTACACATATTTCACACTCTTCTGTGAGTAGGAATGAGCGTTGTCGAGTGATGGACAGATCATTGTCCAGCGATGGACAAATTGCTGATAATTGCTCATATGAAGAGGATATATCAATATCGCTTTGTGCTTTCCAGCGATGGATTGCAAATGCATGGTAAACTCACTTTTAAACACCAAATCTACACTTACAGGCCTTGTTGTTTTAGCGATGGACAAGAGGAGGGTCAATAATACTACTTATTCATGCATGGATAACTGTTCAGCGATGGACAATGAACTTGTACCATCTGTTCATAGAATCTTTTACTTCTATAGTCTCCTCCAACCAGTGATGGAAGGATGGACACATGCATGCATAACTCTTACTTATGTGCTCTTTTTGAGATATTCGTAAACTCTGTGACCTCATGGTATGAAGCTAATGATATCTCAGGCTATAGCTTTCTCATACTACTCCAGCTTCATCAGAATATTACGTGGTTCTTTCCTGAACCAACTACTCTTTACTGAAAGGTATGCAACCAACTGGACCTCTGCGTTGTAAATTAACTTACATAATTAAAAGATGTTGTGTAAAGCGTGTTCAACATAACTTTTCAAGGCAATACACTCACTTCACGGTATCTTGGCCTTCTTATGTTCTAAAATAGTAAAAACTCAGTCCGGCTATAAAAATCTACTATGGCTGCCTCTCAAGAAGCTACGTTTACAACTATTCAGGTACAAACTTCGAGTTTAGATTTACTCTTCACAACTACGGTAAGCATGGTGGTTTTGGCTCCATAAAAACTATGATAGACATGCACTCTACATAAGTTTAGTCTTTCATTCTGCTTTTCTTTCTGTTTTTTCAGCTTCCCTTGTTCAAAAGTAAGTAACGACATAAGACCACACTTAAATCAAATGAAAGTACCTAGAAATAAGATCTGGTCACTAGAAGTAATAGTAAGGACTCCAATATTATGATCTTAGACAACATGGATATGTGTAAGAATCATAGTTTATACTTAGGGAGTAGAATGGCATGGATCTGCCCTACTACCCAGTATAAACACTAATCGTCTCTTACTCTATTCTAATGACATCTTTCCTATACAGTGTCCTTATACCATGGATATTATATCATTCCGATATGACATTCATGGTAACACTTCACCTTTCCTCTATTAGTGTTACTTTAGACTTTTGGTGAGATACAACTTGGAAGCATGGATATGCTCAAGAGTATGAACAACAGTGCATGACATACCTTACGTCGTAAGGATCACTTGGGTCAGTATAGCATGGATTTGCTCTGATACCAACACACGTGTTCACACCAAGTCTTTTGGCTAAATAAACTGCCTAACAGTTTAAACTTTTCATACTCCTCTTTGATTAAAATGAACGGATACGGACCAATTGACCGTAAGTTGATCAGTATGGCACTCGCCCTGATACGGTGATATAACGGCTTGGCCTATCGCTAAAACACTATACGTTTGGGAAGACTGGACTATGTTTTAAAATGCTATTCAAAGCTGTTAAGTAGTATAACTTCTTTTGGACATGAATAACAACTGTCGTTCAGCTATGACACTTGTCTTCCTCACTAAACTAACTTGAGCGGTTTTGTTTTGTGGGATGGACCTATGCTGAGCATAGCTTCACTCCCGACTTATGGTGAGTCGGGAGCAAATCTATGCTCAACATAAGTCGAGAGCAAAGCTATGCTAAGCATAGGTCGAGGGCGGCTCAGCCTTGCAATCACTGACTTCTTCGTTTGGACTATTGATACTTCTGGCAAAGGGTTGTCTACCTTCAGAGCACAAGGACACGTGCTTTGGAAGGTAGTGGTTGCAGACAAGGATGATGGTTTTACTAATGTTGTGATAAGAGCAATTGACAAGAAGGTTTTCTTGTACATTTTGGAGAATGGATTCCTGAAAATCCGTCTGTGTGAGCATGCCATACTGTGAAAATTTTTTGACGATGCATTGAAGACAATTGTTAGTTTAATTTTTTTTTGCAATGCATTATAATTTAAATATTGGTCTGTTCTTTATGCTGAGCATGGATATCGTTTTTTAAAATGACTATTATTGTTGTTTTCGGACATTGAATGTTGCAATCCAAATAGCTGCTGAAGCCCTTGAGAAAAAAAAGGACCCTTCCCTTAAAAAATTTGTGAGATCATTATCGTCTCGCAAGAGCTTGACTTTCTGCAATCAAAAAGACACCCAGACACCTGATTTCACTACTGGAACAGGCCTAATGTCCACTCCAAAGAGAAAAAGAAATGCTTTGGAAAAAACTCAAGATGTCTCCTCCCCTCCAAAATCAAAAGGCTTTAAATCCATGACTCCCAAGGGCTTACATCCCATCTAGAAGAGAAAACCCCAGCCCCAGCCCCAGGCTTCTAACTTAAATCTACCTGAGGCAAGAATCAATCTTGAGCCAGCCAGTAGGGATGTTGCAAAAATGCATGCTCTTATTTATGAAACCAAAAAAATCCAAGCCACCACTTTCATTCTTGATATTGAACAATGTGACAGGCCTCCCATTGACCTAGCCACCGGTGACAGGCCCATGGAGGTTATGGAGCCCAATTCTTCACATGTACATAATTTTAAAATAAATTTAAGGACCACACCCAAGCCATTGTTACTTCCTTTATTGTCCTTGTTGACCATGTTGACTGTCTGACAATGGTAGATTTTGATATTCAGTGTATAGATACTTACAAATCTTTTGTTTTGGGCAGAAGTCATAGCTTAGAAGCTAGAAAGGAGCTCTTTATTGAGTATCCTCAAGTACAATCTTTTGGACAAGTTAGCGCTACAATATTTGTCTAGCTAACTATTGAGGAAGCCAAGCTCCTTGCCTGGGACCATAATATCGACTAGAATTATAGATTGAAGATGACTGTTATTCAACAAGTCAAATTTTTTCATAAGGAGTACCTGAGGCTTCAGACAAAACAAATATTCAATTGTAGTTTTTCTCAAACACAAGCTTTTCATGAAAGTGCAAGAGGCTATGGTAAAGAGCCTCAATTGTAAGGATTGGGAGGAATGCCAAAGACTGTACCCAAACAACTCAAAAGATGAGGAGTTCCAAAGATTTCTTATTTTATTCAGGGATGCGTTTTTGTTCTTAACTATTTCTTCAATTGTTATTTTTGACATCATTATTCAACTTTTAAGTACAAGTTTAGCATTTGAGCATAAGTATATTTCTAATATCTTAACTTCTCGGGTAGATAAATGCTTTTAAGATTATAATCCATGCTTAGCATAAGTGTATTTCTATTATCATTTATTTTCTTTTATATTATTGTTTTTTCAGATTAACATTCATGCTTAGCATAAGTTCATGTCACTAGTAACAAACTTAATATTTGAATATCATGCTTAGCATAAGTGTACTTCTATTATTCACAGAGTTTTGAAGATAAAAAGAGCGGGCAACTTCCAGAACAGTTTAGAACCCACCTTCAAAAAGCCAAGGCCGAGAAAAAACACAGAGAATCACAATGGACTAGAGACTTAAACGCTGATGATAATCCCAAAGAAACGTTTGTTCCCAAGTCTGTTGAGAATCCTCCATTTTTTGATACAATACAACAAGGTGATGCAAGAGGGATAACCAAGTTTGTAAAAGGAAGACCTTATACTCTTTGCATTGCGGATATTCCAAACGGGTTTAAACTTGCGGGGCCATTGAATGATGATCGTCCGTTTAAGTACACTGAAGTGAAAGAGGTCGTTGTTGGTTTCTTGGAGGTCACTACTGCTCCGCTTTGGAGGATAGTGATATTTCACTCCAGTTGGCAACAAGTAGGTGTTCACAAGGCCCTACTGGAAGTCTACAATGCAGGGATAGAGAATACCATTTGGTAAGTACTGATTGTAATTAAACATATATATTCACAAGTCGATTTCTTATTTTAAACATGTTATGTTATTTGGTTTTTTGACTTTTGCTTTTGATGTTTGTAGGTACAAACCAAATGTGCGCAACTCTGGTGGTGCACGTCTCTGCAATGAGATCGAATATCTCACCATCGGTTACTTCTCCACCGATGGGAAGAGATCCATGTTGCATTACAACACTGCAGGGAACACCGATTTTGGAAATCATTTTGATTTTCCTGTAGTGACCAAAAAACTTAAAAATCCAATGACTGGTTCTGTGGCTTGTCCATATCAAAAGCCACAACAACTTGTAAATAGATTAATTGAAATGTTTTCTCATCCCACAGACTAGATTTTAGATTTATTAAGCAGTAGTGGCACCACATGTGCTATCCAAAAGGGCAGACATGTTGCGGTCCTAGAATTATATGAGGGTTTAGCAAGTTTTGTTAAGATGAGACTAGCTGGTATTTCAGTTTTGTCTAATGAGTTTCAAGAGGTTGGCAAGTTGGGCCCCTCTGAGGATGGTATCGCTCCATTTATTAAGGAGCCTCAACCACCTACCAGTGGTGGTGTTGGTGATGAAGGAGAACTGGCTGAGGTGGTTGAGCAAATCTACAAAGTGGTTGAAGAAGTAATTGTTCAAGACGGAACAACACCTTCAACAGACACAGGGGTAGGAAATGTTATGGATCAAGAGGATGATAAGTGATCTGCACTTGATTTTTTAGAGAGTCCAGTTATCTTTTGTGACAACATTTCAGCCCAAATATTGGCAAGCAATCTTAATTTTCATGCTGGGAGCAAGCATATTGAGGTGCATATCATTTTGTGAAAGAACAAGTCATGAAAAGGAAGTGGAGTTTCAACATGTCTCATCGAGGGCGTGTGTGGCTGATATCTTCACCAAAGCATGGAAAAAGACCTGTTCATAAAGCATAGAACATGACTTGGTGTACTTTCTAAATCTATGCTAAAACTAGTTGAAGAGGGAGTGTGAAAATTGTTAACTAGTCCCGACATTTTATTTGGCATTTTTGGAGGCCAAAATGAGATCTCAACTTAGAGTTTGTTTCATATTTGTCAATAGGTATCTAAATAGTGTTTTTATTGTTTTTAGCAAGTACATAAGTGGATGAGGTTGTGTTAGGAACCATTCTTCTTGGTCAATTTTGGTACATTGCATTTGGACCATAATTTCTAGGTTTTTGGTTAGTTGTCATTTTAGGGCATAGTTGGAAAATAGGGCCAAATGACATTATGGATGTTATAAATAGCTGTACTCGCGTGGAGAACAATATCATTTGTTGATCATTTGTGTGGAGAATTCATCTTTGTTGATTCTATGTCCATCTCATGTCATTTTCTCATGTCATTTTTTCACATAGTCTCTCTTGACAAGACCAAACTCTTTGAACCCTTCAATTTATAGCATAATAGGTTAAAATATAGTTGTATAAAGTCTTACAGTATAGAGTACCAAAAACTGAAGCAAATTTTAGGACACCTAGTTGTTACTTGCCACCATCCCATAAAACAAAACCGCACGAGTTAGTTAAGTGAGGAAGATAGGTCTCATAGCTGAGCATTAGTTGTTATCCATGTCCGAAACAAGATTTACTATTTTATCAGCTTCCCAATCATGCATCTTATAAACAACAATATATTCTGCCCTCGAATCGAAACTGTATCAGGGTAGAAGCCATACTGCTTCAACTATTTCCTTGATGTCAATAATTGCCTTGTCGAAGGTCATAGTAGAGTCTTTAGAATGGCATTGGCCAAATCACCAAGAACAGCCTCGTATAGACTAAGTTTGGATATGTATGAGTCAACACTTTGCCAACTACTATGCTTGACCCCAACAGGGTTTGTAGTTGGTATGAAGAGTTCATCTTCAATGTCCATCATCTATGATACCAAATAAAAACAATATATCAATTAGTACATTTCAAGTAATTTTGCAAGCCAAAAAAAATAATAATAAAGCAAAAGAACAAAGAGTGAAAAACCATAATATGTTTTTATGCAAAACCATTGCAACTTGTGAAATGAAATTTGAGGACACACAAGCGTAAATATTATTTTGAAAATTGCTTGTCAGAATCATGGCAATGGTGCAGTCTCATTCAAGGGGCTTATGACGAATGAGGCTCAAGCAAATGGGTTAGCAATTAGAACTGTGTTTGAACAAAGACCTGAAATACCTATGGAAGGAAAAGAGCATTCATGGTTGTGGCATTCATGGACTCTGTTTGTAAACATATTAGCAAATACATTAAACAACAAACTAGAGACGAGCATATTGGATTGTGTGTACAATGGAGGAATTCACAATATTTGAGATCTAGCAGTAACAAATTACCTGGTGTCATACACATGAGCTCCCAGTGTTACCCAATCTTTTACACAATGCACATGATTAAAACAACACCAAGCATTTTCAAGATCATATTTTGGTTGCATTCTTTTCACCAAATCAACACCAGAAGCAGGGTCATAAGTAGACATTTTAAAAACAAAACATCTATATGTATCATCATGAATTTGTCTAGGGAACAAAGAACCATGAAAAATTTCATAGGAACAATGTTAACACGATGACATTTGTTTTGAGACTTTGACCTAAAAAAGAGTAATTTTTTTTGGTGTTTTTTAAGGCCAAAATCATGGATTTTTGTAATAAATCTCTAAATTTCATTTTAAAAAAAAGCCAAAAAAAAATGCATATTTTTATTAAAGTACTACAAGGTTTTTTTTTTTTTTTTTTTTTTGCAAACTTCATGAAACCATCATAATTACAAATGAAATAATATTTCAATTTAACAAATGATTGTTGAAACACGAAATCCCATTGAAATACAAAACGACCTAAATTATATTCACATATTTTCTTTCTAAAGTACTAAGGAATTTTCACTTATGCCTCTCAATTCAAAACTTGACATATTATCAATACTCTCGTTTTCAGCTAATGAAGTGGAAGCCCCGTCTTCTTCGCAGAGTCAACTGGCAGATCTTCCTCAGAATCCATGTCCTTGTAAGTCACCTTTTCTCTGTTGATGATGAGTGGAGGATGATGGTCTTTCCATTATTCCAAGTTGTCCTTTCAATATAGATATAGTTGACTTTCGTAGATGATTGGTCATTGTTAACTTAAAATTTTATGCCAAAACATCTACATCCTGTAAATTCAAATTGTCAACTCTTGGTTGATTTTTTGGCAATCTCTTTCTCTTGCCCTTCGGATCTACTTGTAACATTCGAGTTCATACCTTCCCAAAAAAACATTTCTTGAAGTGGTGCGCAACCAATGGACACATATAGTACTTTTTTCTGATTGCTATTTTGAATGAAAGCAAGTACTTTGGCAATCCAAAATGGATGTCCTTCATTGTTTTCTAAATCTAGAAGTGCAACAACGCTTTCAATTTGGATTTCATTCTGTGAAAGTACTGTACTTTAGGACCATAAATGGATCTACAAAAGATCCACAAGAGTGATTGGATGCTTGCTTAACAATCTATTAATAAACTAGACACAAAAAAGTTGATCTAGATTGACAATTTGACAAACAACAAGCATTAACAATCGAAAGCATTGATAAACATTGAAATCCAAGCCCACATTTGTGTAATACAGGCTGTAGTACGGCCTTCAACCTGAGAAACAAGTAGAAATTGATTTGGTTTCATTTGGATCACAAAAACTCAATGTACATAGTGAACTAGCTTGAGATTGCCAATGAGCTCCAAAAATTTTCTCTCTTCTCACTATGAAGAGAGGGAATACATAGCCAATTCGACTTCCTTCTTAAAGTTAGGTGGATTTCCAGCATGTAATAAGGAAGTTAACTCACTCTCCTTGACCTAAAATGAAACCCTAGTCTATTTCCTAGAGTTATGCTTGGTAGGTAGCTAGTTGGTCAAATTTTCACCTTAAACTTAGGTGTATGTCCTATAAAGTAGGGATGACCACCAAATAGACATGACCAACTCTCTTGACTTGACCTAACCTACATTAGGATGGGTTTCCCATGTGGCATCATGGCCTCACATGTGTGGGACCCACTTGTGTACACAATTTACACTATTCTACATGGTTTTTGATCAAGCTAGATTTGCCAATTTTTGGCAATTCTTCACACTCCTCAAATTTTGCTTGATCTATTTACAACTCTCTTGATAGATCAATGAAAGCTTTTAGAAGTGTCTAAAAAATCCAGCTACAAAGAAGGAAATTTTGAGACTCCAATAGAGAATGATGTCCATGAAGGATCTTTCACCACCTCTTAGAGGATCCCTTACAAGATGTTCCATAAATGTGTCTATATACATGTAGCACACTTCAAAACTAAACATCATGCCAAGCCATGGATTCCAAGGAATTTTGTGCACTTGAAGATACATCAATCAAAATATTAAGTGCATAAATAATGTTGCCAAAGACAACTTGTCTTGCTTGATCCATATGATTGAGCCTAGATGGCTCCATCTTGATACTCAAGGTTCTTCTTTGAGTCCTCAGGTCTTGAGCTTGCTCCTCCACTTGACTTGACTCCAAACCATCAATGAATTGAATACGGTGTTGATCCAAAGGTGCTTCTTCAAGTTTACAAATCTTCCACTCTTGAAAGATCACATTTCCACCATTGACAAATTCTTTGGATGAAAACAAGTAGATTCTACAATCTCTACTTGAAGAGCAAAACACTACCATTATTCCTATCATTGAAATAGGATAATCTTTGGTCCTTACATTGGAATGATCATGCTCAAAGCATGTGGACCCAAAGATTTCTAATACAAATGATGTTTCATCTTTTATGACACTATTCAAACTATTACAAAAATAGTTATCCAATGAAATTGCTTTATCAACAACAAATGTAGATTTCAAAGCATCCTATTTCATTGTCTTGTCATACAAAGTAATAAACACCATGAATCTTAAAGGTAAGAAACAAGTCACCTCATGTCTACTAATACTTTCCAAAAAGTATTCAAAGATAGTAGACTCTCCAATGCTCACCACCCTTGCAAGATGCACACTTGAATGGACAATTTGCATGCAATTTGATGACTCGACCATTGTCATTGAGGACTCCCTTGGAACTCTCATGCTTTGAGGCTGATCCTCAAGATCTTTCTCCTTTGCCAAGCTCATTCTTTCAAAAGCAACACTAGCTTCCAACTTAAACAATCTTCCATGTTTAAATCCCTTTGCAATGCAAACATCATTCTTCAAGATGAAGCAAACACCATGCTTAAAGTGGACATCCAAACCACTTTCTAAGAGTAGACCAACACTAAGCATATTCTTGGTGATTGATGGTACATAAAGGACATTTTCTAGATCCATGCATTTTGAGGATTCTAGATACAAAGAGATGGTTCCAACACCATCTATCCTACACTCTTCATCATTTGCAGTAAAGACAAATTTTTTAGCATCATTGAAAGAGTGTAAGGTTGAGAAAAAGTCCTTTTCACAAGACATGTGGGAGCTAGCCCCACTGTCGATCCACCAATTGTCTCTTGAATTGCTATTGCTTGTTGGTGAGGATGTAGATGCCATCAAGAATACATCTACTTCATCCTCCTCCTCCTCCTCCTTTGCAAGGTTTCCTTGTTTGTCCTCCTCCACTTGTGCTCTTAGCCTCTTGTAGCATTCAGATGCATAATGACCCTTCCTTCCACAAAAGAAGCATTTTTTCTTTGACTTGTCCTTTGAGCTTGATGCATCATCCTCTTCTTTGGCCTCCTTTGGATGCTTCTTCTTTCCATTGGTCTTCTTTTTGCCCTTGAATGAGAAATTGGCTTTTTCATCACCATCCTGCAATGACAAGGAACTCATCCTAGATTTTGCATGGAGCATCCTACACTCTTCAGCCACTAATACAATGTGAAGTTTTTCTATAGTTGGCAAAGTGTCTTGGATGGCAAAACTTTGGACCAAATTTGCAAAGTCATCTCCTAGACCATTAAGGACAATTTGTACAAGCTCTCCATCATGAATCTTTTCTCCAATGGAAGCTAACTCCCTATTTAGAGACTTGATTCTGAGTACATAATCTTGTGCACTCTCCTCACTTCTCCTCATGCTTTGCAAAATTTGATTTCTAAGCATAAGAACTCTAGAAGTGTTGCTAGACTCATAGATTGACTTTAAACACTCCCAAGCCTCTTTAGCATTAGTACAAGCTGATACTTCTCTCAACAAATCATTGCTCACATTCATCTTTACACAATGAAGTGCAAGCCTAGATCTCTTCTCGTATCTAGCTAACTCCTGTGCACCTAGAGGTTCATCTTCATCTTCAATCAAGAACTCATAAAATTATTGGAGCACCAAGAGTGACTCCATTCTAACCTTCCAAATAGCATAATTTGTAGAATTCAACCTCTCACTAGCTTCTAGAAGGTATGCTCCAGCAGATCCCATCTTACTAGTGACTTCTACAAACAAGAAATAGATTTGATTGACTTGAAACTCACAAAGGTCTCACACTTGCAGTGTTTCACTCAAATTTGATTTCTAATCCAACAAATGGACTTATAATCACAGTTCTATCACTCCCTCACAAAGCTGAAATGAAGATAAGATGAAGTGAAAACTACTTTCAAACAAATCTTGCCAAGAAATGGATTTGATTGTCTCTAGAAACTCACTAAGGTCTCTCTCTTGTAGTCTTTCACTCAAATTAGATTTCTAATCCAACAAATGGACTTATAATCTCAGTTCTAGCACTCCCTCACAAAGTTGGAATGAAGATAAGATGATGTGAAATCTACTTACAATCAAATCTTGCCAATTTTGGCTATTTTTGGACAAAAAAATGACTTAATCTCTTTCTTCCTTCTTGGTGTACTTTCAAGACCTATTTTTAACCTTAATAGGACTTGAACTCAGCCTAGATTAATTAGATTCCATGAAACAAATTCAAATCTAATCAATGGCAAATGATCTTGGTAGATTATCCTAGGATCTCCACCAAAAATTACACCAACAGCTCACAAATTGAATTTTTTTGGATCAAATGAATACCATGCAATAAATGTAGGTTCAGAGGTGCCCACACATGTGGACAGTACGGATTTGGACCCCTACCAAGTTTGGGATCAAATCTCCTCACCAAAATCAAGATTCTAGCTTGCCCTCTCAATAGTAGTTTTTAGCACCAAAACTTGCTAAAAATGGATTTGCATTAGATCAATGGCTTATGCTCTTGTACTTGGATCTGATACCATGTGAAAGTACTGTACTTTAGGACCATAAATGGATCTACAAAAGATCCACAAGAGTGATTGGATGCTTGCTTAACAATCTATCAAAAACCTAGACACAAAAAAGTTGATCTAGATTGGCAATTTGACAAACAACAAGCATTAACAATCAACAACATTGATAAACATTGAAATCTGAGCCCACACTTGTGTAATACAGGCTGTAGTACGGCCTTCAACCTGAGAAACAAGTAGAAACTGATTTGGTTTCATTTGGATCACAAAAACTCAATGTACATAGTGAACTAGCTTGAGATTGCCAATGAGCTCCAAAAATTTTCTCTCTTCTCACTATGGAGAGAGGGAATACATAGCCAATTCGACTTCCTTCTTGAAGTTAGGTGGATTTCCAGCATGTAATAAGGAAGTTAACTCACTCTCCTTGACCTACAATGAAACCCTAGTCTATTTCCTAGAGTTATGCTTGGTAGGTAGCTAGTTGGTCAAATTTTCACCTTAAACTTAGGTTTAGGTCCTATAAAGTAGGGATGACCACCAAATAGACATGACCAACTCTCTTGACTTGACCTAACCTACATTAGGATGGGTTTCCCATGTGGCATCATGGCCTCACATGTGTGGGACCCACTTGTGTACACAATTTACACTATTCTACATGGTTTTTGATCAAGCTAGATTTTCCAATTTTTGGCAATTCTTCACACATTCAAATCACCGTGCCACTTCATTTTTGCAGCTTTTATACTTTGCCTATTCTTCTTGAGCCCACATAAATTTCACGTTCCTCACCTTGCACAAGCTACAAGAAATCATTATCTCGAGGAAGATTTAAAGGTTTGACAATTGTAGTTGAAGTTCCTAATTTATGAGGCCAATGAAATTCTTCAGTTGTTGATGCGTGTTCAAGATTGAGCAAACTGATTTTTTGTTCCTCGAAAAAGTCCATCCTCCTATGCTGATCAAACTCATCAAAAAATCGATAAGTTGTTTGAATACTTGATTCCAAAAAATTTAATGAGGCAAATGGATCAACCTCTTGATGTTCTCTTTGTGCCTTTTGTTTTTCTAACATGAACTTCAATGGAGACAACATAGCAAGCTTGATTTGAGTCAATGGAATGTTAAGCAAAAATTGAACTTCAAGAAGTAGCCATGAAATTGAATTTGAAATTGTTTGCCCCATAATAATATAATGTCTGATTCTTTACATTTGATTTTATACTGATGCTGAAAGCTAATATCATTAATATTAGCTACACGTCGCTCAGTTTCATTGGATGCCTTAATATAATCACAAAAATCATATGTGTGTCTGATTAATGAATCATTTGGCTTTGGCACATACGATTTCTCGACAATGATTTGAAGCACTAGTAAAGAAAATGCCTTCTTGCATCTCAACTTCTTAGAAAAGCAACTAAACATTTGATCAATCTGATCATGGATATGCCCCACCAGCATAAATCCTATTTTCAAAAAATTCTCTACTAGCATGGACAAGCATGCCAAAACAGTTTGGTTTTTATTTTCCCCAGCAGTGTTGTCAAATTACAAATAAAGTATTTTCAGATGATTTTCACCAAATTCGCAAATTATCTTGTGTACAATGGTGATCGTCAAATTTGGATCGTTTCGAACATTGGAAAAATTAAAAAAGACCATGGACTCCAAAGTGCCATTAAACACAAGTGCTCCAATGAGATGAACCTGAATAAAATCTGCCTCGTTCAACTTTTTGGGCACTTTGACAAAATGAGACAACATTGTTTTCTTCTGATCCATGCCATCAATAACAAGGCCCAGATATTTTTGAGGACATTCCAAACATTTCTTTCGATGGTTGGCCAACTTTTCTCCTTCAACTATTTGTTGAGCTTTGTGCACTTGAAGGGTCTTTGCAACATCCAATGAAAATACCATGGACATATTTAATAGAATAAAGATATCATAATGTTATTAAAATATATTGAAATAAAATCAATGCCAAACCTGATTAATTTTTATCTTTCTCATCATTGGTCTTTGCAAGTCATTTTGCAGACTTTAACAACTCGCAAGTGGAGCATACTATCATTCGTGATTTTTTGGGAATCTTTACCAGTCCAAAATCTCTTTTCCAAAATCTAAGAAAATATAAGTAACTCAAATAGAAAATATTTTTTATTCTGGCAAACTCTTTGTACATCAAAAATATCTGTAATTTTATAGAATTATCTGGCAAGTGAAAATATAAGAAATGAAACAATTTCCCTCCATGCACGTCTATGAAGTGCTTTAGCCAAGCAGTTACATTCAAAGCATCTAGAGAGATATTCGACTGTAAGGATCCTTCTAATGTTGGGTCTTTCTAAAATCGTGCATGCATTTGTTGAAGACGTGAGTTTTCGATTGCGTGAACTACTTTGTAAGCTTTGTAGCAAACGTCCAAAGCATTTAAGAAAAATACGAATAGGAGTTTTTGTTGGCCTCACTGTCGCACACAAATAGCAATTCCTTTCATCTTTACTTCATAAAAAGAAGTTTGATGTTAATTCTTCGATTGCATTGATACTCAGCTTCTGTAGACAACAACATAAGCATCAAATAATATTCTATGTCTTTTGAATCTCAGATTTTGAAATCAACTATTTTTGATTCGTTGAAACACATAAAGATCTCAAGTATCTCTTATATTTTTCTTTTTGTTTGGAGTCTAATCTGTAAATTGAACTATGACACTTGTGGGTGCTTGAACTGGTTGAGAAGGTGTTGGAATTTCATGATTCTGAATTGTGGCTCCAATCTCAAGATGTTCTAGACCTTCAGAATGCTCTAAATTTTTTGTAGATATAGCCCTTTTAGATTTAATATGACAAATATCACTTTGAGGTGGTCTCCTATGAACATGTGAAAAGCTTGAACGTTGAGGATCAACAGACTTACCAAATTTGTTGAGTTACTAGAATCAGTAACCGAGTGAATTGAAGCTTTTGAATCATCACTTAGTGATTCAACTTGTTCAAAAAACCAATGTTCTAATTGTGCAAAGCCTGTATCTAAAGAGGAAGACAAGGTAGAAATGACACAAGTTGAGTTACAAGTGTCATTTCTTGAAAAGTACTTATATGAGAAATTTCAAAAGATGAATGGGTAAATGATGATGATGCCACATCATTAACAGAAACATGATGAGAATCAGGAGTGGCTTTATACAAAAAGCTTTCATTGGAAATATCAGATGAAGATGATGATGATGCACTTCTTGCTACGTATTGAGTTACAACTAGTAGAAATGGAAGTGGTAGAACTAGTTGACATAGTAACATTAAAAAAAATTCTAACTCCAGACTTATGCTAAGCATAGACCCAAGAAAAACAATTGACACATAAAACTAAATGTGATTCACAACCTTAACATTATCCTATGCTAGTCATACACATGTTGCCAGAGCTAATGCTACGACGAATTCACGATTCTCTATAGTTATTTGCATATGTTTTCATCCACACTTTTCTTTAAGGTCAGAATCCTTTCATTTGTTATGCTTTGAACTCTTTTCTATGCTGAGCATGGGTAACAACATAGTGCAATTACTATTGAGACAAGTTTTCATTAAAGTTTTGCTTCTTATTACATGGGTGACCTATGCTAAGCATAGGTGGCCTCTCAGGTCCTCTCCTCTCACCTATGCTCAACGTAGCATGTCTTCGGATCCTGAGTGCTCACCTATGCTCAGCATAGCATGTCATCATGAAGTTTTTCTTCTTATCACATATCTGACCTAGGCTGAGCATAGGTGGCCTCTCGGGTCCTCTCCTCTCACCTATGCTCAACATAGGATGTCTTCGGGTCCCGAGTACTCACCTATGCTCAACATAGCATGTGAGGCATGTTCTATGAGCATAGAGGAGCACTCGTATGTCTCCCTTGTTGCAAGTGTCAGCTTGCTAAAAGTAGAAATAGTGAGACATTTTAGCAATAATATGTGCTTCTCCAAGGTTTTAGAAGCTTGTAAATCATGAGAATTTTCAATTAAAATTTAAAAGAGACGGATAAGTTTCGTTCTATTTTCATTCTAAATGAGACTATGATAAATATTCGACTCTGCCAAGATGATGCCATCAAAACATATTTTGATAAAGCTCTTGTTACTTTAAATTCCAAGACAATAGTGCATCAATCCTAGATCGCTCATGTCATAAGCATTGGAAAGATCTGATTTGATTCATCAATTAAGCTCTCATTACTTCCTGTAATAATCAAATCATCCATGTACAACACAATGAATACTATATCATAATCTTGTCTTAGAATGTAAAGATTAGGATCAGCATCACTCTTTACCATTCCCCTTCGCTTGAAGTGTTCATCAATGAAAGAGTACATGCCCGTGGTGCTTGCTTCAATCCATAAATGGCTTTGTTGAGCTTACAAACAAGATGCTCTCTCCTGAAGAAACAAAATGTTTCTAATTACAAAGCCTTGCTAGCTTTCAACTCTCAGCCTGACAAAGATGTTCGCAAACACGAAAGTCAGGAGACACGAAACACGAAAAGTTTCGTGAACGTGAAAGTCAAAGGAAACGAAGACGAATGGTTCGTGAGCACGAAAGTCAAAGCAAACTATAATGACCTCAATCCAAGGATCCTATTCTAAGCATGCCAATCACAAGCAACACAAGGGAACCTGATGGTGGACAAACCAACCCAACCAAACCTAGATCAAACGGATCTAGCCCCCAAGCTATGGATCAATCACTCAAAGAGAAATGAGGCATCACTCTAGCAGCCTCCTGCCACCGGTCATGCTATCAAGCATACACTAGTGAGAGCCCAATAGGTATACTTATACCCTCCAAGGCCCATGCACCACTAGTAGTGCACTGTGACATCTCACTGGACACCTCTGCAGCCTATCTGGGTCACGTCATCCAGTTTTCCAATTACTCATTGATAGACCCATACCAATCCACCATCAAGAGTTTAGACCGACAACCATTAATTATGACCATGTACACATAAGGGCCCCAAATCCCTTATAGTCACAACTCACTTACGAGTTGTCGGTCTACCGGTCCCTAGCGTGGACACGCTACCCAAGACCAGTCATGGGCATGACATTATTCCCCCCTTATTCAATTTTTGTCCTCAAAACTTAAAATTGGAGAAGTTCCTCCTTAAGCTTCCTTCCTGTTCCCAAGAATCATCATCGTTTGTACATCCCTTCCATCGAACCAGATGCTCGGTAACTATGCGATATCTCAATCGTTTAGTTCTTGTATCCAAGATCTTTTCGGGTTCAAGTGGAGACACACCCGATGATTCATCCAACAGGTCCAATTGACCTCCAGATCCAAGATGCTCTCCTTCACGTAGACTCTTTCAGAGATGGCTTACGTGAAATACGGGATGCACTTGAGATCCATCCGGGAGTTCCAATTGGTAAGCTAAGGATCCGATCTTTTTCAAGATCTTAAATGGTCCTCTAAATCTAGGGGACGATTAGTAATGCTAGCCGGTACACGTTACAATTGAATCCATCGAGATTCTCAAAAAATATTCAACCCCCCACTTGGAAGTCTCTCGGTGATCTTTTCAGACTTGCATAAAGTTGGTCTCGCCCGAGTCTCTACCGCAATGGGTGATATAGGCTAAAAACTATACGTAAGCACGCATGGGCTATAACCGGTAGCCAAATGCTTACTATAACTCAATCTCCATCAAGGATAACTTCCTCTCCGAGGAGATTGCTATGAAAATATGAATACATATCTTAATTGATCTTTTGATCACCCAGGTAATCCTTCTTTTAACCAATCAAGTATAACTTGAATCTGAACTATGATTTGCTAATCATAATTCATTGGATTCTTTTCCTATACTCAATAAAAGAACGTGATACCTTCACATAGGCAACAACCAATGATTAGAAGAACTTTTAACCTTTTGAGTCATCTCTAGTTTAGCAAATACGGCCGACCAAAAGTGACCAGTGAACTTCGAATCGCAGATGTTCATAATGTCACTTTGGTACCGTAAAGCCTAAACAGACACTCTATAACTACTTGGTCTATATCCGAATAAACATAGTCGATTTGGTAAGGTGATCAGTCATACCAAAATTCGACTAACCTATTTATTCATTCGGGGTATGAATACTATCCTCTCCTATGGTTAGGTAATTCCTAGAATCCAAGTTATGATTTACCAATCCCAACTCTCCATATTCCCAAGACCATACCAATCATGAGAGTGCATTACAATTCTTAAAAGACACATGAGTTGTTCTTGAAAGTCCTTTTCCATTTGGAAAGTTCCAGACTTTCCCAACTCACACACATTGTCTATAAAAGGATTGTAATTCCAAGAACGCCCTTACTTTAGACATGACACAAATTGTCATTTCAAAGTTAGGGTCTTAATCTAGAATACGTCTACATTTTCCTCTTCAGTTCTAATCTAGAATAACTTAAGATTTACCGGAACCTCATTACGTCAAGTTCTAACTTTTGGCAAACATCTATCCAACTCTCCTGAGTCTTCCGGGATAGCATTCCATCCTTTTGAACGGGAAAAGATAGGTCCCAAAAGTTTTCGTGTATTCTATGCACACCCATCTGTAAATGAATCCATAAGGTTCATAGTGACAAATTTAGAGATGGGGAAGAATGACCCGGTTTTTCTTGTTCTTAACAACAAATAGTGTTGGTACGCCCACGGCTTCAAGCACTATAAGAAACAACTTTTTTTGTTCCATTTTATTCTTTCCATAACAAGCTTCAGGGCCGTTTTTGGCCGTGTCTGTTTCCGAAAAAACGACACCTTGGTCACAAAAAAATCCAAGAATTCATGTTCTCGGTTGCCCACTGCAGTTAACAAAGCGAATATAATTCGTCAATTGTGAAAAAGCCTTCCAGAATTCCTCCAGGAATTCAGCCCAATCATAAGTCTATGGGTTGCGTCCTCCACCACGAGGAGTCCTTATCCAAAGCAAAAAAAACTAACAAAATTCACTTTTTTTGTTTTTCTGGGATGTTGCATAGGCTAAAGTAGCTTGGCCAACGATTTATCCAGTCAATAACAACTTCTGGGCTTTACTCATTGGAAAAAATTTCTGTTTTTTTAAGCCCAAGCTGTAAATCCTAATGGGTAATTATCGATTGAATAGATTTTGCATTCGGTTTTCTTTTTAGTTTATTGCCCAAATGAAATTACGACACACCACGGTCCAAAATTTTAACCATGTGTATTAAATATCTTACGGGGTCATCACTGTCGAGTGATGTCGGACTAATTTTCATTAGCCACCCAGAACTAGAGTTTTATTCCATCTATTTGCATATGAAAACCGAAAAAAATGAAAAACAATTTACATTCGGTTGAACCCATTATGGGTATATTTTTCCTAATGGAGCAATGTCCTAAAAAACGCAGTTTTTACCGGACCATATCGTGCTCATAGGATTTATACTGATGAGGATGCAAATTAGGTCTTATGCAATAAAAAGTCAAAAAAAAACTAGTTAATGTAACAAAAACGTATTTAACATTTTGACTTAAGCCATTACGAGTACTAAACACTTTAACTGCATTTGCATTTGTGTAGACCAAAAATAGACATGGAAAAATCGAAACAAAAAAAAGATCCTCCATAAAAAAACTCGGCGATCTAGAAACCCCTCGCCTCCAAGTGTGCAACTAGCATAGGACTCTATGTTAACAAAAATGCTAACTGAAGTTCACCTACCAAGCACCCCCCCGCCCCCTTCTTCCTCCACACGCAAATACCCTCATTTCACGGGTTTCTCCAAAACCCGAGAGCAGGGAAGGAGAAAAAATAGCACGCAGAAGTTCGAGAGAGAGCGAGAGAGAGAGAGAGAGAGAGAGAGAGAGAAAGGACCTGTGGCCATAAGGAGGGATGGAATCGCGCCATCCCCCCACCACATATTCAGCCATTTGCTTGCAGGTTTTAGCAGGAGGGAGGGCGCCTAGAATGCAGCATACTGGCATGATTTTGAAGCCAATACTAATAATTTTTTCCAGATTTCTTGCTCTTAAAGATGCAGGAAGCATTCAAGCATAACATTCTGTTGTTACTTTGCAGATTACAGATGTTTTAAGGGCGGTTTTACATCATCCACAACTCCTAAAGTCTGAACCCAACTCTGTGTTTCAATAGAAACCTGAAGTTCAAAATGCGTAAACCACATTTTTATGCAAAAATTGTGAAAGATTTCAGATCCTTAAGATCCAATCTACTTGAATGATCTTTGGTTAGAAAGAGAAATACACTACCAATTTCACCAATGTAGAAAAATCAGCATCTACACACAATTTGAGATGCAAACACTAATAGAACTTGATCAAACTTGAATGAAATGATTATGTACTGTTGCTGTCCGTACAAAACCAACAAGCTACTGTATTTCACACGTGTGGATCCAAAAATAACAAATATAGATCATTCTACACATAGAATTGCAAGCAATCACCAAGATAGTGCACCAATGGATAGTAGAACCCAAGAGAACCATGTATAAGCATGAAATGAGATAGAGAAGAGAGAAGATGACTCTCTCCATGAGTTACATCCTTTTATAGCAGGTCCAAACCCTATTTGGCCACTTGGCTTTCCCACCAAAATGCTAACCCTACCAATTTTGGGTAGCAGCAAATTGTTGAAGTAAAGGTAGACATCTCGAAACATTTCGAGATCGTGGGAGAAGCCAGGTGTTACCTAGGCTTACAAATTGAAAGGGACTACAAGGGAGGTAAGTTATACCTTCACCAGTCCAGATACACCCATAAGATCCTAGAGGACTTTGGGATGCTGAACTGCAAAGGAGCGAACACTCCAATGCTCGCAGGGACGGTGCTGACGAATGATGACTCTCCAAAGACTGAGGAAGAGAGAGAACAGATGCAGCTCACACCTTACATGAAGCTGATAGGATCACTCATGTACCTTGCAGACAACACACGTCCTAATATTGCTTATGCAGTATTCAAGATGAGCCAATTCTGCACGAATCCTGGCTCGACACATTGGAAGGTTGCGAAAATTTTTGCAATATCTTCAATTAACGAGGGACTATGGCTTGTGTTATTGTCGTGGTGCAGGTTTCAGGATACTTTCGTACAGGATGCTAGCTGGGCATCTCTCAAGGACGACTGTAAAAGCGTCTCAGGAGGATGCACCATCGCATCAGGAGTAGCAGTTCTCTGGGTCAACAAGACGCAGACCGTTGTAGCCCAGTCATCTTGCGAAGCAGAATATGTTGCAGCAACAAAGATGGCCAACGAAATAATCTGGCTAAGGCAAAACTTGGACGAATTGGACGAAACAAGGAACGAGCCCCTGGTCTTGCAGATGGACAACACCTCTGCAATACACCTGACGAAAGATCCCGTGTTCCATTCCAGAATGAAGCACATTGCGATCAGGGATCTAATTGAAAAGAAGATGCTGCAGACCACCTTCATCAGAATGAAAGACATGGTTGCTGACATCTTCACTAAATCCCTGGACAAAGGACTCTTTGAGAAACAAAGGAGCAGTCTCGGGATCGTAAAGCTATCATGCTTTGAGAGGGAGCTGAAGAAACGAAATGTTTCTAACTACAAAGCCTTGCTAGCTTTCAACCCTCAGCCTGACGAAGATGTTCGTGAACACGAAAGTCAGGAGACACGAAACACGAAAATTTTCGTGAACACGAAAGTCAAAGGAAACGAAGACGAACGGTTCGCGAACACAAAAGTCAAAGCAGACGAAGACGAACGGTTCGCGAACACAAAAGATTCACGGACGAGAATCTTTTGCGGTCCAGTACGAGAGAAGACAAACGACCAAAATGAAACCAACGACGAAAACAAAACCTTCTCCTGTCCTCCATGCTCCAAAGAGTACCAACGAGATCATGCAAGTACCCAGAAGTACAGATATCTGATCTGATGGCATGACGTCAGCAGATACATTTTAGGTCATGGCTAATCTGCCACTCTTGTAATTCCCTGATTAGTTGTAGATGCTTAATCACTCTAATCTCAGATTTACATAGAGCGATTATACTTACTGGATGATACTTGACATATAGATCAACTAAATACAGATACAGTGTAATGTAGTAGTCTGATGATAGTAAGCAATCAAGACGAAATACAGACAACAAGTTCACCTGCGCGCGAGACGAGTTCAGTGATCAGGATTCATAGAGATCCAATTGTCCGCTAGTAAAGCGAGGTGATTACTCGTGAGAGAACCGTGTTTCTCCCACGCCAACGCACTGCGTGTATTTGCATGTAGTGCTTGAAGAAATCAGAGGAAGATCAATATAGATAATGTTGGTGTCTGATCTCGAATGCAAATGCGTCTGCTGTTTATTCGTGTGTCTAACTAAGTTTCTTTGTTCATTTGAATTTCGCACCTTGGTTGAAACTATGTTGAATGCTGCATTAATTTTATAAATGTAGATCAGCAGTGCCTGACTACACTCTGGAGGACTGTAGGAGTGATTCAGCTGGCAGTGTCCAGCGATCGCATCTGAACTCTATCCGAGGGCACAAGAGAGTCGTGGTTCCTTCGCGACTGTGAAATCCCTGATTATCATCATCTCCCTCTCTCAACAAATCCTTGAGGTTGTACTAAGTACACCTCTTCATCCATTAAGAAAAGCAGATTTAACGTCCATTTGTTGGATCTTCCAACCATAGAAAGCAGAAATAGCAATGATAGAACACATAGTCACCATCTTAACTACGGGTGCGAAGGTTTCCTCAAAATCAATACCTTCTTGTTGCTCAAATCCTCTCGCAACCAACCGTGCTTTGTACTTGTTGAGTTGCCCATATGCTCCATATTTGATCTTATAAATCCATTTGCAAGTGATAGGCTTCTTACCATAAGGTAGCTCAACCAAATTCCACGTCCTATTTTTTGATATGGCTTCTATTTCTATTTCCATAGCTGCACGCCACTCCTTGTGCTCCTTTGCTTCATCAAAAGTTTTTAGTCCTTGAGCCTTGAGCATAGAGCCCATCAAAGCTAGATTCATCTCTAATCTTGCAGGAGGTTTTCGATTTCTACTTGATCTTCTAAGCTCTCCCTGCTCACTTGATTCAAGAGTATCTCCCTTATTAGCATCACTTGTTACTGACAAGTACCACTTAGGCACTCTCCTAGGAGTCTCATTATTAACCCTGTCTTTTTTCCATTGGCTCTTCCATACGACATCAACTTCTTTCTTCACATGTACTTTAGCTTTATCATCAAAGGAATAAATTGTCAATTTTATTTGGTCATTTTGACCCATCTCATCAAAAGTAGCATCTCTGAAAATCATGATCTTTTGTGCATCTGTGTCATACATCCTGTATGCCTTGCCTCTTTCATCATATCCAAGAAAAATACACTTAATAGCTTTTGCATCCAGCTTCTTTCTTTTTTCATCAGGCACATGAGCGTAAGCATCACAACCAAATACTCGTAAATGAGAAACATTAGATTTCTTTCCAGTAAAAGCACCTCCCAATTTGCTTGACTCATTGAGGACACTCTCGCTTAGAGTTGCCATTATTGGATAGATGAGTCCGGATCATAAAAATGGCTCAGTCTGAGCACACAACCTGTTTCCAAATTTTATCACACCACAGAACTGTATACATTTGGTTGTGCACCTGATATCGGTACGACACGACTGCTCGGGATTCTCTTTAGAACGCACGCGTGGATCCGATATTGGTACGGGTATGCGATATCGGTACGACACCTTTAGCGCGTGGATCCGATATTGGTACAAATATGCTATATTTGTACGACGTGCGGATGTACGACTACTCAGGATTTTTCTTACCTCTGGCACGTCGATCCAACATTGGTACGAATAAGATAAAAAGTAGAGGGAATATAAGAACTTTCAAAGGGAATATTCTAGATTTTCCACTTCGGAGCGACGGCTACGCCGCCTCCTCTTTGCAAAGATTTCGAAATGTGCGATCGTTCAAAAGACAGAGATTAGTAATGTGAAAAGTATGAAGCCTCCTAACTCTGAATGGCAGTACTAGACACTGTCTAGTGTGATTTGCGGTACTCCGAACAAACAAATGAGGGATTTCTTGACAAACCTCTCACACAAATGGCACTTTTCACAACAACTAGGAAGTATTGTAAAAATATCCTCCACTCAATAGATTTTCAATCTGTCTGATGATGCCCTGACCTTTCTAATGCCTCCGGAACTGTGCTTTTCACAACAACTAGGAAGTATTGTAAAAATCTCCCCACTCAACAGATTTTCAATCTGTCTGATGCTGCCCTGGCCATTCTGATGCCTCTGGGACTGTGTCTTTGTTCCCCACTGATGATTCTGAGCTCCAAACCTGCAAAATACACCAAAGAAAGATTTCTTCCAACCGTTTTTGTCTCTCCAAGGTTTCACCTCCCGTGAAGGACTTTCTCACTTCATCGAGACGTGAGCAAATGTGTCGGTTGAGATGTGAGCAAATGCGTCGGTTGAGATGTGACTCAAGACATGGCAGGATTGTTCTGTAGTGGCTCGGTCGAGAGTTGATGTGTAGTGGTCCGGTCCAGACAAGAGTCGTGGCTCGGCTTGGGAAGGAGCGTGAAGCGTCGGTTGAGAACTGAGCTTCGCGCTAGTAGTGAGCTCTGTAATGGAGGTGTGGAAGTCCTGAGAGCGATGGTTTTGCCGCACAGATCGGTTTAATGTCTGTGTAGTTGTGGAATGACGCCAAATGTTCACAGATTCACTGAATCTGTGAACATGGTTTTGTTTTTCTTTGACTTTTTATTGTTCTTTCTTCGTTCTTCTATAGTTGTGATTCTTTACGGTTCTTCTTCTTATTAGAACAGTTACTAAACAGAAGTGTTACTCAGATTGCAATGTGTATTTCCCAGCCTGTCAGTGGGAGTCACGGATCCGATACTCAGCTACATGCATAAACCAGTCATGTAACCAGACATAGCTCAAGAAGATCAATATTTTGAAATAGGGAGTAATCCTACCACTATCTACTAAATCAAAAAGCGATCAAGAACAAGATTAACTACTGAACAAGGAACAAGAAACAAGTAATTAGATTCCTAACAACATTTTAACAGTCTAAGAATCAAGAAACACTCATTTCTTGATGCCTAGATTGCTCAAGAACAATCAAGAATTGGAATGTAAGAAAGTATGCAAGATCTACACCACTATTCCAGTCTATTTAGTTTACTTGAGTGCTGATTCCTATCTTATTCCACAAACAAGAAATGAATCCTAATCCACAACTAAACATGAAACAAGAAAACAAGAAACTAGTTAATCCACAATACAAGAAAATCAAGCATGCTCATAGAAACTTCACTCAAGAACATTGCCATGAACAAGGAGCTTAGCAATTATCAAGAACTCGTGGAGGATCTTCTTTATTTGCTCAAGAGAACTTGACAATACATTCAAAGCTCCCTCACAAGAGAGGGGGGCCCTTAAATAAGCAAGAAGGCTGTCCATGTGGAGCCCAAGTGGCAATTCCACCAAATTAGAAATTACATGTGGAATTTGCTCTTCCACTAAAGGTCACCATCAAAAGGTGGCTCACTCTAACTAATTTAAGGGGGGTCTACATGTATTTACAAAGCCTAGGAAATATGACTAGCTCCTACATGGTCATTCCTTCTCTGGGATACACCATGTAGGCTCACATAGATATTTCACTGTCATCCTAGCTAGTAATTTCTCGGCTCTCATGCTCGGCTCTTAGCTTCTTCTGCTCTCCTCCTTCTGAGACCTCCTCGGTCATGGGTGAGAGGTATTCTGTGTCTTTGGCTTGGCTCGGCATCTGGGGATTCTCTAAAACCTGCTAACAGGATTCTAATTAGATAATATAGATAAATTGCATCTAGAGTAGAAATTCTAGGTTTTTTATGAAGTACCAAGAAGTTATCATTTTCGGGCCAGTTTAGGGCAAGTGGCCAAGTGAAATTTTGGATGCTATAACTAGCAGTACCAGATTGGAAAAATAATCTTTTTATTCTCTTCCTATGTGGAAAAATCATCTCTTTTGATTCTATGTCCATATCTTGCATACTTCTCATGATATCTTGATTTCTAGTGTGTAGAATGTGATTTTTCTTGTTGATCTTCAATCCACACGTGTGAAATGATGCATGGTACTATTTTTTATAAATGGGGACAGTACCACACTAAATCTAAGTGATTATGATCAGATCTTCATGTGTTTTGCAATTCTAGCATGTGTAAAGTGATGATTTCTATCTTGTAGCTAAATCTAGATGTGTCATCCTAGCATCATTTTAGGTCAAATCACTTTTAGATGGTCATTTTTTGAAACCACTTACTGGAATGTAGAGACAAAAATTGCTCATGGTTGTGGATGTTACATTCTACTAATTGATGTATCAAGATTCTAGCTTTTGCATATAGATTTTGCTTGATTCAATATTTTGCATTTTTGGAAGAACCCTAAATTTGATAGGATCTCTTGATTTTAAGTTGTTGGACTTTTCCAAGAGTGGGATTCAATATTAGGTATTAGAAAAAGTTCATCATATTGTGTTTAGATCTATTGTGATCAAGAAATCATCAATCTATGTGCGAGGATTTGCTAGAAGAGAGAAAAGGAGAGGCTAGATTGTTTCCAAATCTTTGTGATTTCTTCTTGCCATCATTTGTTAATTTTCAAGTGAGTTCTAAGTGCATTGGAATAGGTTCAAAGAGAATATCAAATCATTACAACATGGCAAGTCAAAATGGAGCTCATCATCTATCCTATACACTGCAAACTACGTCACCGTTCAACGAAATGAGAATGAATGGACATTCAATATACTTAATACATGAGTCAATAATCAGAGGTGGCGAATCAAAATTCCTCCATGAATTCCCTTGTATCAGACTATTTGATTACATAGGATCAAAGATCTTTAGAGAGAGTGAAAGTAATTCAAGAAGTAGAGATAGTATTCAATCTATAATTAGCATAGTAAGATCACAACACATAGTGTGCTACTGCTGTGAACCATTCTCGAGCACAGGATCGTGATTAGATCGTTGTATTCACAACAACTTAATGCATATTCTAAATTTTTTTTATGTGTGTTTTGCACTGACGAATGTTTTTTGATAATTCCTTTCTCTTGTACTGATACTCATTCCATGACTCATTTGGAATATCTATCTCGAAGGAAGCATGGCTATCATAGACACCTAACTCTTTCGTTTCCTTCATGGTTGTCTTTGAGACCTACTAAGATATTCCTCTGGTCGATCTAAGCAATTGTTTGAATCAACAAATTGGTAAAGATCCTGTCATAATTTAACATTGAGTTTTTTTCCCTTGACTGGATTTCATATTTAGCAAGAGTGGTATCAAAGCTTATAAAAAAATTTCCAATACAATTATTCCGTTTCATATAAATCCAACAAGTGGTATCAGAACCAAAGGGTCCAAACTATTATAGTATTCATGACTATTTTAAAATTTCTTAGATCATGGAAGGTACATATTCTTAGATCCACTTGATCAATAAGTTCAACGGTGATGATTTCCACAAGATGCTAACATGTCTCTTCTATCTAGTCTTTCTCCCTCTTACGACAACTTAGTATTGCTTTCAAGCAATGCTCCTGACCTGTCTCTAGAAAAGTTTATTGTAGAAGTAGTAAGAAAGAAAAGCTTATCCACGTCGAATACGAAGAAAGTCGGCCTCTATTAGAATAAGCAACAATTCTATAAGAAGAGATATTCAAAGGACAAGAAGACTAAAGCTGAGCAGACTAATTCAGACCATCAATTACAACAGCACAATTGACAGCAACAAAATCCTAAAACCAAACTCTTCTGCAAGTACTGCAAGAGAACCAATCATGACATCAAAGACTGTCAAGTTCTCAAGCACAATGAAGCAAAGAAGAAGATGCAGCAGGATGGAGGATCTGATTCTTCCAGAACCACTCATGAAGATCCAACATTGCTAATGGTACAAGATGATCAACAATGTAGAGATGCCTTACTATGGTATCTCGATTCTAGTGCTTCTTAGCAGATGACTCCATGTAAGTTCCTATTCGAAGAACCCACGCTAGTAGATTTGAAGTATATTTACGTCGGTGACTCTAGTACAGATGATTATGCACTTCCAACCAATGTGAGTACTACATGAGATCTATCTTGTACATGCATCATAACGGTATGGTTAAGGACTTAAATATTAATGTTGCCTCCACTAACATTCAACATGTCTGTGAGATGTGCTTACTAGGCAATAGCCTAGATCAAGATTTCCAAAGCAAAGGACAAGCCACTAGAGCTAAGTCCATTTTAGAATTGATACAGAGTGATCTGTGCGGCCCTATGAGTACTCCCTCTCTGGGTTCAGCACTATATTTTATCACTTTATCGATGGCTACTCAAGGTTTTCCATAATTATGTTCATAAGGAACAAGTCTGAGGCATTCAACTGTTTCAAAGAATTCAAGTAGTTTCCTGAGACACACACTGGTCAAAAACTCAAGACCCTGCGCACAGACAGTGGGGGAGAGTATATGTCAGATAAAAGTCCAACTATATATCATCATGCGACATTCATCATCAGTTCACCACCAACTACACACCACAATAGAATGGAGTAGTCGAAAGGAAGACCTAACAGTACTCAATGCAACACGATCAATGATGTCAAATGCTCATCTATTCAAGAATTTTTGGGCTGAAACAATTTAAATAGCTTGCTATCTGCAGAATCAAGCATTAAAGTTGTCGACTTAAAGAGAGATAAGACACCTAGCCCTAACGGTGTCACACCCGACTTCTTCCTGGCCCATTGGAATATAGTTGGTCCTACCCTTCTGCGAGCCATCACGAATGCTTGATGCATGGGCTCCTTCTCTCCTTCCCTCTCCCAAGGATTGATGAAATTTATCCCCAAAACCAACTCCCCCTCTAAGATTTTGGACTACCCTCTAAGCTCATTCATGCTCTCTTTGCTCTTGCCTCCTCCTCCATTCTTTTCCAGGAAGTCCTCTCTCTGTCCTTCCTTGTTCCTTGTGGTATTAGACAAGGTTGACCCCTCCCCCCCCTCCCCCCCCTCCTCTTTGTCATTGCTATGGAACCTCATTTTATATATCCTTTAACTAACTTCCTCCCCTGTCTTCCGCATTTTCTCTTTCCGTGATGTCCCCATTGGCCCTCAGCTCTTTGCTGACGATTTGGCCTACGTTATTGAGCTACACCACCATTCTACTTCCCTCATCCTCCTTGAGCTATATAGATTTTGCGACTTCTCTGCCTCTCTAATCAACTTGCAGAAATCTGACATTATTGTACTCTCACATGATACCCTCTCTGTTTGGTGTTTGAATCTGGGACTTGATGTCCTTGCTTATGGAACCACTTTTAGATACCTTGGGTTCCCTCTTGGTGTTTCTTTATCTAATAGAGACCATTTTAATTGGATATTGGAGAAAATCAACAATAAACTGCTTCTTTGGAACTCTTCTGACTTATCTTTCCCGGCTAGACTCATTCTTCTCAAACACATCATCTCTACCTATTTCACCCACTTTCTTTTCATTTGGTTTCCCCCCCCTTCTCTCTCTCTCTCTCTCTCTCTCTCTCTCTCTCTCTCTCTCTCTCTCTCTCTCTCTCTCTCTCTCTCTCTCTCTCTCTCTCTCTCTCTCTCTCTCTTTCAAAAATTCCTCTGGAATATTCGGCCTACTCTTCTTAACTGGGATATCTAAGAAGGTTGGTGGATTTGGTCTTCTCGATCCTTCTATTACCTCTCTCTCTCTCTCTCCTTTATAGACGTATCCACTCCAATTTTACTTATCCTCAACCTTGGTCCCTGATGATGACAGCTATCCTCACCCCCCTTCCTTCGTCTCAAGTTACCCCAATTTTATTTCCTTGATTTCACTCGTTTGTCTTTTCTCTTCTCAATCTCCCTCCCTCCTTTGTTCAAGTCAATCTATAGAGTTCTCATTTCTATGCGTGAGAGCTTACCTTTTGGACTATTGGTGGTTCTATTTCTCCTCTAGAATCATTGTGGTTCAATCACCATCATATACCTCTAGCGTTGACTGAAAATAGACTTTGTCGCAATCTATCTCGTAACATGACGTGGGAACACATCATGAATTCCATCTACTCCCTTAGCCTCTCTCGCCTCAAAGCTGATCTTGGCCTTACCACTAGTGAAACCAGCTTCATCTCCTACCCTTTCTCTCATGGGGACCTTGGACCTCTTTCCACCTCCTCTTCCACGGATCAATGCACTAAGTGGTTTTTCAAGGCTTTGGACAAAACTAGTAAAATCTCCTACTCTTCTGTCTTCTATTGCCATCAAAGAGCCGAATTTTACTTTCTCTTGGCTTAATGGAACCTTTCGGATCCCCCTCACATTTGGAAAGCTAGATTTCGGCGCACTCACAAGATTAAGACTGGCAAACTCGAGCTCTTCTCTCTCAGGATTCTACAACTCTATCTTCTTGTTCATGCCCATTATAGAGGAGATGTTACACATGTCTGTTCTAAATGCAAAATATTAGATGAAGATGTGTCTCATCTTTTTTTCATTGTCATGCATCTCTTTAGAAGTCAATGACTGATCTCTTTCTCGCTTTCATACCAGATTCAAGAGATTCAATCATACTGATGTGCTGCTAAATGATATTATTTTTTAACGATTTGAAGACTAATGTTTACTAGCAATGCATTAGGAGTATCACCCTATGGAACAGTTGGTTAGAAAGGAACACTAGGGAATTTGGGAATGGTGACTTTTTATCTCCCCCCTTCTACTTTTTAAGGAGACTGATAAATTTGCGCTTCTTTGATTTTCTTTTATTGCATGTACTTTTTGTAAAAAGTTTCTAATCCAAGGTTAACAATCATCGAGAAAAAAAAAATAGTAGAGCTTGTTTCTCTCTTCATGAGCATGCTAAAATTATCTAAAGCCTAAATCTAACATGATATCATAGTAAGGATCACTGGTGTAATCCTAAGTTGAATTATGTGTTGAATGTTAGCTGAAACTTGCTAGGAACATGAAGTTTTTAATTTCCCACTTTGTAATGTGTTGGTCCCACCAGAAAGTTTTGGTTTTTTGCTAGTACATTCATGATTAAATGATTTTATATTTAAACAGATAGTATGTGAAGGAACGAATTTTGATGATACAACATGGAGGTTCTTCTTGCTGAATCTATATCATTTTCCAAGGAAAGTGAGTTACAACTCGGGGTTTTTTTTTCAAAAGAGCACAAGACTAGTATATTATGAACAAAATGTACATTCTAAGATCATATGCTATGAAGGCATATCTAGCCCATCCAAAAAAAACGTAAAGAACACATGAATTTTAGCCCACAATAGAGCCTATCTAATGAGCTGAAAATGGAACAACTCCATGTTTTACATTTGTGACATGTTGCATGAGGCCAAAAATATTTGTGGAACCATCATTGCCACTATCCAGTTTCAGGTGACAGGCTAGAACTTTGCCAAAGCCATATTGCGTGAATAACCTAAAGAGCCCCTCTTGCATGAAAGTGACCAGCTTGCTGAAGTGTGTGGGCTGCTTAAAAATGTGGATTGATGATACATTTGTCCTAGAACTTCTATTGTAGCCCAACAGATTGCATCCCCATCCTTGCATGAACTTTGATGCAACCTTGTAGTGTAGAACCCCTCCTGCACTGATTCTAATGCCAAAGTGGATATTGGGTGTAGTGTGGGTTCAGCCCACAAGAACATGGAATAAATAGAAAAATTCACAAATCACCAAGACTTTTTGATGGGAAAGACAAACCCCTAGGGTGCCCCAACCTTTTAACGATGCATCTTGGTTTCCGAGAGGGGCTTGAACCTAGGACCAAAGAAACTATGGATACCAAGCTAACCTATTGAGCCAACCCCTTCATATTGAGTCTTTGGTTCCTATTTTTTATTGAAGGACAATGTTGTCGAGTGTCCATACCTACATTAAAAATTTGGTAGAAACATTAAGTAGTAGTTGAAGTTTCTGCCTCAATTCTCAGTTGTGTGCAAATTGCAAACATCATATTCCAGCATGCTGTTTTGTTGGTCAACCCGTAACATTTCTTGCTCATTGTGATAAATAATTGGTCCCTACTCTGTATAGTGGCATTCAATATCTGACAAAATTAATGATTATGATCTATGTGGTAGTTTCTATTTTCTGATCTTTTATTCTCTTAGTACGACTCATAGATGCTTTCGCAATTCAAATCGCAA
Source organism: Diphasiastrum complanatum (assembly GCA_029204225.1). Classification (NCBI taxonomy): domain Eukaryota; kingdom Viridiplantae; phylum Streptophyta; class Lycopodiopsida; order Lycopodiales; family Lycopodiaceae; genus Diphasiastrum; species Diphasiastrum complanatum. Next base: position 25,740,765 of record CM055110.1, read on the forward strand.
TTCACAAATCGCTGTGAGGAAAAAACAGCGATTCACTGCGAATCGCTGAGGTGAAAAAAAAAATTCTGTCAGCGATTCGCTGCAGCAAATTGCGATTTGCAGAATCGCGATTTGCTGCAACTATGGTTCAACTTTTTCAAAGTGAAATCAAAGTTATGAAAATTTATTTTATGTGGATAGTTCATAGTTGAATTTCAACAATCGATCTGCATTTGGTTAAGTGCTGTTGTAAACCAGATATTGAATCCAAATGGTAAGCTCTTTGGTGAAAAAGCTCTTTGTTAAGTTCCTTTGTCTAAGGGAGATGGAGATTTCATATTCTCATTATTGGCCTAGAATATGACCACCTTTAAAATGCAATAAAGTCTTAGGGGACCGTGCAGTTTTGAGAACAGCCAACAATGCAGGCACCAAAGGGAACACTTTGGTGGATGGTTTGACTTTGCATTGATGTTGGACGTTTTGTTGGCAGAAAACATTTTGATGATCACATGTTTGATCAAGGGAGTGTTGGAGAAGTAACCTTGACATCCATAACGACATCATGACTTTGCAAAAGTAGATAATCAGTTGAGTGTTGCATTAGCACATGATACGCTCTTGCATTTTAGGGCAATGTACACCAAAAGTTGGCTTGATCAAGTGTACCTCTAATGAATGAATTTGCTCTCAACGTGCTTTACAAATTTCAGCTTTCATAGTGGTTGATATCACACTACACAGACAAAGACTCCAATCTTTAAAGACACCAACACATCAAGAGTCCATGACCCTGCTTGCTTGGAAAGTTTGAGTATTTCAAATATCAAAGCATAGAAAGATTAAATTTCGGTCAAAAAGAATACATGTAGATGGAGATCATATCTCCAACACGTACGAATTCGACCCTATTTTGTGGCCAGCATCTAGGTAGCTGCCATTTAAAAAAATAGCCTCCCAATGAGAAAGTGGCCTCTGTACAAAAAAGTTCTGAAGGGAGCAGATGCAAGGAGCAGATGCAAGGCCTGCAATGCTGTAACTTGTAGCCACTTCTAAACTACCTGCAAATTTGGCAGGGGGTCTGAACCATAGATTTTCAAGAAATTCACTTTCCTCTCCTGAGCTCATGGCTAAAGTGTCTAAAAGTAGCAAAGACTAGAAGAATGAGCCTTTGTAAGTTATGCAATATAGAGTGATCAGTTATGTGAGTGCCCACATCCTTTTGCTGATGAACAGCAGGAAAAAAATTTGTCAGAACAACTAACAAAATTATACAGAGTACAACTTCCCAGATGGCAAACGAGAGGATGCTCGATCAGTAGTGTTGTGAGTTTAATAATTCTTTTCTTTAGCATGAGTCTCAAGACTATTTCTGATTATAGCTATGTATGCATTGTTCAGGAAGGCACTCACAAGGGTTAGCATAAAAGTAGTCCTCTTCCTTTGGTTTATCAGTTATTTGCCTTCGCCTGCAGGGTAAACCCAATCGATCCTGATGTACTCGCTTCACAGTAAAGGCAAAGCCGTCCCAATTCAGAGCCCCAGATTCATAGTCATTAAGAAGCTTGATGAGTTTCTTCCGATCCAGCAAAATCGTTTTTTTGAATCCCAAGAATCTGCAACATGCCAACACAACTTTGCACCATTCAAAGACCTTCAATAAACTCTAAAGAAGAAAGATCAACGAAAGCATAAATTGCTGTATGGGTGAGGCAAAAGCCTTTCATATCCAAAGAGTAGCAAGCATTTATATCTCCAAAGCTTTGTGAATTGTATTAGAGGTTTCTAGTTGATTCATCAGCCCAGGGATTGCACTCATTTTGCTACTCTTTCCCATGTGTTGCATGTTTTTTGAGTTGAACTATTCTAACTACTATTTCAATAAAACAACCCTGCCACCACATGCAAACACAGTTTCTTTTGGCATTTCAACAAAAAATGGGCACAAACATTTACCTGCGATGCCCTTCCACGACCTTGGCCATATTACCATCATAGGTGGGTATGAAGACATCACTTGATACAGAAACCAAGTAGTCCAAAGCTGCCATTTGGGATGAATGATTTTGAAAAGGCTTTAACTCCTCCTGGGTCAAAAGCATTTCTTTTCGTACCTGTAATGTTCCAACATCCATTTGCATCATCTTTTAGATAAAATAGACCCGAGCTATACGATTCCTACACCAATCCACAACCCTCCAATTTGGACATGAACTCTGGGGGACGAGTCGATCAGCTGAACCTTAATTAAGAACTAACTAGTTACACTTAATATCCTTAAACAACAGATAAGCTTACAATATTTGGAAAAGCTGAGCGTAAGGCAGACATCCTTCGAGTTCCATTATAAATTTCACCAGCTGCAATGTAGATCTGTGTATTTTGGTCATATCCAAGAGCCTTTAAAATCAAGGCAGTTTCCTCTGGTGTTAGTGGACAAAGCCCATCCTTCCTCTTTTGTGCAGAATCAATGATTTTCTCTTTCCACCATGGATAAGCGTACCTAAAGAAAGAAAATTGACAAAAATTAGAGATTAAGCAGCCATCATTAGGCCTATGAATTTTAAGTTGGAAAATCCATAAAAGCAATCAATATCTCAATAAACCCTTTGTGTCTTCTAACACATAGAGATCACTATTATCACTGTAATTCCACTACCAAATTGCAAAAACCATGCCAGCCAACCTCATCTTGGTAAGCTCTTGTGCCTCCTCCTCAGAACAGCCATGCGTGCAACCAGAAAATGCCAACATATCCATCTCATATCTCAGATGAAGTACTACAAATGGCCCCTTCCTCCGTAGAATATTTACCAATTTCTCTCCTAATCCCTGAATTCGAGAAGTAAACTTCAAAGCATGGTAATTGACATGGCACCGAAACATCTGAAGCTCCAAAGGAAGACCATTGTTGGCTAATCGAGCATCTGTTCTGTTGAAATGCAGAATCTTATGCTTTTTTAGAATTGGAAGAATCTGAAAAGTGGCATAACCATATTAGGAAGTTGAGGTGTACATGAGGCAGAGGTCATCCCTTTTTGAATCTTGTAACAGAATCTGCTTCGACAACAAAATCTAACCTGTTGTTGGTAGTAAGAATCATTTGACCAACTCACTGGGGGCATGCTTCGGATAATGCCATTTTTTGCCTTTCGATAAAACTTCAAGGGTAGGCTCTTCATTATCCGAACTTCATCACCAAGAGCAGACATGAAGTGATTGACATCAAAAATATCCCCGAAATCACTGTGGAGTAAGTTCAAGGCTCTTAATTGCTTAAGCTAGCACAAAACCATAGTCAAAACCACTTCAAATAACCACTTCAGGACTCGTCAAGAAAGACAACTGCAAGGACAAATTCCTCCATTCTTTTGCAGCAAATGAGAATATAGTGATTTTTCTGGCAGACTACAATCTATGCCCAAACTTTCAGAATAAAAAAGTCTCACCTCCTTTCCAAAAAGGAGACTGTTTAGAAGCGGATATGAAGGAGTGCAGCAAGAGATACTAGTTTTGTAGGGTTCAGCTACAATGTAATTTGTAAAATACACATAAAATCCCAGAAGTCTATTTATTCATAAGTAGACCAACGTCAAACCTTGGGTCTGCCCAAAATGAAGTCTTGTCTACTTCTGGAACAATCAACGTCACGTTCAAATGCTTTGCGATTGTGACCATATCACATATCTGTCAATCCCATCCCTCAGGGGTCATAAAATCTTGCAATATGCAATTAGAGAGCTTACAAGAATATAAAGTAGGGCTTGAAGAGAATGCTGACAGGCATTGACCACATTTGCCACCATTAAATGCCTGTCTCAAAAATAGTAATAAAACTTCTGGGTTTAAAGCCAAGAGTGAAGAAAAGTTGTACCGCAGCACGCATTTGATTCAATCCTCCATTACATGACACCATTAAGTAGCCATTATTCTTGTAAGCTCCTGGAAGAAATCCAAAAAGAAAATGTTTTGCTTCAGCGGGCGGAAACCCTCAAAAACTGGTTTAAGATGCTGTTTGCATGAACACGATAGAAACACAAAGGGCCAGTTAACAACAAACATTGTAGTCAACGTCAAGGAGCAAGTTACATAAGCAAAGCATTTGAACGTGACGTTGATCCAAGTGGCTTCCAAGAAATGCACAGCTTTTTATTCAAAATATGCAAGAAAGAGCTGAGTACTTGACATTAAGACTGCCTAAATCCCATGCTCTTTGCAGAAAACTTTTGATGGAAGGATGAAGCATTCTTTCCTTATCAGTTCAACCAGGAGTTTGAATGTCTTTCATGGTTACTTGACTATGAGCTTACAACTTAATGACATCATCTAAGTGATCCAAAGAAGCATAACTATTGTAACGTTCGCATCCATCATCAATGGTTACTTCATAAGGGTAACTAGTCCTGAAAACTCAATCTCTGAAATGGTTTTCTTGCTTACTTGGAAAGACAGTTTTTCAACACCTTAGAAAGTAATGTCTCAGAAGATATAACAAAATGCAAATATTAAATTGAATTGCTGACACAATTGCGTATAGAAGTCCTGACAAATGGTAGTCACAAAGGTACAAAAGAAAATAGTCACTGCCATTAGCAAAAATTCTAGCGAATATGTCAGAATTTCATCAACAGAATGCCACAACAGGGGAGAGAGAGAGAGAGAGAGAGAGAGAGAGAGAGAGAGAGAGAGAGAGAGAGAGAGAGAGAGAGAGTCATTAATGTCTTTTCCATGCCCTAAGGCATATAAGACCAAACAAAACATCAAAAGGGATAGAACTCAGATGGGTCAATGCCGTCAACAACTTAACTAAAAACAGATTAGCTAACTAAGAAGAGAATTTTATGGTCAGGATTATATGGTGCAAAGACCATTTACAAATTCAACTAGACATCTCTTCATTTCGCTAACTCTGATTCTATCTCAGAATTCAAACTCTCATTAATAGTAGTAGATTAACTGGACATCTCAAACTCAAACTCAACTCGATATCTATTTCATTCAGCTAAACGTTTAGCTTCAAAAGAACCGATTTTACCGTCTCTATATATGAGGTGTTTCCCTGTATCTTTCGCTTTTTGCAGAGCCTCTTTTCTTTCCAACACTTGTACAAAGGTGAGGTCTTCATCTAGGAAGATCTTGGTATCTTTCAGTTTATATCTTTGACGCAATACACCCCGTCGAGACTCCAGTCTCCAACGAGGTGAAGTGCGGGACCAAGGTGCTAGCATCTTTATCCAGAGAGAGAGAGAGAGAGCTGCAAATGTATACATCCACAACTGTGGATCACTGATAACAGTGGGAGAATAATGATCGCCACTAGTACGCTACTACATCTGACTGAATTCAAATAAGCTAAGCTACTCTGAAGCTGACTCAACTAAGGAAAAAAAAAATCTGTAATCGATTAACCACATGCGACCAAATGTTTCAAACAAGAATTGTTTCAAACACATTCCAAACGTTTGGAAGGCCTTCCTTGAGACCCTCCTTGTAGAAGTTTTTTAAGACCCACATTACTAACATGCAACTTTTAAAACATTTGAGACCTCCTAACATGTTTGGTTGCAACTAACGTCCACTACAAACGAGGCCAATATGTATACTACTTGTAAACTTTGAGAGACAGTCATTCTTTTCCAATCATAAATGGGCCCTTGACTATGAGACTCTTCAAATGACTGACTTTGTAGCTAGGATTGCCTTTCTTTAATTTCACAAACCTCTTTCCTGCAAAACTGACAGTTACCGAAAAAGAGCAGTCTCATCCCAATTGTGAGTTTTTTTCGGAAAGTGAATCTTCTGGCCAACCATGAAAAGGAGAACATCACCTCTTCCAGGTATATCGGTGTTATGTCTAGAGTAATAACCAGTGTAAAGAAGGTGTAAAGAAGGAAGGAGCCTTTCGAATATGAGATGCAAGCATATGTGATGGTTTTCTTTGGGTCACAAATCAACTTTCTGTTAAGTGTTGAAGTGAGGAATTATTGATTTTCCCCCTTCAATATTGCAGCTTATTAGAGATAGATCCTTGAGAAACCGTGATATTTTACTTTCTGATAAATGAATATGTTTTTCACAAATTACCAGGTGTTGATCACTTTCAAGCTTCCACTAAACGTTTTGGTAAATTGTTAAAGTTGTTGCATCTGAATTTCAACTTGTAGAGGTTTATAATGAGTGATTTTTCAAGCCCAATCTGATTCCATAATTTTCACTAGTAACTTAGGGTCTGGTCAGGATTCATAGGATAAAGAAAAAAAGACCAGGCTTGAAAACTTCTCATCATGCCTTCTGAAAGGTCAACTGAAAATGGAAATCCAACTTCATCAATGAGTTCTAAGATGCTCTTGTTACCTGGAAGGCTGGAAGTTTCAAGACTCAAAAGTAAAACTAACTCTCAGTTGGCTACTCAAAACAGTGAGCAGAGATTTTTACAATTTCAATACATGCCACAAAAAATATGTACAATTAGAGATCTCTATTATCCAGAACAATCCCTATCTATTCCTCCACATGTTGATTGTCAGTAATGTATATCTCTAAATGTCTCTTAATGTCACCTCTGGTGTTATATTGTTTCCCATTTCCTCACAATATGAGTTTTCTCGACGCATATAGGCATCACCATGTGCATGCATCTGAGCCTGCTGTACCAATGCCTGGCGATATCAGTCAACTCTAGCCCCCGCCCTGTTAAAATGGTAGCTCTTGTTGGAGGCAAGACTACTGAGAAACCTAAACCAAAAGTCCAATAAATGCCCTAAATTGCCAAAAGCCACAACTCTACTTGATGCAAGGCAGTGTGTGCTAGTAGATACCATGTCACAGTTCAGCGGCAATGACCTACAGAAGATGTAGTGGCAAATTTAAAACAGACAAACAGTTAAGTGGACATGCAAGTAGGTGAAACACAAAAGTGGAAATTCAAGTAGATGAACTAGTGCTTGCGCGTCGTGGATACCATGTCACAATCTAGTGGCAAAGACCAACAGAAGATGTAAAGGCAATGTGAAACAGATCACCAGAGAAGTAGGTGAAACAGAAAAGTGGAAATTCAAGCAGATGAACTAGTGCTTGAGAGCATGTACAAACACATCGAAATACTCAAAGCAAGCAAAACAAATTATTAAGTACTGTTGAATACTGAAAATAGATGAAACAACAAGAAGTGTGGAAATTGGTGGAGAACAGCCTAATCTATGATGATAGAAAGATGCAGAAAAAGTGCTAAAAGCCATTATTCTCATAAAGCTTGACCGACAAATCCATGGTCTTGGAAATATCCCCCAGTGCATTTGTTGACAGAGGGCAAAAAGCTTCACAATATCAAAGAGTAGGAAGATCTGAACAAAATCCCTCTCTTGCTGTCTGCACAGCAAAATTGCCAACTATGGGGACTCAGGTCAAGGTAGGTAATTAGAAAAGTCAATCTACTTGATAGTTATATGTAAGTGTACAACAATTATTATCACTTAAGTCTCGAGTACCTTGGGTGTGAGTATTATGTTGGACTCAAGAGGTATGAGCTGAGAGGGGATGAACTGCGAGCAATGTATAAGTATACAATACATACACACAAAAATTGATTTATTAGCATGTTGGCTTTACAATTTGTAGAAGACAAGTTATCATTGTATAATTAATTTAAGGGTATTGAGGTATCTTTCAATGTCCTCACCAACCATGCTAAGATTTTGAATCATCTCCATTCCCCAATGAGGTTCATATCTCTATTCATGGTATGAAATCCTAGATGTAAGCTAAATTCCCCCAATGATTAAAATTCTTTTTGCTCTAGTATCATATTTCAATCATTCCAAACCTCTCAATTATGTTAAATAGGTAAGAAATGGAAAATGCCAGACGTTGATGTCAATTTTGGGGTATTGCAAGCTTCTCTTTATCCAAGGTAGCCTTCTAGTCATAGAATTTATGAACCGTGGGCGGTTCACCACAGTTCTGAGAACCGTACGGTTCTTAAATTTTTTGGGAGAGAACCGTGGTGAACCGTATAGTTAATTAATTGATTTTCTTTTGGTTTCCCACCCCCAAAATAGCCCAAAAAAATTAGGGATTGCGTACAGAATTAGTACAGTACAGTACAGTAGCATACAATAGCAAACAAAGTACAGTAGCAAAAAAATATCCAAAATCTGTGAAATGAGGACCAAAAATGCCTTCAAAGGGGTTTTGGGGCGAAATGGGTAATTAATTATTTAATTAATTAAATAGAGGAACCATACCACGGTTCATGAACCGTGGTACGGTTCATCCCACGGTTCTGAGAACTGTGAGTTCTATGCTTCCAATCCCAAGTTTAGAGAGCTCAGAGAGAGAGGTTTAACATGGATTAATGCTTTTTTTTGCTCTCGCACTGTACAAGTGCTTATAAGCAATCGCCCAAAATTGGTTCCGAAATAATTGGAAGCCCAGGTAATCATGATCCTCTCCTTTTTCTCTCTCCTGATACCCATATGGTATGCAATTTAAAAAAAAAATACCAACAAATTGCGAATCACGACCCCCCAGTGAATTGGATCAAGAATCACGACCCCCTGGCGAATTGGGGTTCGCAATTCGAATTGTTGTCTGAATCGCGGATAGTGATTCGCTGCTTTTGCACAGAACCAACAACAGACTGAACTTCCTTTGTGATGTCACGAACTATCCCCAACTCTTTTCCCAAAACACAAAGTTGCAACAAATGTCATGATATAGCTCTACATGTCATTCAGGCTTCGATGCAAATTTGTGTTTCAATTCAAGTTCAACGTAGCACAATTTCCATCCGAAAGCTAAAGGCTTTTCACCAATAACGTCAAGCCACTCGTCTCAACTTCTGGAAGTACGCTCTCAAGCTATAGTCCACCTAACAATAGAGCTCTCCTTAGGTTAATAAATCACCCAAGGAATCCCAATTTCAAATCTTTCCACAAAGAAAAAATTTCACTCACAATCTACAACGGGCATTAAATTAGATCCACAAGTTCTTCCATATCTATGGAGCTCTGATACCATGTCAACAATCTGCAATGCTAAGCAGATTGCAAGCATACTATAGTATACGCAAAATGACATGAAGAGGAGGATCAAGCCTACTTCTACATGACCCAATTCATATTAGGTTTACAACATTCTAGAAACAAAGCACTCATGATACAATTATAATGTCATTGCATTCTAACAAATTCTAGCTTGAAATATGAAAACCTTATTGTCCTCTTCCAAATTTCAATGGCCAATCAATAATAGAGAAACCCTAATGTCAATGGTCATCTTAGCATCTTTGCATAGATTTTTCTTAAGATCTACAATCAACCCCTTATGATTACAAGATCCTTGACATATAGAACTACCACCACAATATCATGTTGTTGCCTTTTGTTATACAAGTTAAACTTCATGATTGCTTCTTTCAAAACTAATTTTTCTAAGTGCTCATCTACATGGCTATATCACACCCTAGGAGCACATTTTAACCCATACAAACCTTTCTTCAATTTACAAACAAAATACTCCTAACCTTTTGCTTCAAATCCTTGAAGCTGATTTATGTAAAACTCCTCCAAATTGGCAAGAAAATGCACTTTTAATATCCATTTGTTGGATGTCCCTACAATAACAGTGAAACGAGATTGAAACTTCTTTGAATCCATTTGTAATTTGAATCATTTGTTTAATTAGAGAATCTTTGTAAAAACAAATTAAGGTGTTTTCTAATCGCTGCATCATTGGGTGCTCGAGCATAGACGATCAAGTTCAGCAGCAAGGACAACTAAAATGGTGCAGAACATTTTGTGCAAATTATCACATGCAACATTTTCAATTCCATGTGCAAGCCTTTAAGGGTGTAGACACCATGTGCAGCTTATTGCATTGACCTACTCATGCAAGATACTTGCCCCCCACATTTGGTTTTTAGCAACACATGCCCTCAGTGTCAGTTCTACTAGGCATGCTCTTGGCAGGTGCCACACATATTGCAAAATTAGTTTGAAGAAGTCAATCCCATCAGGCTTGGCTATCATTTGCTTCGTGTGGTAAGGCTATCTTCACAAGATGGTCATCAGTGCGAAGTCAAGTTCAAACGTAGAAGAGATTGGGAGATGTATTTTGTCTCCAACATCTCCTTGCACAGCCTTCTCATTATTGCAAGTTATATAAAGTTAATTTTTCTCCAAATGAATTTGTACTTTCAGATTGCAAAATGAATTGCTGAAAAGATGAATTTTAGGAAACATAAAAACCTGGCCAAAATCTCCTAGTTCATTCTATAGGGCACTGTATCGCATAATGTCCCTTAAAAAATTTTACATATAAAAGTCGATGGGCTTTGGAGCATAAAGGATGTTATGCCAACAAAGCCCATGGGCTTTGGAGCAAAAAGGCCACTATACCCATGAAGCCCATGGCTCTCAATGAAAACTAACCCATAAATGGCACGTCTAAAAAAGGCTCAACAACAAATTTTGCCTCCAATTTTTAAACAGGATACAGTGCTGCCCCTGGCAGACTTTATGGGTTTTCCGAGCCGTGCCCTTGGTTGGGCTTTGCCCTCACAACGCTCTTCAATCTTATAAAGTCATGAAGCACTTGGCATAGGACTTCATCCTGCACTAGAATGTTGTACATCCTAACTGAAATTACAAAAAGCTTGTGCTGCAGATAAGATCATCTTGAATCTTTTGAAACAATGCAAAACCAAGAGACCATTTGATGTAAGGGTGGTACCCATGCCCTATTTCAACTCTCTCAAGCCTTTGCAGCAGCGATGTCATTAGAAAATTTGAAAGATTTTGAGAGCTGTACTTAATGCATTCAAGCTTAAAATTATAAAAATAAGTAGTATCAAATTCTGTGAGTAAAAGGCAGTAGTCCAGATTGCCACTTCAAGCTGAGCTGAAAGTACAAATGTTTGGATCGAATTGTGAGTTTCATGATTGCCATAAGCTAGAAAGCTACTATTTTCACGCAGTTCATTATGGAAGCCAAAAGTGTGAAGATGTTTCTTCTTGGCCCACTTTCTTACAGAATATACGCAAAACTTACTTCGAGGTCGCTGGACACGCTGGATCTGCCGAATTGCAACAGCATGTGATTGGGGATGAGTGAAACAAAGTGGCCAGCTTCGGATCAAAGGTGGATGCCAGAGCTCCCCCCACGCTGTTATTTGTATAACACAAGTCCATAGCAGAATGCTTGTGCTAATGCGTAACAGCCACATGTGTACCCTAGATCTCGACAAAGTTCGAACCTTAGACTTGCATGCCATCGTGAGAGCAGCTGCCGCTTTCAAGAACGACTGCTGCCATGACTCTTTTTCATCTCTTACTTCTTTGCTGTCATTAAAAGTCCGTTCCACGTGCATTGCCTCACCAGGAACTCTTACGACTACTGTGGCTTCAGACAGCAGCTATGTAGCCCCTGGTGTTGCATCAAACCCATAGCCAGAAAGACGTTTCCGAGTATCATCCGCTTCTATTTATCATCCGAAAACCTGAGACATTTGTTGATACCCAATTTTCCGATGTCTTCGCTACTCTCCCTCGACTAAATTTGAATGTAGCAAAGATGCTACAAGCTGGCCAAAATCCATCACCCAGTGCATGTCTGAAAGAAGTACCATCGGCGACGTGAAAATTGTCCCTTTCTGCTTGCTCATCTAAAGCTCAACAATCACTGATCCTATACCATCCCATTCACAATCACTGCTCACATCCATCCAAAAATTTAACTGCCACATCTACGAACTACTGGCATTACGGATGCTATCGCGCTCACAATAATAGCAACCACAAACTAGTCCAGATCAATCACTTTCTCAACGTATTGCAGCAGACAGAGAAGCCGAGTCCCAGAGCCATAGTCGGCTTCGTTCTTCTTCTTCGTCGTCGTCGTCGTCGTCCATATGGGGCTTTGTCCCTGTCTTGTCTGTCTGTTTGGCAGTTTGCTCCGTAAAAGTACGTATTTAACAAGAGACGAGCCTTCGAGAAAGGTCTTGTGCGAAAGTATCCGTTGAATCTGAAAAAGCCAATATGGGGTCTCAAGACTTGAGATGAATGGGGAGGATTGACTTTGCACCCTTGGTGCAAGAAAACAAGGGGTGATCTTTTGATAACTCTATGTTACAATTCTAAGTCTAAAATACCGTCATATTCTTCTTAGCTTTGGTCAGATTTTGATAATTTCAAATTTTCATGTTGTTAACTCTTGATAACGTAAGCCATTGCAACCCATTGTGACGATTAGCTAAATTGTGACGATTAGCTAAAAGGTAGGTTTGCGACCCATTGTGATGGTTAGCTACAAGGTAGGTGACGCTATTAAATTAATTTGAGCATTAAAATGAGTTTTTTTGGCCTTGCCTTGCAAAGACAATATTATGTGCTGAAGTAAATCAATGGAATTTAAAATAAAGTCAATATTAAAGGCTAGATGTCGTGGTGTGAACACTCAAGGCCTGGACCTTGTTGGGGGCTAAAATAGGGTGCATGTATGGAAAGTCTGCTTTTTAAAGTTTTTTTATTTTGGCAATTTTAGTTCTCAGTTCTCTGTATTTGACATTTTTTAAGGTGATGTCATGTATTTTTTTTCTTTGCTTGAATAATAGTATTTTTGCTTTTGATCGCAAGCTATAAAAACGTTTGAAAAAAATTAAGTCGCTTAATGTGAGCCGGCTTCTAAGTCTAGGACCTAGGCTGTTGCGGTTGTGAAAGAAGGGCTATGTTGCATATAGAATGGACAACTACCTAATAGCTTGTTCGCATGGTTGTAATGCGGATGGTTTGCATGCCTCAGTTGTCTATTGCTGGAGATTGATTCCATCAAACACCATGACACTTGGGAGATAGTGGATCTTCCAAAGGGCAAAAGACCCATTGGCAACAAAATAATGGGTGTACTAGACAAAGTACAATGTCGATGAAACAATTGCAAAACACAAGGCAAGGCTTGTAGTGAAGGGCTATGCACAGAGGAAGGCCATTGACTACGAAGAGGCCTTCGCTCCTGTGGCCAAATGAAACACACTTCACATGGGAATTGCCTAACCGGCTATTCAAATGGAATCTACATCAAATGGACGTAAAGTTCGCTTTTATGAATGGTAAGCTCGAAGAAGAAGTGTACATGGAGCAACCTATTGGTTGTGATACATGGCATGGAAGATAAGTCATAGGTAATGTTGATGATTTGATTAGTGCAATCAAGAAGTAATTTTGTTATGTAATATGTATGGGCCCATAAATAAAGGTTAATTGCTTCTTGGTGATCATATCTAAAGCTCTTGTGATATGCTTGAATGAAACTTTTAGGATCTTGGTGATGTAATGTGATTTTAGAGTAGTATGCGAATCATCACAATTTGTAGTTTTCAAGTAGTACTAAGCTATGCGAACACTCTCTTATCTCCTGCCAATTAAAGAATTATAGCTATCGGATGGATAAGGATGAGCAATCTCCTACAATATAAAAGACTACAACTTCAGCCCATGTAAAGACCATATAGCTCTCCACCAACACCAACCTAACTGAACGATAGAGACAAAATTTTGCAACAAATAAAGAAAATTGTATATACTTTTGTTGGAAGTAAATCTGATTTGCACGTGCTATGGCTAGATCTACTCACGATGCGGTGTAGTATATAGAGGATCGTCCACTTTCTAAGTTTCTACTAAGCTTCAAACAGAAATGCGAAAATAAAGAACAATGACGAAAGCACTAAGGCTTACCCAACTAGTGCTCGGAATGGAAATGAAACTATCTAAGATGACAAAATACAAAACCTTACTAAGGCTTACCCAACCAGCAAGGTGATTAAACCAAATCCTAGATTAACACCCAAAGGGATTGAGAATGATAGATTGTGGCTAAACTAAGCACAAAGTGATTAAAAACATGCCACAATAAAAACCAATGAAAGGAGGCAAGAGGAGGCCGAGCACCTTCCCTCAAGCTATGCACCTTCCAATGGGAACACAAAGAAATAGAGTGACTTCTCAAATAGAGAGCAATTTAGCATAATCTCAAAGTGTTATTTACAAGGCAAATACCTCTCCTTTTATGGCAAGGAGGGTCTTCCATAAGTATCCACTAACTTATGGGACTAATCTATTTCTAGCCTTTCTAAAACTTCTAACTTAGGAAAACTTAAGATAAAATATTTCTAATCTTAAGTTTCCTAAGTCTAAGTTCTAAATCTAAGTTTAAGCTATTTTATTATTTTTTAAGCTTCTACTCATGGGCTTACAAACACATGCCATGGCGGAAGTTTATTAACAGACACTCATACGTGGACTTACAAAACACATGCCACGGAGTTTTATTTCTCTCTTTTTTATTTTTTTCTATGTTAGCATAGATGCTAACATTATCCCCCTCCTTATTGGATTGGTGGTCCCACACCAATCGAAGCATTTTCTTCCTGGATCTTTTGTGCTTCTTGGAGGCGAGACTGTTGCTGTCGGGAGTGGTAGATTGTGGTACCGATGCCCTCCATCATTTGTCACCATAGTTTGTTCAAGAAGGGCATTGGTTTGTAATAATGGAGCATACCCTATAGAAAGTTGTGAGTTTTTCATATTTAGCATGACCTCAACTATTTATAGTGGTCATTTGTGCTTCTATTACAATTTTGGGGCCTTATTTGGCTAAATTGGGCCTTACAACCATTATTACAATTCCACTATTCACAAATATAGCGAGGTTGTTCGAGCCACTTTATTAATTGTCCTAATGACTAGTTCTAAGCTAATTTAGCTCCATGGCCATATTTGGCAATTCACCAATGGGCTCATGGGCTAATTACATGCAGCACATGACATATATACATGCGAGAATTATGACAATTGTGTGGGCAACGAGCGTGAAGTAGTGCAGTTACTGCAAAGTACTGAAATGAACTGCACCGACATAGTCTCTACCAGACAAGGCAGAGGAAGAGCTCCATTTTGACTAGTGATACTCGACGATCGTCAAAGGCATTGGCCAAGTTGAATTGACTGGTTTGCCCTAGAGAGGATGTCGATGGAGATAAGGTCTTATCATACTTATGGTAGGATGTATCATATTGGAGAGGCTAAGTTGGATTTGAGTGGGAATATTAAAATTATTTAATTTTAACATTATGGATGATAGGATTATGGATGCCAACTTAGTCCAATAGTTTATTGTCAAAATTATTATGCAAAACATCAACCTAGGCCAATGTTGTAAGCCAACTCAGAAAGATAATACTTGTATTATTCCAAATCTCACATGTGTGATAGGATGTAGGAGCATGTGGACAAGATCATAGATAACTAAAAGTAGTAGTAGGCACTTCATAGAAAACACGAAAAGAAGGAGATGAGTTTAGACACATAATTCAAGATTGCAACAATATTTTATAGAGAAGCCAATTGAATATTTGGATACTATTAGTGGGTTACCTCTAAATTGATCAAGGCACAAGGATAGTATGGAGTTGGCTTTGAGTGTATTGGATTTTGGAAAGGTAGAAGCCTTTGCCCAAGGATTTAAAACTTGATACTAAGGCTTTCCCATTGATTGTTGGCTAGGAACTTGGACATGAAATTATGGATTGGAAGTTAGCCAAGAAAGTAAGCAATCACTGGTAAAAATGTTCGATATAGTGCCCAATTAGCAGTGAAATGGTAGGAGATCACTCCATTGTTATCCAATTGTGGATAAAGTTGTTAGCATCTGTGCTAACACAGAAAAAAAATAAAAAAGAGAGAAATAAAACTCTATGGCATGTGTTTTGTAAGCCCATGAGTAGAAGCTTGAAAAATAACAAAATAGCTTAAACTTAGATTTAGAGCTTAGACTTAGGAAACTTATGATTAGAAATATTTTATCTTAAGTTTTCCCAAGTTAAGAAACTTTGAAGTTCTAAATCCTAAGTTAGAAGTTTTGGAAAGGCTAGAAATAGATTAGTCCCATAAGTTAGTGGATACGTATGAAAAACCCTCCTTGCCATAAAAGGAGAGGTATTTGCCTTGTAAATAACACTTTGAGATTATGCTAAATTGCTCTCTATTTGCTCTATTTTTTTGTATTTCCATTGGAAGGTGCATAGCTTGAGGGAAGGTGCTCGGCCTCCTCTTGCCTCCTTTCATTGGTTTTTATTGTGGCATGTTTTTAATCACTTGTGCTTAGTTTAGCCACAATCTATCATTCTCAATCCCTTTGGGTGTTAATGTAGGATTTGGTTTAATCACCTTGCTGGTTGGGTAAGCCTTAGTAAGGTTTTGTATTTTGTCATCTTAGATAGTTTCATTTCCATTCCGAGCACTAGTTGGGTAAGCCTTAGTGCTTCGTCATTGTTCTTTATTGTTGCATTTATGTTTGAAGCTTGGTAGAAACTTAGAAAGTGGACGATCCTCTCTATACTACCACATCGTAGTAGATCTAGCCATAGCACGCGCAAATCAGATTTACTTCCAACATTGGCGTCGCTTTTTAAGCATTTTTTACCTAGCTTCTTTTTCTTTTGTTTTTTCGGTTCCATGTTGTGTGTTTGCTTGTTTGCCTGTCTTTTATCTTCCAACCATAGCAGGAGTCTCTCCAGGTCCTACACGAGCTGCAGAGCAACTTATCAAACTAGGGGGAAGCAACAAAAGAGTCAACTTGGGCATTTTCTTTGAAAAGAAGTGACCCAATTGACTTTTTTCCAAACCAAACAGGCATATCAGAATTCGCCGATCTGTCTGCAGTTCTAGCAGACCTTGATCTTTCATTTTATCACCTCCACGAATTCTGACCACGGTCAAATTCTGAGAAAACAGCCTGATATACTGTCAAAATCTCTTATTTCTCACCCAAATCTTTGTCCTAGAATTCGTCGGTTCACTGAGGCTAGATCTAATCAAGATCAGTCCCCCAGCAGCTCCGTGAATTCTATCTTAGAGATTTTGCCTGTTTTCTGTCAAAAAGTCATATTTTTTCCATATTCCCTATCTGTTAGTGAAACCTTTGTATTAGAAATCGCCATCTAGCCTACAAAATCGTTCCCACCCGTGAATTCTCACAGTACAAATTTTTTACAAAAATATAAAGAAATCACTATTTCGACAGACAACACTCTTTGTCAAAATTCGCGAGTCTTACAGTTCGATTTATTTGCCTCTCTATGATTTCTCAGCCTGTCTGCGAATTCTATTACGACCAAAAAGACCAGTTTTTTTCTACACTCCATTCTACAAGAAAACTATCTTTTTTTACCAAGTACAGTAAAAACCTGATCCTCTATATTGGTACTCTCCTTCACACTCTGCATCATGTCTCGTGATTGTGCTGAATCTTCTAATCTGGCTCCTCCACGACTAGAATGCAGAATTCCACATATTGATGCACCAAAGGACAATGGAGAACCTGACATGGTCCGATTTCTCCAAGACTTTGATAATGCATGTCGTTTTTATTGAGATACCTCCAAAACTGAAAAGCTTCGCCTATTTTCCACGGTACTCTATGGAACAGCCAATGAGTGGTATCTGAATCTCAAATCTCCTGATCTTGCTTCTTGGACCACCCTCAAGGATGCTCTCATCAAGCGTTTCAAGCCATCTAAACTGACTCAGAGCCGATTCATCCAAATTATCCATATCAAGATGTGTCGCGAAGAGTCTGTTTGAAAATACATTGAGCATTTTAAACGTCTCAAAGTAGAATGTGTTGATGAAAATATCATCGAACGTATGGCCATAAAATTGCTCTTAGTTGGACTGCCAAAAAACATCCGCCATGAACTCAAACCAGTTGACCTTTATAATCAACTTAAAGATGTGATGATTGATGCTATCCATGAGGAAGATGAATGTTCCGATGATGACTTTGACCATAATGAAAAGAAATCTAAGAATCCGAACAATTATTTCTTCAACCACTTTGTAGCTTTGCTCAACCACCTCGGCCAGTTCTCCTTCATCACCAACAACACCATTGGTAGGCGGTTGAGGCTCCTTAACAAATGGAGCGATACCATCCTCAGAGGGGCCCAACTTGCCAACCTTTGAAAATCATCAGGCAAAACTGAAAATATTAGCTAGCCTCACCTTAACAAAACTTGCTAAACTCTCATATAATTCTACGACCGCAACATGTCTGCCCTTTTGGACAGCACATGCTCTAGTGGTGCCACTACCGCTTAATAAATCTAAAATCCAGTCTGTGGGATGAGAAAACATTTCAATTAATCTATTTACAAGCTGTTGTGGCTTTTGATATGGACAAGCCACAAAATCAGTCATCGAATTTTTAAGTTTTTTTGTCACTATAGGAAAATCAAAATGATTTCCAAAATCGGTGTTCCCTACGGTGCTGTAATTTAACATGGATCTCTTTCCATCAGTGGAGAAGTAACCGATGGTGAGATATTCGATCTCATTACAGAGATGTGCACCACCAGAATTGCGCACATTTGGTTTGTACCTACAAACATCAAAAGCAAAAACTCAAAAAACCAAATAACATAACATGTTTAGAATAATAAATCGACTTGTGAATATATATGTTTAATTACAATCAGTACTTACCAAATGATGTTCTCTATCCCTGCATTGTAGACTTCTAGTAGGGCCTTGTGAACACCTACTTGTTGCCAACTGAAGTGAAATATCACTATCCTCCAAAGCGGAGCAATAGTGACCTCCAAGAAACCAACAATGACCTTTTTCACTTCAGTGTACTTAAACGGACGATCATCATTCAATGACCCCGCAAGTTTAAACCCGTATGGAATATCCGCGATGCAAAGAGTGTAAGGTCTTCTTTTTAGAAACTTAATTATCTTTCTTGCATCACCTTGTTGTATCGTATAAAAACATGGAGGATCCTCAACAAACTTGGGAACAAACGTTTCTTTGGGATCATCATCAACGTTTAAGTCTCCAGTCCATTGTGATTCTCTGTGTTTTTTCTCGGTCGTGGTTTTTTGAAGGTGGGTTCTAAACTATTTCGGAAGTTGTCCACTCTTTTTATCTTCAAAACTCTGTGAGAAATAGAAGTACACTTATGCTAAGCATGATTTTCAAATATTAAGTTTGTTGCTAGTGACATGAACTTATGCTAAGCATGAATGTTAATTTGAAAAAACAATAATATAAAAGAAAATAAATGATAATAGAAATACACTTATGCTAAGCATGGATTATAATCTGAAAACCATTTATCTACAAGAGAAGTTAAGATATTAGAAACACTTATGCTCAAATGCTAAACTTGTACTTAAAAGTTGAATAATGATGTCAAAAATAACAATCTAAGAAAAAGTAAGAACAAACACCCATGCTTAGCATAAACAGTATTTGCAAATTGGTAATTTAAAATTAATATTTGTAAGAGAGCCTTACCATATCCCTACATAAGATAAGAAATCTTTGGAACTCCTCATCTTTTGAGTTGTTTGGGTACAGTCTTTGGCATTCCTCCCAATCCTTAGAATTGAGGCTCTTTACCATAGCCTCTTGCACTCTCATGAAAAGCTTGTGTTTGAGAAAAACTACAATAATCAAATTTAAGATTTTGCACATGAGTTAAAAATAGAAATTTAAAATAAAAAAAACAAAATCACCCTTGAAATTCCTTTCCCATCTTAGCAAGACTGAGTTGTCTGTTTGCAACTCTTGAAAGGACACTCACAACATCATCCTTTGAGGAGATGCCTTGCATATTTTTCCACTTTGATATTCTCATATCCTGTGAAATCAGGGCAAAAATGGATTGTGTGGATTTTTTTTTGTGGAGGATGACCCTTTTGTAAGTTGTCCTTTTATTTCAAATCTGTCGCACTTGTAATATCTACAACTGTGCTTCTTAAATAGTGTACGGGGACTAATGGATGTCATCTTTCAAGTGTTAGGTTCAACAGACCAAGGTCAGTGCCATGCTCGATGTCTACATGGTGGCATTACGCCCATGCTCATCACTTAATAATATATTTCATTCAAATGCTAATCACATTTTTGTTTTAACTCGGAACTGGGCGACATAAAAAGAAAAATTGCTGAAAATTTTTAAAAAAAATTCAAATGTGCATTGTAAGTACGCCCTTGCTCGTCACTTAAAATATATTTTGTTCCAACGCTAATAACGTTTCCATTTTAGCTTCACAATTTTCCCTTTGTCATAATTTTAAACTAAATTTTTTATGCAAACATGAAATCTTTATCTAACCACTTAAAGATGTGGTTGCCAGTCTAAAATCATTTCGTGCTTAGGTCTTCAAATGCTTTTGTTTGCTGTGTTGTTCGTTGGATATCATCATATATTCAATTTAGCATACATGTATTATTTTAAACCCCATGCTGAGCATAGTTTTCTATGCTTAGCATAGAATTAAGTCTTTACGATGTTTTGTTTTTTGTTTACTTTTGTCAAAAATGTCTAGAGACTAAAAGCAAAATTGTAATTGTTTTTAAATTTTGTCTCCATAGTATTTCCTTTACAATTAGCAATGGAAAGCTCATCTTCTTTAGTTCCTCCTGTTGTAGCTTATTATGACGGTGTTTCTACGAGTTCATCTGACATCAAGATTACTACTATGTACCACGAGGCGACTCCAGGTTCTACACAAGCTAATGAATTTTGTACAACTTTGTCCTCATCTTTGTGTCTTGTAAATCCTAGAGCAGCCTATTACTCTCCTTCACCAGAGATTCACAGTGGTTCAGAATCAAGTAAGCACTCAATTACTGATTCTGGTCAGTCACCATCCCACGACGTGCCAGTCTTTCTTTGAGAATTTTGTGGAGCTCTCTTATTAGTATCAGAAAATTTGTTTTTTCTTAATATTTTAATCATATTGTCAAGCTTTCTCCATTTAAACTTTCAATAATCTAGATTTGTTGGCCACCCCTAAGTCCTGAGTGGCAGCAAGGATATCTTTCCAGACCGAGTGTTGAATATTAGAAGCCTTACCAGTATGGTTTGATAGGAATCAACGTGTTTTTGCTCCTCCTATGCTTGGCTTAGTAGGCATATTTCCTAACTTTCCTGAAAGCTTTTCATCTCTCTGTATTTTGACATGTCCCTTATGAAGTCATTCTTTCGAAGAAACACCTTCTTCCGACATATAGCTTCTTATGCTGATGATGTTGGCTAACAATTCCATGCAGAAACTATATGAAGATAAATAAGCTTCTCTATTATTCTTACTTCTGCATGAAGAGTGCAAACATGCACATTTTTCAAGGGAATAGGCAATACAAGCTTCCAGTTTGGATCTACATTTTCTCTATTAACTCCTATACATCTTTTGCCATTTTCATGCAGTATAAACAAGGATGTTTAGATGTAGCACCATGAGAGACATTATACATGCATTTCAATATTTTCAAATCACCTGCTAAGTGCCATTCAACATTGGAGTCTCCAACTCCTGGAACATTGAGAAATCCTCCATCCATATGGTCCTTGATGATCCTAGGGTAAGATGTCTTAGAGAATATCCATGATAATATATCATGATTCTCCTTCAGTACCTGTCCAAAGAATAAAACCAACTTAGTTAAATAAGAATTCTTACTATTTTTTAATGTATTCCTCTCTGTCTCCAAGTTGGGATAGGGACTTTTCTAATTCGAACTTGCTTAAAAGTTTATTTTTAAATAAGCTGAAATACTATTGCATATGCTTCTTTGCTAATTCTTGCAAAATCACAAGCACCTTGGACTATAGTCTTATCTAAAATTTTCAGAATGTCCAGCATCAAAGACTCTGCAATTTTGCACTTTACTTCAGAATTCCTATTGTTCATCACAATACACTCAGTGGATTTGCCTGTCAATATTGAGCCCAACGACATTCCAATTGAAGCATTGTCCTTAATATTCTAATGAGCTACTAATGCAGATATGCAAAAAAACCAGATAGTGAGCAGAACATCACAGTAGCTAAAATAAAACCATATGTCATTGATCAAGTTACAAAAAATCAGAATATGCTTACTTGAATGCATGAATTCTTCTATTTTGATAACCTCCTTTTGAAAGAGTTTGAATATCCTTGCACCTTTGTTGCTTTCGCTTCTTACTCCTAGCCTCCTCCTCCTTAGCTACTTCCACATCCTTCAGTAATTGTAAGTTTTCCGTAAGATTGATCGCATTTGCTCTTGTTCTGATTTGATATCGAATGTTATCTTCTGTAATGATTCATTATTGCTTTTAAGTTGTTCATTTTTCTACATTGAGATTTGTTTGACTTGGACTCAAATATAGAGTACCAGAGTCGTATAATGTTCACAAGTGTCTCGATAATTAGCCTTCGATAATAGCTTCGACAATTGCCTTCAGTAACTGGCTTTGATTCAATAGTTCATCTTGCAGGCACATGTTAGTGGTTTTGTTGTATTTCTACATTCTGCTAGAAAATCTTGTGTATTTTTGCATACTGTCAAATAACCTTTGAATTTTTGCAGACTGGGCGATTGTACAAGTCATTATATACGGCAAATTAATGGATCTAGATTATCTATAGGATTAGTGAGAGAAGATAGAAATCCACAATTTTTTACACCTTCAATTGTTTGTAGTTGGCGGTTATAGATAGCAACTCATCGAGTTTTGTAGAATCTTCAGGTGATGATATAGATGATGATGCTAGCAAGTGATCTGGATAATGTCTTCTGTCATGAAAGTTTGAAGTTTGCAGTAGTTTTTGGAAAGAGAGAGGTGAAGTGAGTCGGTTCAACAAGTCAAAGACTGTCAACAACTTATCGAGTGTAGTGGAATAAACCTTCTTGTGAAAAATTGCCAACATTGGCAAATCTAGCCATGTAAAGTATTGTACATTTTTGTCTATAATTTGTTTCTACACTTGTATGGCCAAAGTGCCACATAGAAATCTACACCTAATGTAGGTTAGCTCGACCAAGAGGAGTGGTTGTGTCCATTTGGTAGAGAACCCTACTTTATAGGATCTAGACCTTGATTTGTGATGAGATTTTGACCAACCATGCACCTACCAAGCATGACTCTAGGAAATAGACTAGGGTTTCTTTTTAGGGAAAAAGTGGTGAGTTAACTTCCTTATTACATGCTGGAAATTTACCTAACTTTGCAAAGGAAGTGAGTTTTGCTATGTATTCCAAGCTCCCATAGTGAGAAGATAAATCATTTTTGGAGCTCATTGGCAATCTCGAGTTTCTACTCTCTATGTACATTGATTTTGAGAACCAAATGAAACCATCACTTTGTGGACCTCAAACACTATTCTAAATTTGTACACAGTAGGCTGATTTTCACATGTGTGGACTCGGATTTGTGTCTATGATTCATGTTTTTGATTATCAATGCTTGTTGTGTGTCAAATTGCCAATCTAGATCAAGATTTGTTGACTAGTTTTTTTATGCATTGATTAAGCAAGTACATAATCACTCTTGTGGATCTTCTAAGATCCATTTATGGTATAAAAAGTACTGTACTTTCACATGGTATCAGAGCCAAGTACAAGAGATTTGATCATAGATCCATTCAAATCCATTTTTAACAGTTTTTGGTGATAAAAACTAGTCTTGTGAGGGCGAGCTAGAAGCCAAGTTCTAGTGAGGGGATTTGATCTCAAACTTGAAAGGGATCAAAATCAATATTGTTCCCACGTGTGGGCACTTGTGAACCTGCATTTAATGCACCATATTCATTTGGTCACCATAAATTCAATTTGAGAGCTTTTGATGTAATTTTTGGTGGAAATCCTAGGATAAGCTACCAAGATCAAGTGCCATTGATTAGATTTGAATTTGTTTCATGAGATCTAATTAATCTAGGCTATAGCACATCAAAGTGTGTGAGAGAGATTAAGTCATTTTTTGTCCAAAAATAGCCGAAATTGGCAAGATTCGTTTGAAAGTAGATTTCACGTCATCTGATCTTCATTCCAACTTTGTGAGGGAGTGATAGAACTGTGATTATAAGTCCATTTGTTGGATTAGAAAATTTGAGTGAAACACTGCAAGTGTGAGACCTTTGTGATTTTCAATTCAATCAAATCTATTTCTTGTGTGTAGAATTCACCAATAAAATGGGATCTATTGGAGCATACCTTCTAGAAGCTAGTGAGAGATTTAATTCTACTAATTATGCTATTTGGAAGGTTAGGATGGAGTCACTCATGGAGTTTCTATGAGTGAAGTTGATTATTTTCATCATGTTGTTGTTGCTGAACTGCAACGTCATCTTCTTTAGATTCACTACTGATAAGTTGTTCTTTTGGAGTAGACGAGCGATATTGCGATATTTGCGCATAAGCGATACATCCAAAGACTCGTAAGTTTGATAATGATAGTTTGGAGACTGTCCACATTTCATATGGTGTTTTGTCTGAGAGACCTTTAGCAAGACATATGTACTGAATATAAGCCATAGGAAACAGCTTCAGCCCAGAAGGATTTCGGTAGTGTCGCATGAGCAAGCATACACTTGGCCGATTTGACTAAAGTTCTGTTCTTTCTCTCAGCAAGTCCATTCAATTGAGGCAAATAGAAAGCAATATATTGTTGCTCAATGTCATTGTTGACCACATATATATGAATGAACAACATCTAGAACATCTTTTGTTGCATACCTATGACTCGATCTAAAAGGAATTCTAGTCTGCTTTTCAAGGATGCAGCTATGACAGACAGGGAGGTCGACTTTGTTGGTTGGATAGTCGAGAACTAGTGATAGAAATTGTTTAGACATGTTCGACACATATGCATGATTCAAGTGTCCTAATCTTGTCATAGTAATGCTTTATTGACAAAAACAAAGGTTTTCAAGGCTTGACTAGTGTCAGAATAACAATGTGCCAATCTATATAAGTCTCCATGCCTCTTGTCGAGTGCAAGGATCTTATTTGTTCTACCAATAATTTGGCATTGATCAGACTCAAACTCTACCCTATAAAATAAATCAGTGATTCTACTTATTGATAATATATTCGTAGAGAGTTTAGGTACATACAAAACATTTGATAGCAGTTTGAATTGATCATGCTGGAATATCAATCTTACAATGCCTGCACCTTCGATAGTGTGTGTGCTATCATCGCCAAGATGAACGTATTTCTTTGTACTGTAAGACATAATATAGGAGTGAAGATGCTCACGATGACTGGTCACATGTTGAGTAACTCTAGAATCTAGAAACCAAGAATGATCTAATTGTGTCTTTTGTTCTTTGACCATAAATGCTCCTTCGTCCATGTCGAGTTCGGGAGATGTTGTGATTGCATTCGCTTGTTGATCTGATTGCTTGCTAGCATTCTTTGCTTTTAATACCTTGCAATCCTAGATCTCATGATTAGTGTGCTTGCAATACTTACAGAACATCTTCTTCAACTTTGAATTTGATAATTGTTCTTGACTTTGCGTTGGTTTCTAATTTGATGTAGACTGCTTAGAATCTTTTTGCTTCTATCGTTTTGAGTTTTTGTTGACATATAGAGCATGAGATGATGAAGTCGAAGAGGTGTCTTGACTTCGTCAATTGTCTTCTTGCAACAACATAGTGATAACTCTAGTAAGAGTTAAATCTAAGTGTGTCGATATGATCATCACCCAATTCTCATATGTAGAGGGCAAGCTTGAAAGCAATGTCATGATTGTGTCTTGATCGTCGATGATTGATCCAACGCAACCATCTATTGCAAGAGATTCTTAAAATGGTCAACGTGATTATGAAGTGAATCACCATTCGACATCTTGAGAGTGAATAATTTTCTTTTTAGATGTAACTTGGAAGTTACGTCTCTCACATCATATAGTGAGCTCAGAATGTCCCATACTCTTTCGAAGTTTGAGCTTTAGATATGCGGCAAATCTGAGTGTCTTATATATTCAAAATAATAAGCCCAAAAGCTTTACCATCGTTCGACTTCCACTTTGAGTTAGTTGTGTTGTCTTCAAGCTTCACTTCACTTATTATGACAACATCCCACAACTCGTTGGCGATTAGAAAGGTCTTCATCTTAAATTTTCACAAATAGTAATTGGATCCATTTAGCTTGTCTATGAGATCAACTTTACTTTGAGAATCCATTCGTAACTTTCCATACAATAGATTTCTCAACCAGACTACCTCTTTGGTAGCTTGTGAACCTACAATGTACTCAGATTTTGTCGAGGACATTACAATGGAGATCTTCTGCCTATTCCGGTTTATTAGACCATTGTTGAGCCTAAAGGCAAAACCAAAAGTGGATTTTATTGTGTCAACATCACCTACCCAATTTGCATCTGTGTATCCATGTAATGTGTGGATACTGAATGGATCAATCTCTCCATAGCATATGCAGAAGTCGGTAGTAGCTCAAACATATCTTACAACTTTTAATAGAGCCTTCAAGTGGATCATTCCAATATTAGCCATATATTGGCTCAAAGAGCTCATAGTAAATGCAAGATTAGGGGGCATGGTGGAGACATTGCATACATGAGAAATCCGATAATAGACTGAAATGGATATGCCTCCATTTTGTCTTTCTCATGTCTAGATTCAGGGGGCATTGCTCTTTCAATAATCTAATACTTGGATCCATAGGAAAATGTACGAGCTTGCAATTCATGAAGTCAAATTTAGAACGCATATTAAACATATACCTCTATTGAGTAATGTAGAGGATCTCACTGTGTTTTTCTCTATAGATTTGGATCCCGAGACAATAATGAGCTTCTCCTAGGTCTCTATCATTCTTGAGATAGCATTATCTTGGTATCCTTAATCGATTTGATATTATTGTTTAATAGCAATTTATCAACCACATATAGTGTGATGCTGATAAAGGATTGTCAAATGGCCTTGAAATAGACATTGTAGTCTGTGGAGCTTGGTTTGAAGTGGATTTTATTGTGTCAACATCACCTACTTAATTTGCATATGTATATCCATGTAATGTGTGGATATTGAATGGATCAGTCTCTCCATAGCATATGCAGAGGTCAATAGTAGCTCAAACATATCTTACGACTTTTAATAGAGCCTTCCAGTGGATCATTCCAATATTATACATATATTCGCTCAAAAAGTTGACAGTAATGCAAGATCAGGGGGCCTGGTGAAGACATTGCATACATGAGAAATCCGATAATAGACTAAAATGGATATATTTTGTCTTTCTCCTGTTTGGATTCAGGGCATTTCTCTTTCAATAATTTAAGACTTGGATCCATAGGACAATGTACAAGCTTGCAATTCATGAAGTCAAATTTAGAAAGCATATTAAACATATACCTCTATTGAGTAATGTAGAGGAGCTTCTTTTTTTTTTTTCTCTATGGATTTGGATCCCGAGACAGTAATGAGCTTCTCCTAGGTCTCTATCATCTCAAATTCTTGATATAGCATTCTCTTGGTATCCAAGTTGATCAATTAGATATTATTGTTGAATAGCAACGTATCATCTGTGAAAAACTCAGATCCAAAAGATGCTAAAGTTTCATAAAGATCTTGGCCATGGAAGTTATGCACATCTAGATTGAAAAAATGATAGAAATTGTGATGTTAAGCATACTAAACATCAACTAAACATCAAAATCTGATCATAAGCTTCCACAAACAGAAACTTGCTGTCCCTGTCCGTACTTCAGAGCCTACAACCTGCATTTCACACGTGTGAAGCCATAGCAACAAAGAAATCACAATTCTAGTGGCTAGAATGCAAGATATGAACAAAAAAGTGAGAGAGAAGAAGATGGATCTTCAAAGAGCATAACATTCATTCAATAGAATGAAAATGAGATGTGTACATACTCGTGGAGATGGCTATTTATAGCAGCCATAGTGCCTCTTGGCCACTTGTCTTATGATAGGCTAAAATTGGGGTCCAATAGGATTCACCCATATACCTAGAAATTTGGTCAAATAGGAATGCACCAAATTATGAGCCAATAGAAGAGCTCCACACTCGACCTCCTCTAATTAATGTGACCTCAAAAGTAGTGTACACATACTTTGGGCCTCTACATACATGTATGAACCTATCTCTAACTTTTATTTGGCCATAGGCCTACAAAATCTCAAGTTAGGAAAATACTACTAGTTGACAATTTTTCACACTCCCTCTTCAACTAGTTTTAGCATAGATTTAGAAAGTACACCAAGACTTGTTCTATGCTTGAAAAATAAGTCCTTTCCCAATGCTTTGGTAAAGATATCAGCCACACATTCCTTTGATGGGACATGTTCAAGCTTGATCTCTTTTGCCAACACTTGTTCTCTCACAAAATGGTAAGCCACCTCGATATGTTTGCTCCTTGCATGGAAAACCGGATTGCTTGCTAGACTTTGGGCTGAAAGGTTGTCACAAAAGATGATTGGACTCTCTGAAAAATCCAGCAAATGAAGCTCCATAATCATCCTCTTGATCCACACCATCTCCTTTGTGCATGATGTCAAAGCTTTGTACTCGGCCTCACTAGAAGAAAGTGATATAGTTGCTTGTTTCTTCGACATCCATGAGATAGCTCCATCACCTATGAAAATAGCATGTGCATTT
Organism: Diphasiastrum complanatum; assembly: GCA_029204225.1. Classification (NCBI taxonomy): domain Eukaryota; kingdom Viridiplantae; phylum Streptophyta; class Lycopodiopsida; order Lycopodiales; family Lycopodiaceae; genus Diphasiastrum; species Diphasiastrum complanatum. The sequence continues at coordinate 25,769,221 of CM055110.1, forward strand.
ATGGATTTTCTATCCATAAGGTCTCCTGCAAAATCTGAATCATCTTTGCCACGGGTGCAAAGGTTTCCTCATAGTCAATGCCATGCTCTTGAGCATAACCTTTAGCCACCAACCTTGCCTTCAACTTGTTGATAGATCCATCTTGATTTGTCTTTACCTTGAAGATCCATTTGCATCCAATTGCACTTTTGCCCTTTGGAAGCTCCACCAATCTCCATGTGTTGTTCTTCATAAGTGCTTCAAACTCAAGATCCATTGCTTGGATCCATTCCTCTTCTTGCCTTGCTTCATCTACACATGAAGGTACATCAAAAGAAGTTAGGAAAGCATAGTTGGATCCATCCACCACTTGCTTACCTTTGCCATCATAAGTGAGCCTTGAGGGTTTCACTTTATGCCTTGGAGTTCTCCTTGGAATTTGACTTGAAGAGGCTTCTTCAACATCCACATCCAATGTGTCATCAACTCCATTGTCATCAAGCACATTAGTTGCAACAACACCATCATCACTTGAAACAACTTTTGGAATGTTACTTTCATCAAAAATGACATCCCTACTTGTGAACACTTTCTTGATTGAAGGAACATAAATCCTATATGCTTTGCTTACTTCACTATAACCAACAAAAATGCCCTTTCTTGAAGATGGATCCTCCTTAGTTCTATCATCAAGAGTAATGTTGAAGTAGCAAATGCATCCAAAAGTTCTTAGAAACTTGACATTAGGCTTCGTACCAAACAAAGCTTCAAAAGGGGTTTTTCCTTCCAATACAACACTTGGCCATCTATTGCATAGGAAATTTGCACACAACAAAGCATCACTCCAAAAAGGTTTAGGAAGATTAGCATTCAATCTCATTGCCTTTGGACTCTCACACAAGGTTCTATTCTTCCTCTCGGCCACTCCATTTTGTTGTGGTGTTCTTGGACATGTGTACTCCCTCTTGATCCCATGCTCATCGCAAAAGGCTTTGAATTTGTTAGAAATGTATTCACCACCATTGTCGCTCCTCAAGCATTTGATTTTGGTTGTAAATTGAGTCTCAATAGCAACTTTGAACTTGACAAACACATCAAACACCTCATCCTTGCTCTTTAGTAGATAAACCCAACAAAATCTACTAAAATCATCAATGAAAGTTACATACATCTTAGCACCTCCATTGCTAATTGTAGTAACACCATGAATATCCGAATGCAAGAGAGAAAAAGGCATCTTAGATCTAGATATAGATCTAGTATATGGCAATCTATGTGATTTAGACAAAGCACATTCTTCACAAACATGATTCAAGCAAGTAAGAGACTTGGGAAGTCCCCTTACTACCTGCTTTTTGGCTATTACCTCCAAGGCCTTGTAGTTGAGATGTCCCATCCTTTTATGCCATACCTCTTGAATTGACATTTGTTCATTTGCCATGCATCCAACTTGGTTAGCAACAACACATGCATCAAGCTTGAACAATTTCCCTTGTCTTTTCCCTTTTGCAATGATACTACACCCCTTTTTGATCAAGCAAGCATCACCATCAAACTCAACTTTGAATCCTTTGTCAAGCATTTGGCTTACACTAAGTAAGTTCTTGGTAATGGATGGAATGAGCAAAACATCTTTCAATTCTATATTCCTATTTGTAGAAAGTGAAATAGGAATTGTGCCAATCCCCTTGATTGCACACTCACCATCATTTGCGGTATAGATTACCTTCCTATCACCATCAAATGCCATTAAAGATGAAAAATACTCTTTATGATATGTCATATGAGAAGTGGCTCCACTATCAATCCACCAAGGATCAATGTCTCCATGATTAGCCAACAAGCAAGATGACATAACAAAAGCATCATTTGAAAGAAGCTCATCCCCACCCTCATCAATAGTTAGATTGGTTTGCTTTTCCCCTTGATCCCTCTTTTTCTTAAAACAATCACTAGCAAAATGCCCTTTGACTCCACAATAGAAACATTTTAGCTTAGATCTATCCTTCTTTTTGCCAAAAGTAGAGTGCTCACCTTGGTCTTGCCCTTTAGACCAATTGCTTTTACCTTTGCCCTTGAACTTGCCTTTAGAGAACATTGCCTCCTCTTCTCCTCCTTGAGATGTAGAAGATGCTCCCACTCTTGCTTGCAACCTGAATTCTTCAGCCAACAAGACCTCTTGCAAGTCTCCAACACTTGGTAAACATTTTTGGATAGCATAACTTTGAACAAGATTAGCATGATCATCCAACAAGCCATTGAGAATCACTTGAACAAGCTCCTCATTATTTATGCCATCATTAATGCATGCTAACTCATCATTCAATGCTCTAACTCTCAAAACAAAAGCATGTCCATTCTCACTCTTCTTTTGCATACAAGAAAAGATTTGCCTTCTTAAAGTCAACACTCTAGAAGTAGACTTGGATTCATAAACCTTCTTCAAGGCTTCCCAAGCTTCACTAGATGATGTGCACTTACCAACCTCTTTGATAAGCTCATTTGTCACATTCATCTTGATCATGTGAAGGGCTTTCTTTGCCCTCTTGTCATACCTCAATTGTTCTTGAGGTGCCAAAGGTCTCTCCTCCACACCTACAACAATATCCATCAACTCATTCATCTCAAGCAAAGACTCCATCCTTACTTTCCAAGTAGAATAGTTGAGGGAGGTAAGCCTATCATTGCTTTCCAACATGTAGCCTCCATTTGTAGCCATGTTGCAATGATTGATCTCTGATCTTTGACCTGTTCCAATGCACTAAGCACTCTCTTGAATCAACAAATGAAACACAAGAAGAAATCACAAAGATTTGGAACCTAAAACCTTACTTTTTCTCTCTTTTCCTCACTTTTTCCTTAATTTTAGCCACTAGTTTTATGATTTCTTGATCAAACCAAGACCAAACCTCAATATACTTGCTTTTCCCTCACTCCTAAGATTGAAATACACTCTTGAATCATTCAGCAAACTGAAAATCAGAGGGTTACATCAATTTTGAAGTTTTTGACATGAAGAAGCAAGAAATTGAATCAAAAAACTATATGCTAGAATGGAAAACTAATAGGATCTTGTTGGATCTTGCATCTCCCTCTTTCCAAAACAATTTTTGTCTCCTTATTCTGATAAGTACAGAGGGAATTCGCCCTACTTCAATTGAAATGCATACAAATGATGTTTTGATCACAAAGATCCAATTTCTACACATAAATCAACAAGATTTTTAGCTAGAAACTTGATTGGAATGCTACAAAAGCAAACTCGCCCACAAATCTCTTCTAGATCTGGCAAAACCTGCACATTTGGCCGCCTAATGCTCTGATACCATGTGAAAAACTCAGATCCAAAAGATGCTAAAGTTTCATAAAGATCTTGGCCATGGAAGTTATGCACATCTAGATTGAAAAAATGATAGAAATTGTGATGTTAAGCATACTAAACATCAACTAAACATCAAAATCTGATCATAAGCTTCCACAAACAGAAACTTGCTGTCCCTGTCCGTACTTCAGAGCCTACAACCTGCATTTCACACGTGTGAAGCCATAGCAACAAAGAAATCACAATTCTAGTGGCTAGAATGCAAGATATGAACAAAAAAGTGAGAGAGAAGAAGATGGATCTTCAAAGAGCATAACATTCATTCAATAGAATGAAAATGAGATGTGTACATACTCGTGGAGATGGCTATTTATAGCAGCCATAGTGCCTCTTGGCCACTTGTCTTATGATAGGCTAAAATTGGGGTCCAATAGGATTCACCCATATACCTAGAAATTTGGTCAAATAGGAATGCACCAAATTATGAGCCAATAGAAGAGCTCCACACTCGACCTCCTCTAATTAATGTGACCTCAAAAGTAGTGTACACATACTTTGGGCCTCTACATACATGTATGAACCTATCTCTAACTTTTATTTGGCCATAGGCCTACAAAATCTCAAGTTAGGAAAATACTACTAGTTGACAATTTTTCACATCATCCACATATAGTGTGATGATGATAAAGGATTATCAAATGGCCATGAAATAGACATGATAATCTATGGAGCTTGGTTCGAAGTGGATTTTATTGTGTCAACATCACCTGCCCCATTTGAATTTGTATATCCATGTAATGTGTGGATACTGAATGGATCAGTCTCTCCATAGCATATGTAGAGGTCAATAGTAGATTGAACATATCTTACGACTTTTGATAGAGCCTTCCAGTGAATCATTTTAGTATTAGCCATATATTGGCTCAAAGATTTGACAGTAAATGCAAGATCAGGGGGACTAGTGGAGACATTGCATACATGAGGAATCTGATAATAGACTAAAATGGATATCCCTTCATTTTGTCTTTCTCCTCTTTGGATTCAAGGCATTGCTCTTTCAATAATTTAAGACTTGGATCCATAGGAAAATGTACAAGCTTGCCATTCATGAAGTCAAATTTAGAAAGAATATTAAAGATATACCTCTATTGAGTAATGTAGAGGAGCTTCTTGTTTTTTTCTCTATGGATGTAGATCCCAAGACAATAATGAGCTTGGGCCTAGGTCCCTATCATCTCAAATTCTTGAGATAGCATTCTCTTGGTATTTTTAATCAATTCCATATTTTTGTTGAATAATAAATGTATCATCCACATATAGTGTGATGATAATAAAGGATTGTCAAATGGACTTGAAATAGACATTGTAGTCTGTGGAGCTTGGTTCGAAGTGGATTTTATTGTGTCAACATCACATGCCCAATTTGCATTTGTATATCCATGTAATGTGTGGATACTGAATGGATCAGTCTCTCCATAGCATATGCAGAGGTCGATAGTAGCTCAAACATATCTTATGACTTTTAATAGAGTCTTCTAGTGGATCATTCCACTATTAGCCATATATTGGCTCAAAGAGTTGACAGTAAATGTAAGATCAGGGGGTCTGGTGGAGACATTGCATACATGAGGAATCCAATAATAGACTAAAATGGATATATTTTGTCTTTCTCCTTTTTGGATTCAAAGCATTGCTCTTTCAATAATTTAACACTTGGATCCATAGGAAAATGTACGAGCTTGCAATTCATAAAGTCAAATTTAGAAAGCATATTAAAGATATACCTTTATTGGTAATGTAGAGGAACTTCTTGTTTTTCTCTGTTGAATCAATTCCAAGTAGAAATATATAAGATTGTACCTATTTACATTTATGATATCAAATTTCAAGTAAAGTATCTACTTAACAAAATTGGAGGCTTCACCTTAAAATCTAGATGGGCCTTAGTACAAGTTATTTCAACTTCCATGAAGTCCATATCACAACATAAACATGAAGCCTTACATTTGAATCTCTGAAAGTTGAAAATTTGGAGTTAAACTCTAACATTTATGGAAGATGGATTATTCTAAAATGGTAGTTGCAAGAAGTTGGAAATTGGCAACTTGGCCCATTGTTCACTTTGGCCCAAGCTCTCTAGATGGCCCATGCTAAACTGACCAGCCTTTGAAGTTTGAAGTTTGTATTCTCAATTTCCAAAATCATCCTATCTAGTATTATCTTTTAAGTCTTGGCATTGGCAAAGAGTCTAATTTTAAGTTTAGAAATGTATCATGTACTTATTACAAATTATAGAAGTATCTTACTTAGATCATGACATTTAAAATGAATTGTAACCCATCAAAATGATAGTTTTATCAAAATTATGCACTTCAGTGTTGAGATCTAAAATTGCAAGGGCTTCTCAAATACATCCAAATTGACCTTGAAGGGCATGAGGGGGCAATGTGTCCAAAAATGTTCCACCTAAACATGCAAATCTACATACTACGTATTCATTGGGTGCAAGCCTCTATGACAGGGGAGTGGCAAGGTTTGCTACAAGCAATAACAGACCTACTCCCAACCAATGCGGGACGTAATTTGTTGGATTTCTATCCTCTCCATCCCTTAACTAGTCTCTAATCTAGATCCATTCAAAATGTAAATACTTGTACAGCCATACAGAGACTGTAGAGTCCCGCAACTGACCGGAACTGTAATCACAATTGACGCAAGGCCCCACAAGGATCCCACTTGTGGTCTATAGCGGCCTTCGTAAATAGTTCATTATGTATCGCAAGGCCCCGCAAAGAAGTTCACTTACGGTCAGTTGTGGAGGCAAGCTCTAAAGGTCCAGCAAGTAGAAGACCACAAAGGTCCCACAAGAGTATTATCTGCGGGCGCGTGATCTAGAGTGCATGAGCCAAGCTTAGGAGATCAATTTCACACATTAGGACATTCTCACATGAATAAAATTTCACAAAATACACTTTGTAGTAGGCCGCCCTTAGTGATTATGCTCATATCGATGAATGATAAGCACGAAGTTTGCTGATGTCTAAAAACTAGCTTATATGAAAAGCACGAATGGTTATGATTGTTTATAACTACAATGATTTGAATGAAAGAGAAATGCTTACACCTTACTGCCTCCTACATTCAAGTAGAATTCGGTTTTGAAGTTTATTACTCTATTATCTCGTGACACACAAATACTGGATGACAATTCAATTTTACTTATGTTTGAGTCAAACACTGCTGCAAGATAACGATGGCATAAAATAAAGATTGCACTACCATTAACCAGTCACTTTCGGTGTTGAATCAATAGTACGAAAACATGGTTTTGCTTGAAACATTGGAAGATGAGTACCTCACAAGAAATCACCTCACCTCGCATTCAGGTATAAAGTTCTATGATGCTATATGAAAAGGTAGTATCACTCCATACTACTATGCAGTTTAAGACGTTGGAAATGACCTTTTTACGTAAATGGTTTTTTGAAGTTATCAGCCGGAAAAGTAATTACTTTCCTTAATGAAAATCTCTGTAATTATAGTTTTTCTTAATCCTTGGAAAGGTTGTTTTGGTTAAATGTAAAAGTGCAGCCTATATACTACGATGACAAGAATGACTCTGATCAAACCCACTGGCATTGTGCAAGGCAAGCTAGGGTAATGCATTCGTTTATGTGAAAGTCATAAATGAGAAGATCATCATAGTCGGTGTCTATGTAAATGACACGCTAAATTAGTCACGAGGCGACAATCTCATTGTGCAGGTGAAGGCATATTTCGAGGCACTTCAAAATATTGGACCTAGGAGAAGCCAAATGCTACCTGGGTATACGAATCGACAGAGATCTTCAAGCTAGGAGATTATATCTACACCAGTCAAGATACGTTCCAAAGGTCATTGATGATTTCGACATGACATATTGCAAGGGAGTGAATACTTTAGTGGTTCTTGGCACAATGCTGACAAACAAGGATTTTCCTAGAGACAAAATAGAATAACAAGCAATGGAGCATAAGCCTTATAGAAGGGGTGGCCAAAGCCACTCTTGAACCAATGACATGTTTTGTAGAGTAGCAAAAACAAACCCTTTAACACTTTTGTAATACCTAAAAAATGTGCATAAAAGTCCGTCCCAAATACCACAATATTTTTTTTATTTTTGATCTATAGATCTTGATCATCACACAATATATCATGTACACGATTGAACTTTTTTACTTGTAGGATGACAAATATTGCACTCACATGACCACTGAAAACTTCAACCAGATGAACTTATGCAATCTGCAATATTTAGACTCACATGTACATGTTGACGTGTCCCCATGTTTCACAAGAAGACTTCAACCAGATAAACCTATACAATCTACAATATTTAGAGGTGAAAGTGTACAAGCACCACCATTAATCTCACATGTACATGTTGACTTGTTCCCAAGAAGTTACGTTACACAAAGGCATGCCACATGAGGAGACACATGACCAGGAAGCTAGCATGCATGACATGATGGATGCGTTCTTCATGAATGCACCCAAAGTTGCATTGACAATTAAAGAAGCTATGATGCAAGGCTTGGTGTCCACCCCCTTGTACAAGGGTGCACAAATGTCAAAGTTGTGCGCTTGCCTATTGCTCCTAAACTTGCAAACCAAATATGAATGGTCAATTGTGAGTGTTATAGAGTTATTTAGGCGAGTTAGCTTACCACTTTATATTATGTTTAACTCAAAAACAATTTGTGACTAAAGTAATTAACATGCAACACATGCATGCCAATCAACATAAAAATGATGTGACTACAGTTTTCATCGAAAAATGTTGCTCCCAAATAATACCATGGCTATCTTGAGACAAGAAGCCAAGAAAACATCATCAGTGGTCAACATGGATTACAAAAGCATTCATGCATGTTCCAATGATTGCATTATTTATCGAGATGAGTTTGTGGGGGCAAGCACATTTCCACATTGTGGAGACCATCGTTATAGATAGGATTTATAAGGAGACACCATATCGATAAAGTTGGTGAGACACTTTGTGATCATAACTAGGCCTCCTTGGTGGATAAGATCCAACCATGAGCTTGGATCATCCTTCCTCCTTGTTTCCAAGGGAATATGTGCAAAGCAAGAACCTCCAAAGCACTAAGGTAATCAACCTTAGGCTTCTTGAATAATACTTCATATGGTGTATTTCCTCCAAGAGCTCCATCACTCTTCAAAGCTTTGATCTTCAATGATAATTCCATCTCTATATATGCTTTGAATAATAGGAAATAATCATGCACCATAAGTCTTGAAGAGAGAAGATATAAACATGTGCATCTTGTGTGATCATCCTCCTTTGAAAGCTTGGATTCATAAGTAGCATCAAGAGATTTTGCACTCTCTCTTGGATCCAATTTGTAGATGCCTGGCATATCTAGATCCATATGCAAGGATCTCATCATTCTTCTTGATCACACAACTGTCAATATGGAAATTGACATCAAGACCACCATCAAGTAATTGGCCAACACATTTAAGATTCTTTGTAATCTTGGGAACAAAAAGAACCTTTTGAAGAGATAGAACTTTTGATGATGCAAGCTTCAAGGGAGTAGTCCCTACTCCAATTTAACACTCTTGATCACTTGAAATATGTGAAAATTGTCAACATTTCCTAGCTAGTTTGAGGCCTAAATTGGCTAAAATTGTAAATAGTTTTGGTTCTGGAGTTTCACACGTGTGAACCAGGCCACAATGTTTTTATTTACTGTATTTTTTCAGTATGATGAAGTGTCAAACTTCATACCCTTCAAAATGAGACCATTTTGATGTATTCTGGTCATATAAGCCATTTTTAGCTATTTTTCCTATATAGGGAATATCTAGGGTCAAGTACCTTCTAGAGAGAGGAGAGAGAGTCATCTTCCTCATCCATAAATAGTAGGGAAGTCGTGGAGAACAGGTTGGAGAAACCTTTTGTATGCTTCATTGAGATCAATAGATCATTGTCATTGTTTGTTTCTTCCTCCATTGAGAGCATTGTTGTGTGTATTGTCTTCAAGCTATTGTGTATGATCTTAGGTGCTTTCCAAAAGTGATAGGCTGATGTATTATGGACTGTATAATGCTATTTTGGGCCGCACTTGATGTTTATGGAAGTTTCCATTTGTGGTAAATGCTTTTTGATCAAGTTCTTTGCATTCTAGGTAGCATAGAATGTGTTGCCAATTCCTAGCTTATGTAGTTTGGAGTGCAAGCATTCAAGTCAATGATCTTGGAGTTTAGATCCACTTAGGATCTGTATTTTTCACATGGTATCAGAGCTGGTTGGCTTCTATTTACAGTAAGTATTCCATTTTTGGTGATATTTGGATGTTTGATCAAGTTCTAGCATGATTTTGCATTGCTTTGTTGATCAAATCTTACTAACCTTTGTTTTGTGAGTTGAACTTGTGGATCAAAAGCATATTTCAGGTCTATTGAAGATCAGAGGCTGAAAAGAAACTATTTTGGATCAGATCATAACACCTAATCATTTGTGATTGTGAGGCTTGTGCATATTCAATACTAACAATGTTCTTTTCAATCCTATTGTTGACAATCTCCATTCTTGGATGAACACTCTCCTTAAGTGGATGAAACTTCTCCTTAAGTGGATGACAAATGCTCTTTTGAGTGAGTTGTAATTCTCCTAAAGGCTGAGCAAAGCTCCCATTTGGATGAAAGATCCCCTTTTTTGGGTGAACATATTGTAAGCTCCATTGTGAAGAGCATATTGTAAAGATTGTCATCAATTTTGGCATAAATTTTGGTGTACTTTGTTGAGCATGTAAGTAACTCTCCTTATGTAATTTGATTGGAGCATTTGCTGGAAGGTGTTAACCATTATGCAAGTGTGTTTTCAGGTTCTTAACAGGTTGAGGAACATTCTCATGTGAAGTGATCTTAGATCTACATCTAAACACCAAGATTTGACAAGATAGTGAAGCTAGTCTTGTGATTCACTAAGTGTGCTCATTCATTCACCTCTAAATCTTGTATTTATCACTTGCTGGAGTTTATAAACTTTTAGAAGTGTGGTTTACATGTGGTTTTACAGGTTGAATCGATATCTTAGTGTGTTGATCATATGTTGATCAAGTTTGTTCATTACTAGGTAATCTTGGCATCCTAGTTTTGGGTATTTTCTAAGAATGCAAGTAACTCTTCACACCATAACTTGATTTGGTCACTTGCTGGAAAGTTTGAGAGCTTAAGCAAGAGTGTGTTCAGGTTGGTTTGATTTTGTAATCCATTCTTAGTGTGTGCAAAGTGTTGCATGTGTTTCAATCTTCCTTTCTATGCTTGGAAACCATCTAGGTTCAAGATAGAAGTGTTTTAGGGTCCTAAATCTTCATAGATCTCTTTATCTATCATTTGTTGAGAGAAAAGTGAGTGCTAAGTGCTTTAGGACAAAACCTAAAAGTTGAAGAAACATTAGAATCATGGCTTCCAATGGTGGGATCATGCTAGAGTCTAGTGAAAGGTTGAGTTCATCAAACTACTCTACTTGGAAAGTGAGGATGGAGTCCTTACTTGAGTTGAATGAACTCATGGACATAGTTGCAGAAATTGAAGAGAGACCTCTCACACTTCAAGAGCAACAAAGGTTTGATAAGAAGGCCAAAAATGAATGTTACAAATGAACTTCTCAAGGAAGTTGGAAAGTGTCAAAGTGCAAGTGAGGCATGGAATGCCTTAAAGAAGCTCTTTGAATCAAAGTCCACATCTAGGGTATTGACCCTAAGGAGACAAATATTTTCTAGTAGGCAAAGAGAGGGTGAAAGTGCTCATGCATTTATCTTGAGAGTTAAGTCCCTAAGTGATGATTTAGCATGCATTGATGAGAACATAAAAGATGGTGAAATAGTCCAAGTTATGTTGAATGGTTTGCTAAATGAACATGCTAACCTTGTGCAAAGTTTTGCCATTCAAAGAGTCTTGCCAAGTGTGGTTGACTTGCAAGAAATCTTATTGGCTGAAGAACATAGGTTGCAATCAAAGCTTGATGGTGCATCCTTGCAAGGTGGAGGTGAAGAGGCTTTCTTCACAAAAGGCAAATTCAAGGGCAAAGGTAAAGGCAAAGGGAAATGGTCCAAAGGTGGTAACTTTGATCATGATGATCACTCTTCCTCTTCCTCTTCTACTAAGAACAATAAGTCAAAGTTCAAGTGCTTTTATTGTGGGATAAAAGGTCATTTTGCAAATGAATGTTATAAGAAGAAAAGAGAGCAAGGAGAGAGGCAAGGAAATCTTACAATAGATGAGGAAGAACATAACACATGTGAATCACTTGTTATGACTTCAAGTTTGTTAGCCAACATAGATGATAATGATCCTTGGTGGATTGATAGTGGAGCCTCATCTCACATGACAAGACATAAGGAATACTTTACATCCTTATTGTCTTATGAGGGAGAAGGTAACATCATCTACACTACAAATGATGGTCAATGTGACATCAAAGGCATAGGCACCATTCCTATTTCCCTTTCAACAAATAGGAAAGCAAATCTTGAAAATGTTTTGTACATTCCTTCAATCACTAAGAATTTGCTTAGTGTAAGTCAAATGATTGACAAAGGACTTGATGTGGAGTTCATTGGAGATGCATGTTTGATAAGTAAATGTGGATCCTTGATTGCTCAAGGTAGGAGGCATGGTAAACTTTTCAAGCTTGATGCATGTGTGATCTCTAATCATGAAGGATGTATGGCTAGGGAGCAATTGACAAACCAAGAAGTTTGGCACAAGAGGTTGGGCCATCCCAACTTCAAATCTTTGGAGGTAATGGCAAAGAAAGAGCTTGTTCTTGGTCTCCCTAAAAGTCTTGTTGCAAACAATAGTGTTTGTGAACATTGTGCCTTGTCCAAATCTCATAGACTTGCTTATTCTAGATCTACTTCTAGATCTAAAGAAGCTTTTCAACTTGTGCATTCTGATATTCATTCTTCTAGTACAACTAGCAATGGTGGGGCAAAGATGTATGCAACTTTCATTGATGACTTTAGTAGGTATACTTGGATCTATCTTCTTAAAAGTAAGGATGAAGTGTTTGCTGCATTTGTCAAGTTCAAGAATGAAATGGAAAACCAATTCAATACAAAGATCAAATGCTTAAGATCTGATAATGGAGGGGAATACACCTCAAATAGGTTCAAAGACTTTTGTATAGCACATGGGATTAAGAGGGAGATGTCTAGTCCTAGGACTCCACAACAGAATGGAGTGGCCAAGAGGAAGAATAGAACCCTTTGTGAATGTGCCAAGGCAATGAGACTACATGCTAATCTTGCTAAGTCTTTTTTGGGGGAAGCTTTAGCATGTGCTAACTATCTATGTAATAGATGGACAAGTGCTTCCTTGGATGGTAAAACTCCTCATGAGGTTCTTTATGGTAGAAGGCCGAGTGTCAAGCATTGTAGGATCTTTGGATGTACATGTTTTGTCAATATCACACTTGATGATAGAACTAAAGAAGATCCTTCATCAAAGAAGGGTGTGTTTGTTGGCTAAAGTAAGCAAGGCTTACAAAGTGTACATTCCTTCTACAAAGAAAGTTGTCATAAGTAGGGATGTCATCTTTCATGAAGAGAATGTTTCCAATGTTGTTGATGTTGATGTTGATGTGCCTACTAATCATCATGATGTGCAAGATGTCTTGGATGAAGATGGAGATGCCACTCCAAAGCAAACTTCAAGGAAGACTCAAAGGCAAAGGGCTAAGCCATCAAGGCTAACCTATGATGAAAAAGGAAAGCAAGTGGTGGACAACTCTAACTTTGCTTTTCTTACCTCTTTTGATGAACCAACTTGTGTAGGTGAAGCAATTCAAAAGAAGGAATGGATCCAAGCCATGGATCATGAGCATCAAGCACTCATCAAAAGCAACACATGGAGGTTGGTAAAGCTTCCAAAGGACAAGAAGACAATTGGTTGTAAGTGGATCTTCAAGATCAAGACAAATCAAGATGGATCAATCAACAAGTACAAGGCAAGGTTGGTGGCAAAGGGGTATGCTCAAGAATATGGTATTGACTATGATGAGACCTTTGCACCCGTGGCAAAGATGGTAACTATTCGAATCCTAATCTCTCTTGCAACTCTTTATGATTGGGATATGTGGCAAATGGATGTTACTAATGCCTTCTTGAATGGTGATCTTGAAGAAGATATTTACATGGAGCAACCCGAGGGCTATGTTTCACATGATGAGCCTAATCATGTGTGCTATCTCCAAAAGAGTTTGTATGGGCTAAAGCAAGCACCAAGGAGTTGGTATGCTAAGCTCAATTCCTTCTTACTTTCTCAAAACTTTGTTATGAGTGAGTATGATCATTCTCTCTACTTTAGATTGAATGAAAATGATATCACTTTACTTTTGATCTATGTTGATGACATTATCTTAAGTGGTGGTAACAATCTAGATATAGATGAAATCAAGATGGCACTCAAAAGAGAGTTTGAAATTCAAGATCTTGGTAAACTTCATTATATCTTAGGAATAGAGATTATTAGAACTTCTAAATCTACATTCATATGTCAAGAAAAGTATGTTAACTCTATTCTAAAAAGGTTTCATATGGAAGATTGTAAAGTTGTTTCTACTCCTATGGAATCAAATGTAAAGCTAACTACAAGAAGTAATGAAAGATCCTTCAAGGACATTACTCTCTATAGAAAGCTAATAGGATCTCTTATATGGTTAACCATCACAAGACCTGATCTAAGCTTTGTGGTTGGTAAACTAAGTCAATTTATGCAAGATCCTAGTGAGGCTCATTGGAAGCTAGGAAAGAGAGTACTTAGATACATCTCGGGATCTAGAGATTTTGGCATCTTGTATGGAGGTACTACACCTAACCTTTGTGGATTTTCAGATTCAAATTTTGCAGGTGATCAAATGGATAGGAAGTCAACAAGTGCCTTTTCAATCTATCTTGGATATGGAGTGGTCTCATGGCTATCAAAGAAGCAACCAACTATCTCTCTATCTTCCACCGAAGCCGAGTACAAGGCATTAACAACATGCACCAAGGAGATTCTTTGGATCAAGAGGATGTTATTGGATCTTCACTTGCTGGAACCAGAGAAGACTCCAATCATACTTTGTGATAACCTTTCAGCCCAAAGCTTGGCAAACAATCCTGTTTTTCATGCAAGGAGCAAGCACATTGAGATTGCTCACCATTTTGTGAGAGATCAAGTCATTGCCAAAGAGGTGGAGCTTCAACATGTCTCTTCAAAGGAGTGTGTGGCTGATATCTTCACCAAACCATTGGGAAAGGACCTATATTTAATGCATAGATCTAATCTTGGAATGTGCTCAAAGACTATGTTGAAACTAGCATCCAATGTTGAAGAGGGAGTGTGAAAATTGTCAACATTTCCTAGCTAGTTTGAGGCCTAAATTGGCTAAAATTGTAAATAGTTTTGGTTCTGGAGTTTCACACGTGTGAACCAGGCCACAATGTTTTTATTTACTGTATTTTTTCAGTATGATGAAGTGTCAAACTTCATACCCTTCAAAATGAGACCATTTTGATGTATTCTGGTCATATAAGCCATTTTTAGCTATTTTTCCTATATAGGGAATATCTAGGGTCAAGTACCTTCTAGAGAGAGGAGAGAGAGTCATCTTCCTCATCCATAAATAGTAGGGAAGTCGTGGAGAACAGGTTGGAGAAACCTTTTGTATGCTTCATTGAGATCAATAGATCATTGTCATTGTTTCTTCCTCCATTGAGAGCATTGTTGTGTGTATTGTCTTCAAGCTATTGTGTATGATCTTAGGTGCTTTCCAAAAGTGATAGGCTGATGTATTATGGACTGTATAATGCTATTTTGGGCCGCACTTGATGTTTATGGAAGTTTCCATTTGTGGTAAATGCTTTTTGATCAAGTTCTTTGCATTCTAGGTAGCATAGAATGTGTTGCCAATTCCTAGCTTATGTAGTTTGGAGTGCAAGCATTCAAGCCAATGATCTTGGAGTTTAGATCCACTTAGGATCTGTATTTTTCACAAAATATATATGGACTTCTTGATTCCTTCATAAGGCATAATAGATGGAAAGGAATCCTTGGAGCTACACATATGACATGATGCTCCACTATCACTATACCAAGAATCATCTTTCTTGAAGGTGAAAGAGGAGAAGCTTGATGCCATGAGTGAGCATTCTCCATCACTTGCAATAAAATCTTCTTTCTCATGAGAGATGTTGGCTTGCTTGAATTGGTTCCTCTTCTTGAAGCAATTGGTGGCATAGTGGCCTTTCTTGCTACAAAAGAAGCAAATAGCATCTTATTTCTTCTTCTTTGAAGTAGTATCTTGAGAGGAATCCTCCTCATCTTCATCTTGGTCTTTTTCTTTGTCCTTAGAGAAGTGTTGTGTTGCTTTTTGCTCCTCTCTTTGTGTTTGGCAAATAAAACTTTGTCATCACTATTATGATTGACTCCTTAATAGCTTGTTATCATGCCTTGATTCTTCAGCTATTAGCACTCCTTGCAAAGCCTCCAAGGTTGGTAGCTCCTCCTTGATAGCATAGGATTGGACAAGATTCTCATATTCATTCTTCAAGCCATTGAGTATGACTTGGACTAGCTCACTTTGTTTGATGGAATCTCCAATACAAGCAAGCTCTCTATGGATGTCTTTCATTCTCAAGACATAATTAGTGCACTCTCATCACTCTTTTGAAAACTTTGGAATATTTGATTTCTAGGAATGAGGAGTCTTGAGATATTTTTGGCCTCATCGATTGCTTTGAGAGTATCCCAAGCATCCTTGGCTGATGTGCAAGCACCAATCTCTCTCAAAATCTCATTAGAGACATTCATCTTGATATAATAAAATGCCATCCTAGCTCTCTTCTTATACTTTTGTACTTCTTGAAGGACTTGAGGCTCCTCCTCAATCCCAAGAACAATGTCCATCACATCTTGGAGTATAAAGATTGACTCTTTCCAAATAGAATAGTTGGAGGTAGATAGTCTTTCACTAGATTCCAATAGGTAGGAACCCATAGATGCCTTGTAATAGTGAAGACTGCTTGTGATTTAGACAATAAAATGATGTTTCTCTCTCACTATAGATCCAATAAAGGTGTACTACCAGCTCTTATGCAAGATCACTCTCCTCCTTTGACTTGTCCTTCATAAAATGTTGATGTTTCTCTTTTCTTCTTGGCTTCTCCTTTGTGAAGTATGCTTTCACCTTTCCACTGTAGATGGATTCCAATGTGTCCCAAGCCTCCTTGGATGTGGTACATGAGCCAATATCACACAACAATTCATTTGAAACATTTGTCTTTATGATATGTATAGCCATCCTAGCTCTCTTTTTATACTTTTGGACCCCTTGGAGCTCTTGAGGATCCTCCTCAAGTCCTAGCACAATCTTCATCACATCTTGGAGTACCAAAATGGACTCCATTCTAGCCTTCCAAACAGAATAGTTGGAGGAAGGAGCCCATAGATGCCATGTAATAGTGAAGACTCCTTGTGATTTAGACAATAAAATGTTGCTTCTCTCTCACTATAGGATCCAATAAAGGTGTACTACCAACTCCTATGCAAGATCTTGCAACATAATGTGAGATAAATCTCAATAGCGCTACCAACCTCTCTCAAACTAGATCAACCTCTCATCAATTGATGGAGTATAGGCAAGTTTGGGTCAAACTATCTTTGGCACATGTGAAACACTCCAAGAATCCACAAATTACTCAAATACAAGCCAATTGTATAAAAGAAAGTGGCTATGACCTCAAAAAGTTGACTAGATCTCAAATAGATGACATTGGCAAGCCTCTTCTTGAAGTTTTTGGTCAAACTAGCAAGATATGATCAAACCAAATGTGTCTACACAGGTCTAGGTGCCTTACCTAACCCCCTTCAAAAGATTATAGCTTTTGATTGGCTCTACCAAATGGATTGAAATAAATTACTACAAAAGCTACAAAACTAGCTTTCAAACAAGCTATCTAGCACCAAATTTGGATGTAACTTGGAAAAGAACTTTCCAAATGAGCTTGGTTGTACTTCACACGTGCCTGAGCACTGAATTCCATACAGTGCCTGAAATGATTCAATAATTATGATTATGAACCCTCTTGATCCAAATTTCCTTGAGATAGCGTGGGAAATGCAATCAACAAAACTTAAATCAGCTGACTCGTATGACCAACTAAAAGAAGTAATGGATGATGCCATCAGAGAGGAAGATGAAGGATCCGATGATGAGCATGATCATCGTGATTGCAAGGGAAGGCTCTTGCTAAAAACATGATCCATCACATATAGAGCATACCTCGAGTTCTAATTCCATCGAGTTGCTACACCATAGGACAGTTGGCAAAAAGACTCAGCAAGCCCAAATGGATAAGCTTACAACTAACTTCCAAAAGGTGCTTAAAGATATGGCAGAAAAGACCTATCCTTCTTGGGAAAATGTGTGGTGCCCTATCTGTTTCCAGAACCATACTACCAACCATGTGAAGACATATTTCCTGCAAGTTGCAAGACCAATGTATAGGCAATACCGACCCCCTAGTCCACCACCTTTCAATCCCACAACAGACTTTTTAGCGACCACGACAATTCTAGCCAAGGCCTCCAGGCCCACATCAGTTTCAGCCTAGACATCCTTATATAGTAAATCAACATTTGCCTCAAGTACCTACCTAGATGATTGATCCTGGCTACATTGATCAAGCTACATATTACGTTGATAAAACGCAAGGTTCTAGTTCTCAAGTGGACCTGACATACCAATATGAAGCCATGACTGTCACTTATGATCCAAACTAGCCATGCTATGCAGCTCCCCAAGTAAGATATGCGGCTCAAACCATGCCCACTTTCAGGGCTATTTTGTTTGTGGTAGAAGACATCCTAGCATTTGATGTCATGATAAGCCCAAATACTCACCTCTATGTGATAATTGCAGTATAGAGCACCATACTAAGGACTGTCCAAAATGACCTAAACTAGTTGTTCCAGTCCGTTCAGTTCAGGTAGAAACCTTACTAGTTATGGTCATAACTAGAGGTCAACAGAGAGCAACCAACAGAAAAATGGATAGACGAGCTGACGAACCACTTGCCATACCAAGTGAGAACTCCACTCTCTTAGTTCACAAAATTATGTGTATCCTTGAATAATGTGACCACCTTAGAAAAACCTTAATCAACTAATAGGACCATGATTTGAGTGGATCTTACCCGTACTTACCCTACACAACAACCTTTAGGGTCCTTTCTACTCTATTAGATGGGAGACCGCCATAATAGAACTAGGAAGAGAAACTAAAAGTACAACAGAACCCAACAAGTTTGACTTCAAACATAGACAACTAGTGTACAACCATGAACACTGAGTATAATTCATTGATGAAGAACAAGGCCTGGTGTCTTGTCAATTTTTGATGCAAAGATTATTGACACTAAGTGGATCTTCAAGTTGAAGCTCAATCCAGATGGCTCGATAGCCAAATGGAAAGCTCGACTAGTCGTCAAAGGATATGAAAAAACTTGTGGGATTGACTACACTAAGACTTCAGTCCAATAGTAAGACTTCAGTGAATTTGATCACTACTTGCTATCGCAGCTACCAAGATTTGGAAGTTCACCAGATAGATGTTCAACTAGCATTTATGAATGGATAAATATAAGAAGACATTTATGTCTATCAACCCGAATGCTACGTCCTTCAAGGCCAAGAATACAAGGTATGCAAGTTGCAAAAAGCTCTCTATGGGCTAAAACAAGCTCCAAGGGCCTGGTTCGATAGAATCAATCAATTGTTGTTGCAGCACGACTTAACTTCAAATTCTATTGACTCTAATGTTAAAGCTCTGATATTCCAACTGATCGAGGAACTAGTGCTTGCACTATGCAAGCTAAGTAGTTTAAAAGTGGATCCATCTATTATCTTGCAAGAGATCAGTACTGACTTTGTGAACTCCATTCACATAGTCGCTGAAGTTGATTTCAAAGTTACTCTACGGAACAACACCTTCATAATCAACGAGGCAGCCTTTGTCGAAGTGTTTTGTACCAAGCAAGGTGGGGTACAAAATTACAATGGTGAAGGATGCATAGCTCAAGCTCCTATGCAAATATGCAAACCAAGTCTTCTTTTTTACAGATGCTGATGTTATAAGAGTTTAGACATTGATGACTCTATGATCATCAGCAATTCAAATTAGTTACTACAAGAGACAAAGTCTCTATCGTTGAAGGAATTCAACTTGAATGACTGATTCAGGCCCAGTGCATTACTGTTACGTCCATGTCTAGTATAGCCGGTACTATAGTGTATAAGGTTGTTAGTTTGGCCATGCCATTTTTTTAAGAAACATTAAGTTTCTACTTTAAAGCCTTTTGACATGAGATGGACATAGAATCAACAAAGATGAATTCTCCACACAAATGATCAACAAATGATATTGTTCTCCACGCAGGTATAGCTATTTATAACATCCATAATGTCATTTGGCCCTATTTTCCAACTATGCCTTAAAATGGCAACTAACCAAAAACCTAGAAATTATGGTCCAAATGCAATGTACCAAAATTGACCAAGAAGAATGGTTCCTAACACAATCTCATCCACTTATGTACTTGCTAAAAATAGTAAAAACACTATTTAGATACTTATTGACAAATATGAAACAAACTCTAAGTTGAGATTTCATTTTGGCCTCCAAAAATGCCAAATAAAATGTCAGGACTAGTTAACAATTTTCACACTCCCTCTTCAACTAGTTTTAGCATAGATTTAGAAAGTACACCAAGTCATGTTCTATGCTTTATGAACAGGTCTTTTTCCATGCTTTGGTGAAGATATCAGCCACACACTCCCTCGATGAGACATGTCGAAGCTCCACTTCCTTTTCATGACTTGTTCTTTCACAAAATGATATGCCACCTCAATATGCTTGCTCCTAGCATGAAAATTAGGATTGTTTGCCAATATCTAGGCTGAAAAGTTGTCACAAAAGATGACTGGACTCTCTAAAAATTAAGTGCAGATCACTTACCATCCTCTTGATCCATAACATTTCCTTTGCACAAGATGTAAATGCTTTGTACTCGGCCTCACTAGATGACAATGAGATAGTAGCTTGCTTTTTCGACATCCAAGAAATAGCTCCATCACTATAAAGATAGCATGTGCACTTATGGACTTCCTATCCATTTGATCTCCTGCAAAATCTAAATCTGAAAATCCAAACAAGTTAGGTGATGATCCTCCATAAACAATGCCAAAATCTTGAGTTCCCAAGATATATCTCGAAACCCTCTTTCCTAGCTTCCAATGCTCCTCACTAGGATCTTGCATAAATTGGCTTAATATACCAACACAATAGCTTAGATAAGGTCTTGTGATGGTTAGATATATGAGTGAACCAACTAGCTTTCTATAGAGAGTAATGTCTTGGAAGGATCTTTCATTACCTCTTATAGTGAGTTTTACATTTGACTCCATTGGCAAGACTTTGCATCTACTATATGAAATCGTTTTAGAATAGAATGAGCATACTTCACTTGACATATAAATGTAGATTGATAAGTTCTAAATACCTCTATTCCCAAGATATAATGCAAAAGGCCAAGATCATGCACCTCAAACAGTAGCATCCTTCTGTCCTTCACACATGTGGATTCAAGATCTACAAGAAAATCAATATTCTACACATAGAGCCTCAAGATACATGAGAAAATGACATGAGATGGACATAGAATCAACAAAGATGAATTCTCCACACAAATGATCAACAAATGATATTGTTCTCCACACATGTATAGCTATTTATAACATCCATAATGTCATTTGGCCCTATTTTCCAACTATGCCCTAAAATGGCAACTAACAAAAAACCTAGAAATTATGGTTCAAATGCAATGTACCAAGATTGACCAAGAAGAATGGTTCCTAATACAACCTCATCCACTTATGTACTTGCTAAAAATAGTAAAAACACTATCTAGATACTTATTGACAAATATGAAACAAACTCTAAGTTGAGATTTCATTTTGGCCTCCAAAAATGCCAAATAAAATGTCGAGACTAGTTAACAATTTTCACACTCCCTCTTCAACTAGTTTTAGCATAGATTTAGAAAGTACACCAAGTCATGTTCTATGATTTATGAACAGGTTATTTTCCATGCTTTTGTGAAGATATCAGCCACACACTCCCTCGATGAGACATGTTGAAGCTCCACTTCCTTTTTCATGACTTGTTCTTTCACAAAATGATATGCCACCTCAATATATGCTTGCTCCTAGCATGAAAATTAGGATTGCTTGCCAATACTTGGGCTGAAATGTTGTCACAAAAGATGACTGGAATCTCTAAAAAATCCATCAAGTGTAGATCACTCACCATCCTCTTAATTTATAACATTTCCTGTGCACAAGATGTAAGTGCTTTGTACTCGGCCTCACTAGATGACAATGAGATAGTAGCTTGCTTTTTTGACATCCAAGAAATAGCTCCATCACTATAAAGATAGCATGTGCACTTATGGACTTCCTATCCACTTGATCTCCTACAAAATCTAAATCTGAAAATCCAAACAAGTTAGGTGATGATCCTCCATAAACAATGCCAAAATCTTGAGTTCCCAATATATATCTCAAAACCCTCTTTCCTAGCTTCCGATGCTCCTCACTAGGATCTTGCATAAATTGGCTTATTATACCAATACAATAGCTTAGATAAAATCTTGTGATGGTTAGATATATGAGTGAACCAACTAGCTTTCTATAGAGAGTAATGTTCTGGAAGGATCTTTCGTTACCTCTTATAGTGAGTTTTACATTTGACTCCATTGGCAAGACTTGCATCTACCATATGAAATCATTTTAGAATAGAATGAGCATACTTCACTTGACATATGAATGTACATTGATAAGTTCTAAATACCTCTATTCCCAAGATATAATGCAAAAGACCAAGATCATGCACCTCAAACTCCTTTTTTGAGTGCAATCTTGATATCAACAATATCTTAATTGTTGTCTCCACATAGATTAGTAAAATGGTAACATCATTTCCAACAAATCTATAGTAAAGTGAATGATCATACTCACTCATCATGAAATTTTGAGAAAGTAAAAATGTGTTAAGCTTAGCATACCAACTCCTTGGTGCTTGCTTAAGCCCATACAAACTCTTTTGTAAATAACAAACATGATTTGACTGGCCATGAGAGATGTAGCTCTCGGGTTGCTCCATGAACACTTCCTCGTCAAGATCTCCATTCAAGAATGCATTTGTAAAATTCAATTGCCATAGATCCCATCCAAAAATTGTAGCAAGTTACATAATGACTCGAATGCTTACCATCTTTGCTACGGGTGCAAAGGTCTCATCATAGAACACGGAATCTTATGAAACGAGAAATGGCACAAGACCCAATTTTTTTTTTGTGAACTTACAATTTTTTGAAATTCAAGTGCTTTTTGAATTCTAAATTCAGAAAATGAATTTATTATTTTGCAAGCTTGTATACTTTGCATATAGTGAAAATGTAGACGAAGTATTGAAAAATATTTTTAGAATTTTACACTAAATTAGCACAAAAAATAAAAATAACACTTGTGTGCAATGTGTTATTAAATAAAAAGTTGTTAGATTAAGCAAGTACAGCACAAAAAGAAAATATATCATTTGTGTGCAATTTGTTATTATGTAAAATAGTTGCTAGGATAAGCAAGTGATGGTAAAATTTCAAAAATTATTATTTTCAATAAAAAAAAACACAATTTAATATAAATTTTAGGACGTGTTTGTAATTTGATATTTGTTCTTTATGAATCAAGTAAACTAAACAGATCTAGTATAAAAAAAGAAATGCTAAATTTCTACCTAATATTACTTAACAATAAAATTACTTTGTAGCTTTGCTCAACCACCTCGGCCAGTTTTCCTTCATCACCAACAACACCACTGGTAGGTGGTTGAGGCTCCTTAACAAATGGAACAATATGTTGTAAAGTTACTTTTACAAGCCTTACTTCCGGTGCCTGTTGTAAAGTTACCTTTACAAGCTTTAATTCCGACGCCATCGGCACCAGTATTGTCCCTGGCGCCAGCAGCGCCCCTGCTGCTCCCGGCGCTGGTGCCGCTCCCGGTACCACTGTGACCAGAATCTAGCCGGCGCCAAGTAACTATGGCTGAAAATCTTTGATCGGTTCTAGCGAAGTCCAGAGATCTCGGATCAATGTGCAATCACCTCACACGATCTAGGCATGATCAAAGGAAGCCTGGGAATCAATTAATTTTAGAGAGAGAAAGTGACTTTCTAGAGAGAGAAAATGTGCTCTACCAACCTCGGTAGAGTACTTAGTATGAGAGGAGGTGGCAAAACCCACCAATACTATAGGGGAGTGCGGGTTGCGACACAGGGCGAGCTCCAACCAAGTCTCAGCCTCCCTTGCTGGAATGTTGTCCTCGCGCCCGCCTTGGCATGCCAGCACCCCGGAGACCAGGGTCGGTCACACACTTGAAATGTAACCTTCTCAAATTCATCGATAAATTGGGATTTTTCTCAAACTGACTCTGATTACCTTCTGGATTTCAGTGTTCAGTAAAAGCGCTAGTTCTAAGGCCACTTCAAACTTTTTGATCTGGCACAGAGCTGAGGGTCATTTCCCGGAATGCCAGCGGTATGCCGTCGAGACCATTTGAACTGTGGCGCCAGTGGTATGCTGTCGGGACCATTTGGTCCAGGAACTAGTTGTCTCCATATCTATCGTGGCTTGTGGTTCTGAGTGTTCCTTGCATGAACATGAATGGGTTAAGCTCTTGGGGAACGGGCTCTAACCTGTCAATTGAGTTGGATGGCTTGTGTTGCGCTGGGGCCTCAAAGGGCGCTGGGACTTGAGCGGTTTCCCCAACATGTGCTTAAGTCTAACATTCATCCATCATGCACTTACATAAAAGCCAACTTAGAAACGTCACAAGCTTAACCATTCAGACTTAAGAAAACTAGAATTCCAACCAACCCGAAAGCCAACTCAGAATCTGTCCCCAAAAGGTAACCATAGGCAAAGACAAGCCACACATGGAACTCAAGACATAGTGCTCGCGAAACAGACCAAATGGCATAGCGGCGAGCCACACGTCGGTGATGTTGTCCCTAAGGTGTCGGCGACGCAAAAAGGTTGTAGTAAGGGTCCTTCCACTTGGACCAGTCCCGGAGGCGAAACTGAAATGGTAATCATCACTTTATTAAATTTGGAAAATTTGGAAGAGGTTACATTCATACATAGACTGACTGGCCTTGGGGCCACCAACACGTGTTGGGCATTGTTCCTAGCTCGTGCTAGTAGAGGGAGCTGAGACCTGGCGACCAGATTCCTGGCGCTGGTTGAGTTGCCCAAGTTTTTGTTTGCTGGACTCCCCCTATAGTTCTGGTGTGATTCGGCGCACCCCCTCTGTCTTGGAAAATAGTGCTTTATGGTAAAGCACGCTATTTAGGACTTAGTTTTTATTTTGCTGACTAAGCATGGCAAGCCTGGCAGAATCAGTCTGGCTCCCGAGCATGGGTCCCGGGAGCCGTCCCGGCGGCAGAATCACTTGCTTCCTGACTAGGCCATGACTGAGCTCCAGAGCTAGCTCATGACTTGTGACTACTTGACTGGCTCACCATAGGTCGGAGGCTCAGTCGTTGACGTTCTAACTTGCTTTGGGACCTTAGGGAGCGTCACCCCTTAGAGTCTTACAGGGCATGCTGGGTGCACCCCGAGTCAACTTTACAACATCCTCCCCTCGTTTGAAAAAGCTGATGTCCTCATCAGGGCCAAACTAGACCTAGGATGCATGGCACAGGCTTAATTCACCGGCCTTAACAACTTTGAATTAAAAATACATTGGTAGTAGCACAGGAAAAGTGTGGATCAAGTTCACTTACGTAAAACCTGTGTAAAGCTGCAAGTGATTTATTGACAAACTTAAGAAAGATACTTGGAAGTTCCTTGAACTTTAGAGTGGCCATGAGTGTTCATACAGGAGGCATGCCGCCAGGTAGTGCTTTGTGTGCCAATTTGGGAAAACGGCTATTGTGTTGATTTTTCTGCAGCTAATCTATAAGTACTTCAGGGGCTCCTTCCTTAAGTTTGTCTCCGTACTCCAAAGAGGCCTCAATGAGTGGATCTTGTAGCCACTTCACTAGATATTCACGTTGAATGCCAGTTTGCTTTCTATGTGCCAATATTTGTTCTGGTACAAGCCGTCTCTTTGTATCATCAAGTGTCGTTGGTGGGTGACGAAGTTTGTGTTGCCGATCAAATCGCTCATCCGGTTTGTACCGTTTTAGTAATGAGATATGAAACACATTGTGTATATCCAAGCGGATGGCAGTGCCAATCGGCAAGCCACTGGGTTGATCTTCTTGGTGACATAATATGGCCCCGCATAAGGCCGAACGAACTTATGAGAGAAGCCTTTTGGTAACGTGATATTTTTAGTGTTCAACCACACTTGATCACCTTCCTTGAATTCTAGTTCTTGTCGTTGTAAGTTTATGTCAGCTTCCATACTTCTTTGTGATTGCTCTAAAAATGACTTCACCTCTATCAGCTTTGTGTGGCACTCATTGATAAATTCCTGGGTACTGGAGTTTCTTGCACGCCTGTAAGAAAAGAGCTTGGAACAATCGGTAGCTGACCATTGCTTATCTCGAAGGGTGCCTTTCCAGTCGATCTGTTCACTTGGTTGTTATGTGCAAACTCGAGGATATCCAAGTAGCTAACCCAATCGGATTGGTCCCAAGCGACATAATTTTGTAAATATTGTTCAATCTGTCGATTGACTCACTTCGTTTGCCCATCTGTCTGAGGGTGATATGCAGTGCTAAAATTCAGTCTAGTTCCCACGAGGTGAAATAGACAAGTCCAAAACTTTCCTACAAACTTGGTGTCTCGGTCAGAAATAATCGTTCTAGGTAGGCTATGGTATTTGAAGACACATTTGAAAAATGACCTGGCCACTTCTTCGGCTGTCACTAAACTTTTAGTTGGTACAAGATGAGCTTGCTTTGAAAAGCGGTCAATGACCACATATATTGAGTTGAAGCCTTGGCACCGTGGTAGTTGAACAATAAAATCCATGCTCACATAATCCCATGGGTATGCTGGTACCGATAATGGTTGGAGTAGTCCTGCTAGGGTTAGTGGTCCCACCTTCACTTGTTGACATGTAGGGCATGTTTGCACATAGGAATTCAACGTCTGCCCACATACCTGGCCAATAGAAGCCCCTCTTGAGAAGTTCATACATGCGATTCACCCCTAGATGTCCGGCGGCTAGTACGTCATGATGTTCTCACAAGACTTTCTTCCTCAAGTTGATGCTGTCTGGGACATATACTCTGTGTTGTTTATAAACAACCATTTGATCCTTCCAAGTGAAATGTTTATGAGGCTTTCTCAGCTGGAATTCGATCATTAAGTCCTTCACCAATGCATCTGCACTATAATTCTGTCTGATTCTTGGAGTAGGCCAGTCACCTGAGTTGTTACCGTTGCCATCAAGTGTTCCTGTCTACTTAGTACATCCGCTACCACATTGTTCTTGCCCGCCGTGTGTACAATGTCTATATTGAATTTTGAGAGAAAGTTTTGCCATCACATTTGCTTTGGCGTGAGCATACCTTGGGATGAGAAGTACTTGAGTGATACATTATCAATGAACGTCTTAAAGGGATTTCCTACCACATAATGTCTCCAATGCTCCACTGCTTGAACTACTGCGGCCATTTTTTTTTCATGAGTTGGCCATCGTCGCTCTACGGCACTCAATTTCTTTGAAAAATATGCAACAGGTTTTCCTTCTTGCATCAACACGGCCCCAATAGCAAAGTTCAATGCGTTTGTATGTATTTCGAAAGGTTTGCTAAGGGATGGGTTCTTGAGTGATTCGTCATTTTAGTTCTTGAAACGCTGCTTCACATTCCGGTGTCCATGCCATCTTTAGATGAGTCTTGGTCTGCTCCAACAGTGGTGTCACAATTTTGCTAAATGCCTCAATGAATCTCCTGTAAAAGTTACATGGCCCCACAAAGGATTTGATGTCGTGAACAGTTTTAGGAGCCAGCCAATCCAAGATAGTCTTGATCTTCTTAGAATCCATCTAAATTCATCTGTAGCCTATAACATGTCCAAGGAAATCAACTTTCTCTACCACAAACTCACATTTCTCTCTTTTCGTGAACAAGCTGTTCTTCCTCAGTTGTTGGAGGATTGTCCTTAAATGTTTAATGTGATCTTTGAGGCTACGACTAAACACCAAGATGTTGTCGATGTACACAATAACAAATTCATCTAAGCAGTCTTGAAAAATGTTGTTCATCAACGTGCAAAGGGTGGTTGGTGCGTTTGTTAGACCGACCGACATCACCCTGAACTCGTGGCTGTCATACCGTGTTCGAAAAGCCGTTTTGTGCTCATCGCCTTTAGCTATTCAAATTTGGTGATATCCATATCTGAAATCTATTCGGCTAAAATATCTGGCATGTTTGAGCTGGTCGAACAGGTCATCAATTCTAGGCATGGGGTACTTGTTCTTGATGGTACCTTTGTTGAGCATGCGGTAATCCACACACATCCACAAGGTCTTGTCCGTCTTTTTCATGAATAACACTGGGGCTCCAAAAGGCAAAGCACTGGGTCTAATGAATCCTTTGTCTATCAATTCACCAAGTTGTCATTTTAGTTCCACCAACTCTTCTTGGGACATCCTATAGGGTGCTCGTAAAGTTGGTTCTATTTCTGGTACCAACTCAATCTTATGGTCCACTGGTCTTCGAGGAGGTAACTTAGCTGGGGGGAGTTCTTCCAGAAACACATCGCTAAATTCCTCTAGCAGATCTACCACCTCCTTTGGGAAGTTTTTCTGTTGTGCATTTTTCCCTTCTGGAACCTTTCTGTAGACACAAAGAAAACACTTTGACCTTTTCCCTTTCACCATGCTTTTTATCACAGATGCAGCAACCAGATTTTGTTCAATATCGATACCCTTAGCGTTCCCTCCAGGCAGAGCTTTTGTCATACAGATTTTGTCCCTTGTAATCCAAGAGGACCAAGTTTGAGCTCCTATCCAAAACTGCAATACAGTGTTCATTTAGCCAGGGGAGGCCCAAAATTACATCGAAGGCATCCATCTCTAAAATCAGAAAGCTAAGTTTAGCCTTCCATCTCCCAATCTGCACCGGGATGTTCAATGTTGTTTTGTCTACGTCTAGTGTTCCCTTTGTTGTTTCTACCTTGAGCGTTGATGTCACATTCCTAGTCGGCAAGCTGAACTGTTCCACTACACTCCTTGAAATATAGTTCTGTGAAGCTCCGGAGTCGATCATGAAATCTGACTTCCTCCCCACGATCTTTCTGGATAGGAATAATAATCTCCAGCCAATCTTGGGGGTTGCCCCATGGAAGCTCCTTGTCGTCCACCCACAAATGTAAACTCCTCTTTCAACTCCCAACTAGATCACATCACCTGGAAGAAATTAAGAAACCAGGGGTTATTTAGGTCCAAACAAGCACACCACAAACGAACATACCAACCAAAGCAAACATAGAGGATCCCTCTCAAGCCACATTCCCCTTGAGACCGGATGTAGGACCTTTGCCTAGCCGCACCCACACAAATCTATCACAAAATTAGCCCATGAGAAAACATCCATTCAACCATCTGTGCTTTCACCATTAAGCAGCACATTGCCTCAATCGCGCCCCACCAACTCTGGTCGATAGCCCTTATAGCTAAACGATCGGCAACTATCTCGCACCGGCAGCTAACCACCCGTGCTTTACACTCGAATTTGAGCATCATCTCTGTATCAATGGTTAACCCGTATAGTTCGAATATGTCACCTCGCACCCTACAAGGCACAGACCGTGCATTCACCAACCTAATGGCAGCACATTGCCTCATCTGTCCTACGTGCAGATGACGCCAGGCCCAAACCGCGGGAACTGACCGTGCTTACACCTCAAGGGCAACACCTTGCCTCATCAAGTCCCCCGTTCTACTGACCACCCCGACCGTGGATGCACCCGTGCTTACACTGTGGGCAGCACCTTGCACAACGGTTATCCTGACAAATCCCAAAAAGTGGCCATTCATGAGACTTGCATAGCTGACAAGCTAGTCGGCTCTGATACCACATGTTGCATCGGTGCCTCAAAGGGCACTGGGACTTGAGCAGTTTCTCCAACACACGCTTAAGTCTAACATTCATCCATCATGCACTTACGTAAAAGCCAACTTAGAAACATAACAAGCTTAACTATTCAAACTTAAGAAAATTGAAATCCCAACCAACCTGAAAGCCAACTCAGAATCTGTCCCCAAAAGGTAACCAAAGGCAAAGACAAGCCACACATGGAACTCAAGGCATAGTGGTCGCCAAACTGACCAAATGGCATAGCGGCGAGCCACACGTCAATGACGTGGACCCTTAGGCGCCGGCGATGCAAAAAGGTTGTAGTAAGGGTCCTTCCACTTGGACCAATCCCGAAGGCGAAACCGAAATGGTAGTCATTCCCAAAGATCAATTTTATTAAATTTGGAAAATTTGGAAGAGGTTACATTCATACATAGACTGACTGGTCTCGGGGCCACCAACATGTGTTGGGCATTGTGCCTGGCTCGTGCTGGTAGAGGGAGCTGAGACCTAGCGACTGGATTCCTGGCGCTAGTTGAGCTGCCTAAGTTTCTGTCTGCTAGACTCCCCCTATAGTTCTGGTGTGATTCGGCGCACCTCCTCTGTCCTGGAAAATAGTGCTTTCTGGTACAACACGCTTTTTAGGACTTAGTTTTTATTTTGCTGATTAAGCTTGACAAGCCTGGCAGAATCACTCTGGCTCCCGGACATGGGTCCCGGGTGTCGTCTTGGCGGCAGAATCAACTTGCTTTCTGACTAGGCCATGACTCGAGCTCCAGAGCTAGCTCATGACTTGTGACTACTTGACTGGCTCACCACAGGTCGGAGGCTCAGTCTTTGACATTCTAACTTGCTCTGGGACCTTAGGGAGCGTCACCCCTTAGAGTCTTACAGGGCACGCTTGGTGCACCCGAGTCAGCCTTACAACAGCTTTCTTGAGTGGAAGTTACTTATTTATGGCTGTCCAGTCTGGCGTGGTGCCAGGTTGGCTTCCAACGCAAGTCATCCATTTTGGATTTCCAAAGTGATTGGCTTCATTCAGAGTGACGACACCAAGATTGTACGTGTTCACTAGATGCACAGCAAATGCTTTCCTGGAAAGGTACAAGCTAGAAGATATAGATATACTTGTATTTAATTTTGAGTTGACAATGACAAATCATTTACAAAAGCCAACAATATCTATTTCTCAACATTGGAGACCAATTTAGATGAGAATTTGCCAGTAGACTCTAATGAGGAAGCTGGATTCTTAACTTTTTCAGCTGAAAAAGAAAGACTTGATAATATTTCAAGCACTGAGTTGAGAGGACTTAGTGAGAATTCTTTGGAATTTGAAATGTCAAAAAAAAACATATATCTTATTTTGAGTGTTTTCAAAATTTATGGATTTACTATAACTGGCTTCAAATATGTTTTGCGAGTTATTTTCATGGAAGTCAATTTAGACTATAAAGACATCATAAATGTCTGTATATTTTACTTATTTTTAATAATTTTAATTTTGATGATTTTATTAAAAATTCTATTTTTTTACATTTTACAGGGCTTTTTTTTTTTTTGCTAAAAAACATATTGTTTGCAAAAAAGAATTTGTGGTTTTTGGAATTTTTTTTTCATAAAAGAGCATGTTTTTGGCAAAAGTAAAAAATTCATAATATAGTTACCTATTTTTGGGATATTGTTCAATTTCAAAAGATTTCATGTTATAGTCTATTCCATACTCTTGTGCATATCCTTTTGTCGCTAACCTTGTCTTGTAGTTGTTGATTGATCCTTCTTGGTTGTCTTCACTTTGAATATCCATTTACATCCAATAGCTTTCTTGTCCTTTGGAAGTTCCACCAATCTCCATGTTTCATTAAAAGCTTGATATTCAAGATCCATTGCTTGGATCCACTCCTCTTTGTTCCTTGTTTTGTCTACACATGTAGGCTCATCAAAAGAGGTTAGTAAAGCAAAACTTGTATCACCAACAATTTGCTTACCCTTTTCATCATATGTGAGTCTCAAGGGTTGTTGCCTTTGCCTCGATGTCCTCCTTGGCTTTTGATTTAAAGAAGGCCTTTCACCATCAACATCCAAAGTACCATCAATCACATCATCAACATCAAAAATGTTAGATCCAATGTCCACACCACCACTTAAAGAAACTTTTGGAATTTTTTCTTTATAAAAATGACATCTCTGCCAATGAAACTTGACACTCGGCCTCCTACAAAATACTACTTCAAAAGGGGTTTTTCCATCCAATACCACACTTGGCCATCTATTGCATAGAAAATTAGCACACAAAAAAGACTTATTCCAAAAGGATTTAGGAAGATTTGCACCTCATCTCATGGCTTTGGCACCTTCACATAAAGTCCTATTATTCCTCTCGGCCACTCCATTTTGTTGTGGTGTCCTTGGTGTTATGTCCATGACCAATACATATAGGATACAATATACTCCTAGTCTTGGATACATGGTACTCCAGTAAATCAAGCTGTTAGTTATGGCACATCATACTGGATGTGACTCGAAAGTAACTAATATTCTTGTGAGGCCCAGAACACACTAAATGGAGATTAGACAAGGTATGAGACATTGTATGCATGTGTAGAGTTATCAATAGCAATTCTATGAATAGTTGGTCCATGCATAGGACTCTATTCTAGGTGAATCTATGTATAGGGAACTTAGGGCTATGCATGGCTATGTGCCCAAGATGCTTTTGACTCTATATATTGAGGCCAAACTCGCCCTACTACTCATTGTGATCATGGATTCATTGCCAGAGTTTCACTCTACATTCATGCCTCTTGTTCCTTGGCTTGGGGGTGAAGCTTCTAGAGTTGATTGGTTGCTTTTATTTGGTTGGGTGGTTGCTCCATAGTGTGTTTTCCATAGGGTGGTTGCTTTCTATTTGGTTGCGTGGTAGTGCTCCATAGTGGTTGCTCCATAGCAGGATCTTAGGGAGCTTCCCTTATAGTGGTATCAGAGCAAGGCTTACGAAGATGGGAGAACATAGAGAAGGGATACCTTTTGTCAATATATATATATATATATATCTATATATATATATATATATATATTTGGATTGGATCCATGGGAATTCTCTTCCAAGGGGGATAGCAAGGGTGCAAGTGGGTCTACTATCCCAGTTTCAATTTGCATGTTGCTAAGATCCATTACTCTTGGGATTCTTTGTGGTTTTATGGAGAATTGTCCTTGATGTGAAGAATTGAAAAAGATTATCTATGTTAGATATAGGGGTCTTATGTTTTTTACATCAAACATCTAGGTGTAGGATGTTGATAGGAATAAATTTGGCATAAATGGCAAATTATGCATTTCCACTTGTAATGCCACTATTGAGCCAAAATAGAGTAAGAGGCTAAACACGTGCCAATTAGAGTGTAGACAAGTGTAAAGTTTTTGTTTGATGAATTCCAAGAGGTCCAATAGGATTTAGAAGTGGAACCTTGTGAGGTCCAATAGGAAATTGAGGTGTGCTTGAATATAGTCCAATAGAATTAAGAGGTGCATGGATCAATGATCCAATAGGATCAAGAGGTGACAAAATATGGTCCAATCATAGTTAAGCATAGTGGTAGCTCGTGGACCTACTAGTATCATTGTACTCCTCATTTTGAATCTAATTGATTTGGTGATTTCATGGATTTTGTGAGTTATTGGATTTCTAGCTTTCTCTCTCTACCCGAGGAGAGCAGCTTGTTTTTACTTAGATTATTTATTGAATACTTCCCACACGTGTGAGTGAGAGTTGGAAGTGATTGAATGCATGTAGTAGTGTGTTTTTGCCATAGGATCTAAGATTGATCTTGAATCTCAATCTAGTCTTGATCTTGGTGCATCTACACACCTTAGGAGATCACAAGTACATGTAGTGGACAGTCCACACGTGTGAAATTCAACATGGTATCAGAGCCTACCTAGGGTTACCATGCATTTTGATCCATCTAAGTGAAAATTTTCTCATCAATCTTGAGCTAGAAGTTGTCAAGGCCCATTTTCCTAGCTATCTTGTTCAATATTGGATCAAAAGAGATCAAAAGGACATTGATTGGGTCTGACCTAATACTGTACGGAATTAGGTGCTCAGACACATGTGAGGAGCATCCAATTTCAGTTTGGAAGCTCTCTCTCATGTTTGATCCATTTATCTTGCTTGATAGCTTGTTTTGAAGCTATTTTTGTCTAGTTTCTGTCGCAATCAGTTTCATTCCATTTGGTTGAGCAATAAAAAGTTGTAAGTTTTTGAAGAGGGTTAGGTAGGGCACCTAGACCTGGGTGGACACATTTGGTTTGGTCAAGAGATTGCTTGGTTGATCCAAAATCACAGTTGTATGCTTGCCAATCTCATCTATATGTGATCTAGGCACTGTTTTGAGATCTTAAACATTTTGTTTCATGCAATATCATTGTATTTGAGTCAAATTTGGTTTCTTTGTGTATTTCACACGTGCTAAGAGTGTTAGATCCTAACTTTGCCTATACTCCATCATTTGATGTGAAATAGATCTTGTTTTAGAGAGATTTGAGTAGCTAGTGAGAATCAATTCACAAATAGTTGCAAGATCTTTCATAGGAGGAGATAGTACTCAATTATTGGATCTTATTGAAAGTGTGTAACAACATGTATTGTTCATCATTTGAGTTTTCTTCACTTCAAATGTCTTCAATGGGTTCATCCTTGTTGGAACCAAGTGAAAGATTGACCACTTCAAATTATTCAATTTGGAAAATGAGGATATCTTGATCCTTCAAGACGTGATGGATATAGTTCTTGGCCTTGAAGAAGAACCACAAGTTCTTCAAGAGGTTCAAAAATACAAAAAGAGAGCTAGGATGGCTCTCCACTACATTAAGATGAATGTCTCTAATGAGATATTGAGGGAGATAGGTACCTGTACAACAGCCAAAGAAGCTTGGGATTGTCTCAAGACTATCTATGAGGTTAAGAATACCTCTAGGCTTCTCACTCTTAGGAATGAAATCTTTCAAAGTAGCCAAAAGAGTGATGAGAGTGCATCTAGTTATGTTTTGAGAGTAAAAGATATTCATAGAGAGCTTGCTTGTATTGGTGATTCCATCAATCAAAATGAGCTAGTTCAAGTCATTCTCAATGGCTTGAGAAGTGAATTTGATAACCTTGTCCAATCCTATGCCATTAAGGAGGAGCTACCAAGTTTGGAGGCTCTCCAAAGTGTGCTAATTTCAGAAGAATCAAGACAAGAGTACAAGCTCTTGAGGATGGACAAGCTTTCTCTCACTCATAATGATGGCAAAGCTCTCTTTGCCAAGGATAAGCACAAAGGGAGGAGCAAGAACCAACATCAACAATCCTCAAGCAAGGACAAAGTCAAATCCAAAGACAAAGATGAGGAGGAAAGATGATTCCTCTAATGCTTCATCATCCAAGCTCAAGAAGAAGAAGATCAAGTGCTTTTATTGTGGCAAGAAAGGTCATTATGCCACCAATTGCTTCAAAAAGAAGAATCAACTCAAGCAAGCCAATATTACCAATGAGAAGAAGGACACTATTGCAAGTGATGGAGAGGGATCTCTTATGGTCTCTAGTTTCTCATCTACTCCTTTCAAGAAGGACGGCCTATGGTATATTGATAGTGGAGCCTCTTCACATATGTGTAGCTCCAAGGACTCTTTCTCTTCTATTGCACCTTATGATGGAGTCAAGAAATCAATATACACTGCAAATGATTTTGAATGTCCTATTGAAGGCATAGGGAACATTCCCTTGAAGCTTGCATCCTCTAAAGTTCTTTCTCTCTCTAGATTTCTTTATGTACCTAAGCTTACCAAGAATCTTATTAGTGTTGGCCAATTGCTTGATAATGGCCTTGATGTAAAATTCAATGTTGATACTTGCACTATCAAGAAGAATGATGAGATACTTGCATTAGGATCTAGATTTGGTGGCATCTATAAACTAGATCCAAATGAGTATGTGAATGCTTGTAATGTTGCTCTTGTGAACAAGCTCTCTATGGAGGAATTATGGCATAGGAGGTTGGGACATCCCAACTACAAATCCATGCTCTCTATGATCAAAGAAGCCAAAGCTATTGGCTTGCCAAAGTCTCTCTCCAAGAAGATCAAGCCTTGTGAGGCTTGTGCTATTGCTAAATCTCACAAAAAGCTATTTACAAGATCTTCTATCAAAAGCAAGCATCCTTTGGAGTTAATCCACTTGGATGTGCATTTCTTATCAACTACAAGCAAGGGAGGAGCCACTTGTTTTGTTACTTTCATTGATGATTACACAAGATTCACTTGGATATATCTTCTTGCTTCAAAATCTATGGTGTTTGATCATTTTCTTATTTTCAAAGCTTATGTAGAGAAGCAATTCTCATTCAAGATTAAAGCTCTTAGAAGTGATGGAGGTGGTGAATATATCTCCAATAAATTTCAAGATTTTTGTGAGCTTGAAGGCATTAAAAGAGAGTTTTCTTGTGTCTACTCTCCATCTCAAAATGGAGTGGCCGAGAGAAAGAATAGATCTCTATGTGAATGTGCAAAATCTATGAGAATTGAGGCATCTTTGCCCAAAGATTTTTGGGGAGAAGCCATTAATTGTGCAAATTATCTTTGCAATAGGCTCCCACATATAGCTCTTGGAGGAAAGTCACCATATGAAATCTTATTTTTGAAGAAGCCTAAGGTTGATCACCTTAGAGTTTTTGGATGCTTATGCTTTGTCCATATTCCCTTGGAAACAAGGAAGAAGGAAGATCCTAGTGCATGCAAAG
Source organism: Diphasiastrum complanatum (assembly GCA_029204225.1). Classification (NCBI taxonomy): domain Eukaryota; kingdom Viridiplantae; phylum Streptophyta; class Lycopodiopsida; order Lycopodiales; family Lycopodiaceae; genus Diphasiastrum; species Diphasiastrum complanatum. Next base: position 25,805,512 of record CM055110.1, read on the forward strand.
GGATCATGGTTGGATACTCATCCACTAAGAAGGCCTATAGAGTCTTTATACTCTCTACTTCTCAAGTTATTGAAAGTAGAGATGTTGTCTTTCATGAAGATCAACACTCATCATTTGAAGAGGCCGAGATCAAGAAATCTATGGATGCATCATCAATTATTGATTTTGAAGACAATCATGATGTGATGGGGTCGAGATTTGAAGAAGACTCTCCTCGGAGTTTTTCACCAAGAAGATCCATGAGAGATAGATCTGAGCCTAAGAGGCTCTCATATGTTGACAAAGGCAAACAAGAGGATCTTGATTCCACTAATTATGTTTTTTATGTCTCTCATGAAGAGCCAAAGAATGTACAAAAGGCACTCAATACCAAGGAGTGGTATGATGCCATGAAGCAAGAGTATGATGCATTGATCACCAAGAATACTTGGGAGCTTGTGGATCCTCCATCCAACAAGCATGTGATTGGTTGCAAGTGGGTATCTCGGATCAAGTTCAATCATGATGGCACCATCAACAAGCACAAAGCAAGATTATGTGCCAAAGGATTTGCTCAAATCCATAGTCTTGATTATGAGGAGACCTTTGCACCCATTGCAAAGATGGTGACAATAAGAATTTTTATTTCTCTTGCTTGTTTTTTCAAGTGGAAGGTGTTCCAATTAGATGTATCCAATGCTTTTCTAAATGGTTATCTTGAGGAGGAGATCTATATGGAACAACCTCAAGGATTCATGAAGGATGAGTCCAAAGTGTGCTTGCTCTTCAAAAGTCTTTATGGACTCAAGCAAGCACCAAGATCATGGTATTCAAGACTTAACTCTTTTCTTATCTCACTAGGATTTACTCTTAGTGACTATGATCCTTCCATGTATCTAAAGTTTGTTGATAGCAATATTGTCATTCTTCTAATTTATGTTGATGACATTATTCTTTGTGGAAGTTGTATCAAGCTAGTTGATGAAACCAAGCTAGCACTTGGATGTGAGTTTAAAATGCAAGACCTAGGAGAGATGCATTACATCCTAGGCCTAGAAATTGATTTTTATGAAAATCATGTCTTTATATGCCAATCTAGATATGCTCACTCTATGTTGAAAAAATTCCATATGGAAAATTCTAAGATCATAGATACTCCAATGGAGCAAATTGTAAAAGATACTAATAAAGGTGATGAAAGATCCTTTGAAGACATCACACTTTTTAGGAGTCTTGTAGGCTCCTTGATTTGGCTTGCCATTACTAGGCCCGATCTTAGTTTTTGTGTGCACAAATTGAGTCAATTTATGCAAGATCCTAAGATCCATCATTGGAAGATGGCCAAGAGGATTCTAAGATATGTATCTTCATCTTGTGATTATGGTCTACTCTATAAAAGTGAAGATCTATCCATTATTGGCTACTCGGATTCGGACTTTGCAAGTGACAAGATGGATCGAAAGTCTATTAGTGCATACACTATCTTTCTTGGAGGCAATCTAATACCTTGGCTTTCCAAAAAGCAAGATACTATATCTCTCTCTTCATGTGAGGCCGAGTACAAAGCACTCACTACAACTACCAAAGAAGTGCTTTGGATCAAGAGGTTATTAATGGAGCTAAAGTGCATCAAGGAGGATGATCTACCAACGATCAAGTGTGAAAACATCTCGGCCCAAGCTCTTGCCAATAATCCCATATTTCATGCAAGAAGCAAGCACATAGAAGTGGCACACCATTTTGTGAGAGAAAAGCTTATTGGAGGAGAAATCTATTTGGAGCATGTCAACTCGTCCTCTTGTATTGCCGATCTACTCACCAAGCCTTTGAGCAAAAGTGCTTTCATCAAGCATAGATCTAATCTTGGAGTTATATCAAGATTAATGCTCAAATCTTCATAGATAATTTTTTAGGAGGAGTGTGAAGAATTGAAAAAGATTATCTATGTTAGATATAGGGGTCTTATGTTTTCTACATCAAGCATCTAGGTGTAGGATGTTGATAGGAATAAATTTGGCATAGATGGCAAATTATGCATTTCCACTTGCAATGCCACTATTGAGCCAAAATAGAGTAAGAGGCTAAACACGTGCCAATTAGAGTGTAGACAAGTGTAAAGTTTTTGTTTGATGAATTTCAAGAGGTCCAATAGGATTTAGAGGTAGAACCTTGTGAGGTCCAATAGGAAATTGAGGTGTGCTTGAATATAGTCCAATAGAATTAAGAGGTGCATGGATCAATGATCCAATAGGATCAAGAGGTGACAAAATATGGTCCATTCATAGTTAAGCATAGTGGTAGCTCGTGGACCTGCTAGTATCATTTCCTCATTTTGAATCTAATTGATTTGGTGATTTCATGGATTTTGTGAGTTATTGGATTTCTAGCTTTCTCTCTCTACCCGAGAGCTCATGATGCATTTTCTCTCTCTACCCGAGGAGAGCAGCTTGTTTTTACTTAAATTATTTTTTGAATACTTCCCACACGTGTGAGTGAGAGTTGGAAGTGATTGAATGCATGTAGTAGTGTGTTTTTGCCATAGGATCTAAGATTGATCTTGAATCTCAATCTAGTCTTGATCTTGGTGCATCTACACACCTTAGGAGATCACAAGTACATGTAGTGGACAGTCCACACGTGTGAAATTCAACACTTGAAGGCCAATTTGTGATGCTTTTTTGGAGTTTTTTCTTGTGTAGATCAAATCTTTGGTAAATTCGAATTTTCCAGCAAGTGTACTTTCATTTTAGCGTTCGTTAATGATAAAATTAATGATGCGTGCCAGTTCTCTCCAATGATTTTTGAATCTAGGCTATGTTTTGGTCAAAAATGCTTGGTTTTTCATGCTTTTTGGCACAAGATAGATAGTAAGAACCAAAATCCAGCAAGATCAGATCAATCAAATGGCTGTAATTCTGTAATTTGGTTTGCATGTGTTAGAAAGAGTTGTATGTCATGAATTTCCACTTTATGGTATTGAAAAAAACCAAAAAATAGCCAAAAATCATCATTTTTGCTTGTTTTTTTTCATCAAGTTGGATAGTAGGTGGCTGTAAAACACCATTTTGAACTTGTAAAGAGGTGGACCAGAGTCTTTTGAAGCTTTCCTTGAAGTTAGAACCATGAATTCTAGGAATTGAACTTGTAGAAAGTCAAAAAAGTTCAAAAAATGATCATTTTTGGTGATTTTTGGGAGATGGATTTCTCCAAATCCATAAGGAGATCATTTTCAAATTTATTATAGCATGATTAGCATTTTTTTTTACCTTACCAACAAGCTATCAAACCTATGAATTGATAGTCGGTGGCTTATGCACCATCTCCATCAAATTTGAAGCTATTTTGACTTCTACAAATCAAGAAATCTTCGTTCTCAGCCTATACTGCATCTTAGGATCAATGTGAATGCTTCATGGAAGTCTAATTGATTGTTTAAGACTGCTGGTAGCATCAATTTTGAGCTAGGATGGGTGTTTGCACGTTTTTGCATGATTCCTTCTTGTGGAAGTGCTCCCTACTACAGTTTGTCGGTAGCTCTGATCTCACACGTGTGAAGCCTAGGTGACAAGCTAATGTGGCAAGCATCTTGTTCACTTGATCTCCCTCTGTACTGAGCTTTACAGCACCCAATTTAGTGTCCTGTAGCCAAAGTTATGATCATCTGAAGTTTTGTAGTTTTGTACGTAAAATTGGCAAAATTCTGAATTGTTCTGATTGCATGCTAGTCATTTCCCTAATTTGTAGTACTGTGTTTGCATAAAGAAGTTGCATGTTGATTCTTAGAGTGATTCTGACATGCATGAAGGATTTACAATCGATTTGAGTGTTCATACGCATGTGCTCTGATAGTTGGGTCACAAATCAGTGTTGATGGCTGACAAATTTCGTAAAACTGAAGTTTACGTAAAAAATTCCATAATGACGTTTGTGACTGATGTAGTGTGCTTTGCATGCCAATTTGACATTGGGCTAGTAACATTAGAAATCGGACAATGTTTTGATTTTTTCGATTCCGATTGCCTTTTATACTAACAGTATTTTCGTCAGAATTTTCGAATTATGTAAATAAACCAAAAAATAAGTTTTTCAGAAAATATCAAAAGTTTGGTCATTTTTTCGTTATCTATGGAATCAGCTTAGATTAGTGAATTGATTAAACTGAATTTATCAATCAGAATTGATCACAATGTTTTCACTAAGTCTAAATTATTTCCCGGTGATAGATAAGTTAAAATTGATAGAAGGAAGCGCAATGAATTTTACTGTGCTATCATTTTTTAACTTTGGAGTTGGGAACTCCCAGATTGAAAGTTAAAACTTGAATATTTTTCTTTTTGTTGAATCTCAAATTGGTTAAAATTTGAATTCAGTTACTTGTTTGATAGTTTTCTAATCAATCTTGATTGATAGAAATCAGTCAAGTGAACGTTTGTGCAAGATACTCGTTAAATTTGAATAAAATCGTCAAACAATATGAAATAACCAGATTGAATGAGTGGTAATAGTATTCTTTATCTAATCAGTAAATCTGACAAGATACGGTTCAAGAATTACTAAAATCCTATTGGTGGGATTTCCATTCATGTAATTTCATATTCTATGTTTGGATAGGTTTTGTCAATATTAACGGAGTAAGACCAAACCAGTAAATGAAAAAATAGTCCAATTTTACTGGAAAATTTGTAATAATAGAAATTACATAACGGACTTCATTTCCAGTAAAATCTTATGGTGAATTATATTTAGCCCAGGTATAGGACAAAAATGAAATTGTTTTGGACTTTTTCCTATAGTAATGAATTTTTTTTAAACATTTACCAATGTCGTTACATCTTCTGGGTACCTTAGATGAAAGATTTTCAGAAAACTGAAATTCTAAGGTGGGAAGAAAAGTAGACATCAGTGATAGTAAGTGTGATTGGGAAATGTATTTCACAATCAGGATTTCGGTAATCCTAGTAAATAATTGCGTAATACCAATTATTAATTTCTTGGATAGAATTCATTTAGTTAAATTCATAACTGATATCTTTGTGACCATTGAGTTATCCGCAGTTTTGGATGTCGAATTACATTGGATCTGTTAGTTGACAGAAGCTTGTTCCTAGATTTGATGCATCAGTAAGGGTTTGAAGCTTATCATTAACCAGAAAGGATCAGGATGTAATATTGAACCATATTAATTCTTCTGTCTAAGTCACATAATCAGATGTGGATTTTGGGTATCCATCTGATAGGCATGCCAGTCATCCAAATAAAAAGGATTCTCCAGTGTTGAGAACAAGAGATAATTTCCTATAGTGATTGTAGGACAACTTGATGATCAATAAATCTAAAGAATATCAGATAAGACGGTTAAGGGTTTTCTGGAAGGAAAAACTGATGGTATGGGACATCAATAGTTTTGGAAAGGAAATTCTAGGACTGTAAAGATTTGATGATCAATGGTGTGTTTAGTACCTAGTCGCGATATGGGAAAGAAAAATAACCATTCGACCAAACCACTCTCTAGTCATATGTCCAAATGGCCTAATAATGAATAATAAGGCCAAAGGCCAACCATATAGTGTAAGTGTCACTAATGAATAAAAAGGGCCCAAAGCTTGCTTATGCATAAAGTAAAGTAAATGTAAATGGATGCGGCGAATGTAATGAGCCAAGTTTATAACTCTCTCTGACACAAAAAAAAAAAAAAGACCCAACTGTCGAAAAGAAACTGGATCAAACAACAGCAAGCCCTGGTGCATCAACAACTAGAGGAGCATCTGATGTAGAGGAATCAACAAGTGCAGCAAGAGCACGATCCTTTGTTTGTCTATAGTGAAACTATAGTTAAAAATCAGAATAAAGTAATGTATTTAATTTGAACTGGTTCATTGTGTAATACAAAGATCTTAATTTTTCTGGATCTATGGGGTGCTCCTCATCCCATTATGTCCCTTCCTTTGCAGTATTGGTCACTGACTGGTTGAGAAAGAACGTATAGCATGACTTACCTTCATCCCGGAGTAAAATTCATATATAGTTTTTCTGAGTTTGTGTCTTATGAAGCTGCACTGTTTTCTTAAGACATGCATTCAGGAAGAGGCTTTGGATAGCGTTGAGTGTCATCGCAGTAGGAGTAGATCATGTAGTTTTTTCTGACCCATTCAAGTCCTGTGATCTGATCTGGAGTTAAACCATAGTTGTCCCTTACCTCCATCATCTGATTGGTTTCGTTCGAGGAAGCACAAGCTGCCCATTTCTGGTTTGCATGCCACTCACATCCCTGAAGCTTGAAGTTAGTGAAGAAAGCTTCATAAGGTCCTTTAGCGTAATCTACAGGATACCTTCCACCATCAGTGGCCCACCCAGATCCATCCCAAATTGTGGCGTACAGAGATGTGGGCTTAGTTGGGTAATCAGCCAACGTGTACTTATTTTTCATCAATCTTCTGATTGGAATATTGTCTACAAAAAACCTGCAAGCAATTTCAGACATAGAAGTCCGTAATTTATCTTTGCAAATGATTGCACTGAGAAGCTCACAAACCCAGTGACTCTTAATTTCACATTGCATTTAGATCATGTTAGAAATATAGAACTAAAATTCTCTGGAGTTCCAAGTTCCAACTGAGAAGATAATAATAAATATACCGCTGTTATCGAAGACGCTTTTGTGGTGTACAAGAGAGTTATAGGAAGCCTGAATCAGCTGTGATTTATGCAAGAAGCTACAAGGAACTTCTGACCATTTCCTAGATAGGAAACAAAAAGAGTTTTCCATGTAATTTCTTAGAATGAAAAACACATAACTAGGAACTGTGCACACTAGGAATAATTAAACGGCTCCTAGATTGACAATATAGGAAAACTCTTCCTATATAAGAAAATTTTGACCAAGAATTTCCTAGAATAAGTTTTTTCCTATATATAATAAGCCCTCTTTATTAAATTAGGACTATTAACTCAGTCTAGGTTATCTGAGACATCTTCTGGCAGGTTTCCTGATTAAACATCTCGTTGGAGGAGGATGAGAGAGAGAGAATGTTGGCTGTTATGAAAAAAACGCGTTTCAAAGCTTTTGCCATTTGGATTGAAACGTTATATATACCATAAATGTTCTGAAATTTTGCAAAGCTTGACCTTCAAATGAAAAACGTGACAAGCTAGGGTTTCTCTGAGATAGTGTTGGGGGAGGATAAATAGCGATAATAGACAGTGTGACAGTGAGAGAGAGAGAGAGAGAGAGAGAGAGAGAGAGAGAGAGAGAGAGAGAGAGAGAGAGAACTGGCTGGATGCTGATGGTCCGTCTGTTGAAGCTAGCCTACGCATCTGTGTATGTAATAGAAAGAGGACCCAATAAGTGTCGATTGGTTTGTGGCCATGGCTTGTCGGAACCAATGAGCAATCTAAAGAAGCAGTAAGCTGGAAAACATTGGTATACGTAGTTGGGGATACGTGAAGGTAGCAACAGGGCAAGCCACTACGCATCGGATGGAAAGGCGCCTTATCAACTTGCTCACAAAAACTTTGAATGTTGCAGCTTTTGAATTTGCTGATTGATTTAAGGCTGGAGCTACTGCTTTGCATCCAATAACGGAGCAGCATTTGAGCAGGAAACAGAGAAAAACTCTAATACAATTAGCTGAACGAGAGAGAGGTACTTATAGTATCGTACACAGTCTGGTGCTGGTTCCACAAGATACTGTAATTGTGATACTCCGCGGTTGGATCAAACCAAAGATTCAATCTTTCCTCACGTCCAGTATGGACGCTACCATTCAAATAGATGTTTGTTTGAAGTCCATGCCGCTCTCCAGGAACAGTGCCCAAAAACTCGAAGTCTAGCTCATCATGATTGTTAGGATACATATCGTCATTGGACGTCTGCAAGGAAAAATTCGAAACCAATAGACACGCCTGTTAAGTGCAGGTTATTCTATTTACATCGCTTAATGTGAAAACTAAGCAAAGAATTATGCTGTTTAAAGAATGAAGATGGCATGTCCAGTACATAGAATGCTGTTACGACTCCAGCGGAGTAGCCACGGGGCAGCTTGATTGCGGCATTTATGAAGCCATAGGCGTAGTTTCGTTTGGATTTGAATCCTGCTCCTGCAACAGTGCAAAGATGGCTTTCATACTAGCTTACAGACCCAATAGCTCATCAAAGTCAAAGTGGAGGTGTTGAAGAAGTTAGAACTTGGGTAATGTTGTGGGTGTTGTACCTGAAACATTATTTAGTGCAATTCGGACAGTATAATTGCCATCCTCTACCAAGATATTCTCTTTTCCAAATAGAACAGTAAACGAATCTTCAAAAGTTGTGGACCGGAATTCACCAACTAGGTTCGTCGTCACAGGCACCTTCTGTCCCTTCACTGGGCTTGATAATTCACCGAATATCATGCAGAGGCATAAAAAGGCTGCGATCTTTGTGGTGGAATTCCTCATGCTTTAAACCATGGGTTTGCTCACTGTAATAGGATGACCTTTCAAATAATACAAAGCCTAGTCAGTTACGTTAATTCATGAAATCAGGCTGTTGGCCTCTCTTTGTCAATAAAACGGTGGTATCTTATCTGTATTTACTGCATCGAATGTACAAAGAAAGTCCGAGGCAGAATTGGGATAGCTTTAGCAGCAACATATTCAAAGAAGCTACGTAAGCTTACCCCTCGTGTACTTGTCTTGAATTCAATCTGCAAGCTGATGCATACTAGATCACAACACACGTTCGAAGTGAAAGTAGAAATGAAGCTAGCGCAAGGGCAGGTGCAAGTATTAATCCTGCAGTCGATATTCGTAGCTGATTGATGATCTCGTTGGTGGAGTATACTCACCGTATTATTGTCCCAACTTATTCACACCATTTGGCTTCTTTTTAACTTTCGCGTTCTCCCTCACCTTCATGCATACAAGGGCATCTATTTCTCTCTCTCTCTCTCTCTCTCTCTCTCTCTCTCTCTCTCTCTCTCTCATATGCAAGTATATATATTGAATAACGTTACTATCTCTTGCGTAGAGAGCTCTCCATAAGTCGTCGTGTATCTTTGTGCTAAATCTAATGTCATATCCTACGACTCATGGTAGTCAAACCTTCTTATTCAATCAAACTCCAATGTCTATCTTTTTCACACATCCTTTGAAAAGACAACCATAGAGGCTTCTCTTGGGATGTAGCCTTGTTGTTAATGAACTCTTGGGAGTTGCCTTGAGCCTTTCCCCAAAGTCATAGACACCATTAGTGGTATTTGTGTTATTTGGTCAAGCTTGATTAATGTCGACTTAAATTTAGTTCTTCTTTTTGGGTGCAAATACTAATTCAACTATCTTAATAATGGGTACAAAGGTATGAAAAGCGATGTGTAGCAATTAGTTAGCACGAGCCATACGTTACGTAAGTGTAGACAAAGTCCACCTTATGTTATGTAAGTTGCACTAACCCCGAAATGTAAGCTGTGTAAATGGATATGACTAGAATAATTCAATAACTAGAACACTAACTCCAATAAATATGTAATCTAGTATCACTTAGCACATCTTTTGCAAAGCTTGTGAAGAGTAAACCACTCTTAATGTAAGTAGATAGATCAAGACATACATGGTCCCACAAGTAGAGGCAAACGTGTTGGAATAAACATTGATGATCCTACAACTTACAGAGATTTCTCGCATGAGCTATACTTGGATTAGAAGTGAGCACATCGCAATCGCTAGAGCAAATCTAATTACTTTGTGGCCATATCCTCCATATATGGTTAGCATTTTCTTAGGCTTACCTCAAGAATTGAACTATGATTCAAAGTGTGTCAATGAGTGGAGATATGACAACAGTAACACACACATATGAAATGCTTTTGTGTAGTTAATTTCTATTTGATTATTGTTGTTGGTGATGATGTTGGTGTGTTGTCATGCAAATTGAAAGCCTAGGGACACCTGCACAAAAAAAAGGGACTCAAACTTTCTACTATTGATGACTTGCATATGAAGGTGTGCGTATCTAAAGTTTGGGCATGCATAAAAGTGTATCTAAAGCATGGGCATGCATGCAAGAAAAAGAAAGAGAGGTGAAATCTTTTCTATTTAGGACTTGCATATACAAGGTGGATCAAAAGGACTGAGTTCTTGCAATAAAGTTTTTAGTGATGCGACAAAGCTTCTAATTGTGCTCACATACCCTTATGATTTAAGACATTGACTTTTGCAAAACCAATGGGAAGGTAGTCTTCTAGATAAGACAACTATAGTAGAACTACTATTATGCATATCCATATGACAAATTAAGAAGATCTTCTTTAGCTTTCTTAATAAGCATTGGCTTTGTTGATACACTTCAAGGGAATTATATCTATCTTAATCTAGTCTGTAAAAAGTATGGAACTGTTGAGGAGAAATACAAGATATGTTATGTGAGACTGATCACCAAAGGTTAATCACTAAAATAGTATGGCTATAAATGTGTGCCTCTCTTAGCTGATGCCATGCCCCGAGGTGTCGATGCAGAGCCTCGAGAGCAAACATTGAAGTACAACAAGATTAATTAGCAAACATTGGCGTCGTTGCCGGGGAAAATCTTCCTACATTTCGATCCACAAAACTCGTTTTTACAACACACTTTTTTAATTCTGAATCGCTTTTGGTTGCTTGCTTCTTGTTGTGCATTTCTCATTTTCCATTCTTCTTTGTCATATCTTAAATCACCTCAGAACGCTCATGTTGATCCTTCAGACCGTGCAATCTAACACACCATATTCTAGAAACTCGCCGCCACCGCTTGATGCATTTTTGGACACCGACAATCAGAAAAATCAAAATTTTCATCTTTTTCGAGTTTCTCGAATTTCAACCGCCGCACCGCCAGTACAAAAATTTGATTTTCTCGATTTTTTTGAGTCCACCATTTATTCGATTTTCGATTTCTTCGATTTTCTCGCATTTTCTTGATTTTTCAATTTTTTTTCACTTTTTGCATCCATCAAAAAATTCCATGTGCGATTTTTCCATTTTTTTCGAATTTTCTGACATTTGCATTCGCCAGCAATTCCATCCGACAATTTTGAAATTTTTTAATTTTTACGAGTTTCTCGATATTTTGGAATTTTTGAGTTTCTCTTATTTTTTTTGAGATTTTTTTTCAATTTTGATCCGATGTGCATCCAACAACAATTTACAACGAAAAAATTCAGTCTGAAGATCTCATCCGACGGTCTCTTTTGAAGATTGCATCTGACGACTACCCAAAAAGATTTTCCGTGATTTTCAAATTTTTGGAAATTTTTGAGATTTTCGAATTTTCCGAAATTTCTGAGATTTTTGAGTTGTCTCGATCTCTCTGAATTTTTGTCAGCCAGTCCTTGATGACCTCAGGTTTCTTCTTCTTCTTCTTGCCCACATAAACCTCGGGCTGAAAACTGAGATTGGGTGAAGACATCAATTCGACTTGGTTCAAAAGGACCTCCATTTGCTAATCTCTCATCTGATTACGATTATTCATATCATTTAGTATTGTACTCAACTGTTGACAAATCACCATATAAGATGGCGCACCTGGATTTGCAGCTTGATTTGAACTTTTTTCGGCCATCTTGATATATCTATCCTGGAAATTACTAAATTTAGTTAATAACTGATCAACTCATAGTGAAGTACTGTTGACCAAAAATTGACTATAATTGACTCCAGTATGATCAAATCACCATTTTTAGTCAATTTCATAGACATTATAAGAAACTGAAAAATACTAAAAATTTCGAGTTTTGCACTTTTATTTATTTTTTCAAATTTTACGTTTTTTAAAAATTCATAAAAAATCACAGTTAATTATTAAGCAAATCGAAATCAAAAATTCGATTCACAGTTCGATTCTTAATTTTAGTAATGTTAATGTCCCTCAAGCATGCAAGACATGCGACATTAAACTGATTTTTTACTTTACAGAATCTTACGTAAAAATTCAGTTCTATGAAAATTGTCAGCTATAAAATCCAGTTTTGTATCTAACCATCAGAGTACATGCGTATGACCACTCAAAACAGATCTAAACTACTCATGCATGTCATAATCACTCAGAGAAACCACATGCAAACATTCCATGCAAGCACAATACTTCAAAATAGGAAATTGTCATGCATGCAATCAGAACAATTGGAAATTTTACCAATTTTGCTCAATTGCAAAACTTCAGATGCTCATGTCTTTGGCTACAAGTAACCAAATTGGGTGCTGTAAAGCTCAGTACAGAGGGAGACCCAGTAAACAGGAAAGTTCCCATGTCAGTCTGCCACCTAGGATGCACATGTGCGAGTTCAGAACAACCAATTCAGCTGTAGGAGGGTGCACTTTTTCAAGACCAATTTGTCAAAAAACATGCAAACACTCAACCAAGCCTAAAAGTGATGATCCAAATAGTCTTAAATGATCTCTAAGAGTTCCATGAAGCCTTCATACAGATCCTATGAAGCAGTATGGGCTGAGAACCATGAATTCTTAGTTTCTAGAAGTCAAAATTGCTACAAACTTGATGGAATTGAAACATAAGCCTCAACCCATCAATTTACAAGTCTAATATCTTGCTGGTAAGGTAAAAAGAAACACAAATCATGCTAGAAAAAAATCCAGAATGATCCCCTTATGGAATTAGAGAAATCCATCCCCCAAAATTCACCAAAATTGGTCAATTTTTGACACTTTTTGACTTCCTACAAACCCAATTGCTAGAATTCTTGGCTCTAACTTCTAGGACAACTTCAAAAGACTATGATTCATCTTTTCCCAACCTAAATTGATGTTCATCAACCTCCTACCATCCAATTTCATGAAAAAACAAGCAAAAATCATGAATTTTAGCCCTTTCTAGGTTTTTTCACCATGCACAATTGGAAATTAATGGCAAGAACGTTTTCCAAATCCACATGCAATAAAATTCAGGGTTACAACCAATCAATTGATCTGATCTTGCTAGATTTTGAATTTTACCCTCAATTTTGTGCCAAAATCATGGAAAACAAGCCAAATTTGGCCACAAAAGAGCTTAGAATCCAAATACATGAGTAGATCCAACATGCAAACTGAATTTCAACTACTTCAAAGTGAATTAACTTGCTGGAAATTCCAGAGCCTTACTAGTTTTGAGCTACACATGCTAAAACTCCAAAAAAAAGACACCAAAATTGATTTCCTAGCACAATTCTCCATAAACCCAAATGAATTTGAGAGAGATATGGAACATGCAAATTGAATTTGGGAAGATCCACCAACTTGCAACCTTGCTCCTCTCCTTGGATGAGAATACTAGTTAAATACCACCAAGCTCCAATAAAAAGCACCACCTCTCCAAGCTTGTAAGCCTTGCTCTGATACCACTATAAGGGAAGCTCCTTAGATTCTACTTACAAATCCTAAACACAAAGGATAACACACTGTGGAGAAACCACCCAACCAAGTAGAGGCATCCAATCAATCTCTAGAAGCCTCACCCCCAAGCCAAGGAACAAGAAGCATGAATATAGAGTGAGAGCCTAGCAATGAATCAAGAACCATAATGTGTAGTAGGGTGAGTTTGGACCTCTTATATAGAGCCTAATGCATCCTGGGCACATAGCCATGCATAGTTCTATGCTCCCTATACATAGATTTACCTAGAATAGAGTCCTATGCATGGACCAACTATTCATAGAATTGCTATTGATAACTCTACACATGCATACATTGTCTCATACCTTGTCTAAACTCCATTTAGTGTGTTCTGGGCCTCACAAGGATATTGGTTACTTTCGGGTCACGTCCAGTATGATGTGGCATAACTAACAGCTTGTTTCACTGGAGTACTGTGTATCCAAGACTAGGAGTATATTGTATCCTATGTACTGGTCATGGACATAATATTAAGCATCTCAGAAATCGAGTCCAAGAACAACCAACTGATAAAATGTTGATCATATGGTTTATCGTTGGTCTTCCCAGACGCATCCGGAAAGAGTTTAAACCTAGCGAAGAGTATTTTACTCTTATATCGGCTATGTTCGATGCCATTCATGAAGAAGATGAGGGTTCTGATGATGAGGACCAGAAAGAGAAAAAAGCTCATCATGTATTTCCTAATAACCGTCCAATGCTCACCAACTGTGAAGATTTTATTAATGCCATATCGTATCAAGTATGTCTATTTCTTTACTTGTAATCACTGTATCATATATCTCTTTGTTTTTGTAGTGATCATTGGAGCTTGACTATAGTCTCTTTAAAAATAACTGCAAATATTACAGTAAATCTTTTTTGTGTGAAGATGAATCATGCCCGTAACACACATAAAGATATTGACTCGCTACTGTCGGCTATTTGTAAATATTTTCCAATAGAGAATGCCATGACAGGGGCATGTGAAATTATAAGCATTGAGGTAATCATTGAATCTAAAGTGTTCATGTAAAATTTTAGAGTGCATTAAGACCAACTCTTGTCTGATATAGCTTAAGATCCAATGATCATCCACTTCAATCGTAGTTAGCATATCTTCATTGGTGAAAATGTGGACTTCTTTTCAATCTGTGTGACCATCCATTTGAAGGTCTTAATCTAGTGGCTTCTAGGTCCCACTTATTCATTTCCATCTCTAGTAACTAAATGTAAGACTAAGCATTTGTCTTGCAATGCAATCACAAAACATCATAGAAGATTTCTTAATTCTACATTTAATTTCTCTAACTGCCTTGCATTCCCAACCCACATTTATCAGATCTGAAAGAGTGTCATTTGGCACATCCTTACAAACAAATAATGTTGGTGTCCTACGAACATTTGCATTTGAAAAGAAATCCATATAAAGACATATACCAACTTAATCTATTGACTTTTGATCTAGTGCTCGCTTTCATTGAGTTTTTTAAATTTAACAATAATTCACATCTAAAAGATTTTGACCGTAATCCTATCGGGTGCAAGCCATTCATCACTTCCAAAATGTGGTGGTGGGATATCTTCAAGCTTTCCGAAACCTCCATGCATATCTGGAATGTACTTGGACGAATATACCACTATCTGCAAGCTACTTAGAAGTTCTTCCTCTGTATTGTAATTTCCAATATCTGAATGAATCACATCCAATATACCTGCCAGGGATTGTGTTGGCTCCCATTCACTTATGCTGGATGGATATAAATATGCAATAATACAATACATGCATGATAACTGATATGATTTCTACAACTTTCCAAAGCATTAATGTTAAAATATAGATCCCAACAATTTTGAACTTACAGTTACATTTTTGGCGATCATGAATATTGAAATCTTGTAGATATAGTTCTAAATGCATATAGACATGTTGAACCAAGACTTCTAAGATTGATTGCCCTCCTGGAGAAGTCCTAAGAGTCAAGGATCTTTGCTTTCCAATAAGATTTGAATGTCATCTTTGTCTTCTTCCTTAGTCGAAACATGCCTTTTGAGGATGGATGCAGTAGAACCCATGAGTTTTTTATGTATCTTGTTGGTTTTCAAATTCCAGCTTCATCCTTCTCATTGTGAAGAATCACTGATTCAATTTTGGATCTTGGTCTCCTAGCCATAGTGATTGTTGCCAAAGTTCAGCACCAAATTCTCAAATCTATGACATACCAAATAGATTCAAAGTTATATCAGACTTATTAAATGTGAACGAGGAACTGGACCACAGTAAGTACATGTTGTAACTATGCTTACTGTCGAACTGTGATGCAAGGATATTGGAAAAGGACATGGGGTCACCGATTCCAAAGCATGTGATAACTTACTATTGGTAAACCTGTGTAGTTTGAAATTTACCAATATATTAACCAATGAGGTTAAATATTTTAACTAGAGACAAAGTTGTCGGGCAGATTCACATGTTTGGGACAGGCACTGTCTACCAATAGCATTCTCCCATCCCAACTTTTGCTATCCAATATTGTAGCTTCCTACATGCACGCACACGTGCACGCACATGTGTGCGCACACACACACACACACACACACACACACACACAAACTAATAACTTCGTAGAGCTATAAGAAGCTCACATCAGCATGCATAATTTAGTCAATCTCACAGGCTTGCATCAGTCATAATTGTAGCCATTATGTGATGTCTAACCTCCTCATCGTGTAAGGCAACAACATGCATGACTTAGTCAAATTCAGGGGTTTCCAACACTCATAGTGTAACAGGGTAGCAGAAGCAACAACAACAAATAATGGCGAGAAAAAAAAGATCGAACTCCAGGACCATGAGCGTATGACATTGGCGTGCATCCAGTCATTCAAATACCCCAGCCTACAGCATCGCAGACAGAACGTTAGTCTTAACCTATGAGCAATGGAGTTCCGGCCCTGGATCATACCCCATCACCAACAGGCACTCAGACCCTGCCTTCACCATGATGGGCAAACAACCCTCTCCCTTGGATCATCGAGATGCCAAAACAACATCAGTCCCTGGCCTTGGAACGTACTACTCATCCAAGCTCTCCATCACCCACCCCAAGGATCCAGCCTACAGCATCAGTGGATTGGCAATATGTAAATGTTCGGATTTTAATGTCATTTTGGGCCCTATATTGTTTTGCATAATATAGGGCCCCAATTTTTTTTATTCTCTTTAATTTTATCAAATTTTGCTAAGCCTGCGAGAGAGAGAGAGAGAGAGAGAGAGAGAGAGAGAGAGAGAGAGAGAGAGAGAGAGAGAGAGAGAGAGAGAGAGAGAGAGAGAGAGAGAGAGAGAGAGAGAGAGAGAGAGAGAGAGAGAGAGAGAGAGAGAGAGAGAGAGAGAGAGAGAGAGAGAGAGAGAGAGAGAGCTTCATGTGGCCAGGCTCTCTTCATCTCCTTCAGGTTTATTATCTTTTTCAGAGGTGTTCTCCATGTTACCATCCTCAGTTGCATGATGTTTAGGAAGAAAGACACTCTCATTGTCTAATAGCTTGGTTGATGTATCTGACTCGTCATGGTTACGTGCTTTGTTGTGAACCTTCTGAATATGCTTCTCTTGATCCCATCCAGCCTTGTCTTCATGAGGAACAAAGTCATGAGCATGACGAAAGTGATTCCATAAAAAAAAACCATAATACAAGGACAACAGAGCAAGCATGAGGACTGTGCCATATACAAGCACCACAAGCCTCTGGATCTCGACAAAATCATTTCGTCCTCTTATTCTCATTGACCTATTCCGGCTAAGCATGAAACTCGCTCATCTTCATTTTTTGTTTGAAATGATCGTCCGAAGTTATAATATGCTTCTTCCATTTCAACAATCAAATATTTCCATTTCTCAAAACTTTTTTTTCTGCAATCAGTGCCAAATTTAAAAGCCAAGATCTAGCAGCACTGAGGAGCTATACTATCAATGCTGAAAAAACACAATATCTGCATCTGAAGGCCGTGCAAGAGAGAGAGATAGAAGAGAATCGCTTGTTGAGAGAGAGAGAGAGAGAGAGAGAGAGAGAGAGAGAGAGAGAGCTTTGATGAGAGAGTGAGAGAGAGAAACAGAGGAGAGAGCGCTCTATTGTGAGAGAGAGAGAGAGAGAGAGAGAGAGAGAGAGAGAGAGAGAGAGAGAGAAAATGTATGATGTGATGGACAAAGTGCGAATCCGACAATCTGATTGGTGAAAATGTGTAGGGTTTTTGACCTGCGTTGACCCTCAGCATGCCTACCAGAGATAGACACGTTCCACGAAGTGCAGATCGCAGGTGCATGTGTCTTTCTAGTTTGAATATTCAATTAGACACTAACACTTGCTGCTCTATCAAGAGCGTTGCATGCAAAGAGTTGATCTGTTGGCTGTGACACAAGAACGTGGCTGATCTGTGACAGAATATTGTGGCTGATCTGTTTGGTTGTGGACAGAAGAACGTGCAAGCTAGGAAGATCCGTTCCAGAGAATCTTTTGCAGCGGAAGGGGGGCAGTGCCAAAGGGTTGTTTTTGCAGGTGTGATTTTGGGTTTTTTGTGTGTATACACAAAAACTCCAGAGAATGTATGCTGTGACAGACAAAATGCGATTCTCGTGTTTTAATTCATCCATTCGAAATGAGGGTTTTGACTATATTGACCATTGACTTATCTTGACCATAAGCATTGCTAATTATGGTTTTGACTTATGTTGGCCATTGGCTTATTTTGACCATAAGTGACTTTGCAAATTATGGTTTTGGCTAGTTGTCAATTGCATGCTTGAAGTATTGCTAATTATGGTTTTGGCTAGGTGTCAATTGCATGACTTCATGCTCTTGGAAACTTTTATTTCCAATTGTGGGAGAGAGATGCTTGGAATGAAAAAAGGGGAAACTTGTATTTTCAATTGTGGGAGAGAGATGCTTGGAATGAAAAAAGGTTTTTCAAGAGAGAGAATTTGTTAATATGAAACAGGTTTATGGTGGAAATTTTAGGGCGACGATGCAAAAACTACAGAGAATGTCAGTTGAGAGAGAGAGAGAGAGAGAGAGAGAGAGAGAGAGAGAGAGAGAGAGAGAGAGAGAGAGAGAGAGAGAGAGAGAGAGAGAGAGAGAGAGAGAGAGAGAGAGAGAGAGAGAGAGAGAGAGAGAGAGATTCTTGTGATTGTGACAGATAATGCAAGATGCACATGAGATAAGAAAATCAGACGACCGTCAATTATGTGAGGTAAAGACCATTAGTCGAGCCATTACACAAATAATCCAGTCCTCGAGCACCTCGTGGCCTCCACCACTCGCTGCTAGGGTCCCAGATTATTTGTGGTAATGCCCTCCCAATGGCTATTACCTACTACATAACGGTTCTTTACCAAAATAGTCATGCATAATAAAGTAAATGGTTCTTTAGCAAAACAACCATGCATAAAAAAGCAACTACTATTTAGGCAAAATATCCATGCATAACAAAGGCCCTTGACAAAAGTACAATTCTTTAAATTGTTCTTTAGCAAAACAACCATGCATAAAAAAGCAACTACTATTCAAGCAAAATATCCATGCATAACAAAGGCCCTTAACAAAAGTACAATTTAATGTTGACTTTTCAACTAACTCCATTGACCAACCTCACCACATAGTATTGCCTTTGCAAGGCAAAGCCAACAAAATTTGTAAATTACTATACCACCAACTACCCAAAGTCGAAAATAAAAATTAACCTTATCTGCAAGTTAACATGATATGTATTTAATTGCCCAATATTCCAGACACACTAACATCCTCACTAACAACAATAATCATTAATAAATCATCTATTTGCATTCACAAAATCATTTCATAGATGTTATTTTATTGTTGTCATATCTCTACTCATGCACACTTTGAATCAAAGAGTTCAATCCTTGAGGTAAGAAAGAAAATGCTAGCCATTATGCCACGCCCAATAAACCAAGACTTGAAAGTAGCTAATTACCTTGGACCATCTTAGACAATCACATCATTTTAATTTAACAAATCTATGGCAATGCCTTTGTGTGGTAGTACGGTCCAACACATAATCATCAATTTTTCAACAATTGCGCAACACAAGGATCATCAACTACACAAGGATCATCAACTTTTAGACTATAGATCATTATCCCTTGGTATGTGGATCATCAACTTATCTACTATAGATCATTATCCCTTGGTATGTGTTAGCCCTAGTTAGTTTTCTGCTATTCCCTAAGCATGACATTTATCCAAGGGTTGGCTCTAGAACAGAGATAAGTAGCCAGAGTCTTTGATGGGATTGAGATAACTCGCTGGAAAGATGGTTTCTTTGGACTCCTCACGGTAGATTAGTCATAAATCATGACTAATGATACGATGGGCGGTCAAGAAGAGTGGGTCAGTGGCTCTTTTCCTCTGATCAGATCACAGCCACATTCTGTTGATGGATGGGATATCGATCTTTGAGCTTCCGTCTAATTTGGGCTCAAAATGAGCCCATGTTGCGTCATTGTCCAATTTTGAACAGTCACTGTAAAGGTCTTCGTGATTTCGGGTTGTTCATCAGTAGAATGTCACTTGACATCGCTTGTAGGAATAGTATAATGCATTCACCATCCGAAGATAATTTGACTAGTAGATGGGGCTGGACTGTGGATTACGTGCCTCAGTATCTGACGCAACGTAGACATATTGTCCGTTTACCAGGTGGGCGTTTGAACAATCGCATATGCTTTAGGGCTGGAAAACGTATCTACCCTAAAGCAGCCAAGGTTTTACATCTGATGGACTGCCATGATCCATCAGTCGGGGAAGTTTCAAGCTGTGTTCCAGAGGCAGTCTCTGAAGTACATCCAAAACAGGAGGAGCTGATCAATAAAAGAGAAAGTGTAAACATCTGTTCTTCATGTGCCTGAATACTCAATTCACCAGCAATCTCAGGTGGACCTGGCAAGGATGTCACATTCTATATTTAATGTGTGTGTGTGTGTGTGGGGGGGGGGGGGGGGGGGGGCTGGGAGGAGGCCGAGGGCCTTCCTAGCTGGGAGGGCCCTCGGTCGAGGGCAGGCCCCGACCAGCAAGGAAGGACCAAGGACTTTGGGCCTTCTCCTGCGTAATGCCATTGTGCGAAAGTTTTGTTTTTTTTTTTTTTTGTTCGGTACGGCCATACACGCGGTCGTACGGCCGTATGCGTGGACTAGTTTTTTTTTTGGTTTTTTGGGGGGGGTGGTCCCAAAATACAAAGGACACCTGAGCACAAGGCATCACGTTGGCATATCGTATATTTAATGTTGGCATATCATATATTTACTCCAATTGAAATTTAGATCCATTTTTGACATTCTATATTTCATTGAAGCTTTACGAATATTAGGTAGAATGCAAAACTCCAATTTTGAAGTTTTGCACATTGTCATATGTCATAGTGTCTTTCTTTTTAGAATACTTCAAATCGAGAGACTTTCACATGATAGAATTTTGATTTAACTTGCAGACCTTCAACTTAAATTACTACTTTAGAAAATACTTGAGGAGGAGTATATATAGGGCCCCAATTTACTAATTGTTGGGAACTTCAATTTGTTGTCAAATTCAGAGCTTCAAAAATGTAATACCGTTTAGAGTACTATTAAAAGACAATTCTTCAATGAAAAATACAAGGATGACAATACCTTAAAGCCAATGTTTCATGGCACTGTCTACTTCACCTAGAATGCTCGATTATGTCTTTTCTCAACCTCTAAAATTCCTTCAAATAAAAATCTTTGGCACCATTTATATTCACACGTCGTCTTCCTCAACAAACATTGCATGTGCTACAAAGATAGACGACTATTGCTGTGAACTTCTTCTAGCATCAAAACCTACTCATTTTGAATCATTTGTGAAAACTAGTTAATTGTAACTTTGACTATTTGGAGGCCTACTCTTTGAGGGTGAGTTCTAGTTATTCATTTGTTCCCCACACTTTTGGGCATGCGTATAAATCTCAAGGGAGGCAAAAATCATTGTCCCTTAATGGTCTAAAGTGTAGGAGAAACAGACCCTTGAAATTAGTCAAGATTGTCACTTTACCATTGATCTTGATCAAGGGAGAAGATTGATTGGCATATGGTATGTGAAAATTGTCAACATTTCCTAGCTAGTTTGAGGCCTAAATTGGCAATTTTTGTACATAGTTTTGGATCTAACCTTTCACACGTGTGCCTAGATACTTTTACTTTAGTAGATATTTCATATTGAAAAAGTCTCAAACTTCAGGACCTTCGAAATGACACCAAAATCATGTTATTTGGACATTTAGGCCAAAATTGGCTATTTTAGGCTACTGGTGCCCTAGAATTGGGTCCTAAGTTCTAGAGAGAGGAGAGAAAGTCATCTCTCTCACCTATATTAGGCTGAAATTCGTGGAGAACAGGTTGGAGAAACTTATTGTATTGTTGAGAGCGATCAATAGATCATTGTCACAGTTTCTTCCTCCATTGAGAGCGTTGCTTTGTGTATTGTCTTCAAGCTTTTGTGTATGATCTTAAGAGGTTTTCAAAAGTGGTAGGTTGCTGTTGTAGGGCTGGTATGCTATGGTTTTTGGTTGCCATCAGTACCTTTTATTAGCTTCTTTTGTCTCTTGAATGCTTTGTCAAGTTCATGTGTATCAAAGGTAGCATTAGGATGCTTTGCCATTTCTAGCTTTTGTAGCTTGTTGTGCAAAGATCTTAGCCAAGTATTATGGGAGTTTGGATCCATTTAAGATCCACTTTTTTCACATGGTATCAGAGCTGGCTAGCCACTATTTATAGTAAGATTTCCATTTATGATGATATTTGGATGTTTGATTAAGTTCTAGCATGATTATGCATTGCATTGTTAATCAAATCTTACTAACCTTTGTTTGTTGAGTTGAACTTGTGGATCAAAAGCATATTTCAAGTCTATTGAAGATCGGAGGCTGAGAAGGAGCTATTTTGGATCAGATCATAACACCTAATCATTTTCAAAGCTCTCACTTGGATGAAAGATCCCCTTTTGGGTGAACAGATTGTCAACAATCTTTTGCATAAATTTTGGTGTAGTTTGTTGAGCATGTAAGTAACTCTCCTTATGTAATTTGATTGGAGCATTTGCTGGAAGGTTTTAATCATTATGCAAATGTGTTTTTAGGTTCTTAACAGGTTGAGGAACATTCTCATGTAAAGTGATTTTAGATCTATATCTAAACACCAAGATTTGACAAGCTAGTGAAGCTAGTCTTGTGATTCACTAAGTGTGCTCTTTCTTTCACCTCTAAAGCTTGTACTTAACTATAGTTGAATAGACCCTTGGCCTTCAACTTGGTGTGAACTATAGTTACTTCGATTCTGTAGCTGTGAGTGTAGAGAAGAGGTCCTTGCATGGCGTCATGTGCTGAGAGGCACCTGAATTGAGATACCATTGATGGGCATCTCTACTGAATTGATCTTGTACCATCAGTGCCTTCTCTTCATCTTGAGATCCTCTGACTATGTCAGAGTTGCCTTCTTGGTGCTGTTGCATCTTCTTCTTTGCTTCATTGTGCTTGAGGATGTGACAGTCTTTGATGTTGTACTTGGTTCTTTTGCAATATTTGCAAAATAGCTTGGTCTTGGAAGATGATTGGTTGTGTTGTTGTTGTGGTGGTTGTAATGCTGCTGGCTATTTTGCCTTTGTCTTCTTGTCCTTGAAGCCTTTCTTCTTCTTGGACTGCTGCTTGGTTGAACAAGTGCTGAGGTGAGAAGCATTTCACGTTTGAAAAGTGACTTGGCTTGCAAAATGCCACCTAAGCGACGGGATGCCCTGGTGTGAAATTTTAGCAAGTCATTTAAGTAAGCTACTGACGTTGCCATTGTACTTAGAACACGTCTTTTAGCCTACGGCTGCAGTTTTAGGCAATTTTGGGATGGCAAACATGGGAGAGTCCATTTTGAGCGAAAATAACAAATTGGACGGGATTTCCAACTATGCAGTGTGGAAATTCAAAATGAAAACATACTGATAGAAAAGGAACTTGGGATGTCATCACAGGTGATAAGAGAAGGCTGCCAAATGAAGCGGACATTAAAGTGTTCGACAAGAAGGCAAGGAGGGCTTTGACCTTCATCAACTTGTCAGTGAAAGACCACATCATTAGCCACATAAGTGATGCCATTACACCTAGACAGCATGAGATGTGCTAAAGGAGTAGTTCGAGATGTCAAATCCATCAAGGATTATGTTTCTGAAGTCAAAGCTGAATAGTGTCTGAATGGAACACGGAGAGCACATTCAAACTTACATGACTAGAATCAAGACAATGAGAGATGAACTGCATTCTATTGGTGAGATACGTGATGTTGAGTTGGTGCACAATGCATTGTGTGGCATTAGAATCTTATCAGATGTTTGTGAGAGGAATAGCATCAAGAGAAAGATTGCCAACCTTTGACAATCTCACAAAAATCTTGATGCAGGAGGAGCAACGACGAGAAATGATGAAAGCTAGATGTCAACATACTGACGATCAAGCACTTGCGGCACGCCAAAAACAAGACAAAGGCAAGGGCAAAAGAAGTCTAAGCAGCAATTCGCCAAGATTCAGGAGGATGAGGGATCATCCAACAAGACCAAGAAGAAGGGCAAATGCTTCCATTGCGGCAAAAAGGGCCATTGGAAGAGCGAATGTCAAAAATTCTTGGCGGAATCAAGCAAGGGAAAACCAAAGGAAGCAGGTAACCTTGTCAACAAAGGTGATATTGAAGACTCTAGCATCCTCATATTAGCATTGTCATCTAATCAAGACCATCAAGCATGATACATTGACTCAGGAGCCACAAGACACATGAGAAGTAACAAAGATTGGTTCAGCAGCTTAAGAGAGTTGGATAATGGAACGTCTGTTTCAAAAGCAAATGGTGATGTGTGCAAGATCAAGGGGATATGCACCATTTTCATCCAAGGATGATCAAGGAGGTACTTTATGTACCAGATTTGAAAAAAAAATCTACTTTTTGTTGGTGTCATTACTGATCAAAAGTTGAAAGTAGAATTTGCCCATGATTGTTGCTTTGTGAAGGATGTGAACCAAAAGTTCAAAGTCATTACAGATGGATCCCAACACTAAATTGTAGAGATTGAATGCTACAATCAAGGGGCAACATGGATTTATCTCATCCATTCCATCGCAAACTGAACTATGGCATAAAAGGCTTGGTCATTTGAACCTAGGAAGTCTTAGCTTGATGAGAAAATTGAAAATGGTGAGAGGATTGCCTATGATGGAAGACCACTTGAAGACGATGTGCGAGTCATGTGTGTATGGAAAGCAGCATCGAGAGAAGCTCAATAAAGGTGGTGTTGCAATGGCAAAGAACATCTTGAATTTGATCCACATAGATCTAAGTGGGCCTATGAGGACTATGTCCTTAGGTAAAGCCTGCTATTTCATGACCTTCATTGATGATATGTCATGCAAGACGTGGATTTACTTCTTGAAGAAGAAATCGGATGTGTTTGCCACTTTCAAGAGCTTCGAAGCATTGATCGAAAATCAAACAAGCAGAAAGATCAAAGTTCTAAGATTAGATAGTGGAGGTGAGTACAAGTCTATCGACTTTAATGATCTTTGTGATCAATGTGGGACCAAAAGACAATTTATGCAAGCTCATACTCCTGAACTCAATGGTGTAGCTAAGCGCAAGAATCGTATGATTGTGGAAAGTGCCAGATCTATGCTAGCTGAGATGAAACTACCAAAAGATTTTTGGTCAGAAGCATGCAGTGTGAAAATTGTCAACATTTCCTAGCTAGTTTGAGGCCTAAATTGGCTAAAATTGTAAATAGTTTTGGTTCTGGAGTTTCACACGTGTGAACCAGGCCACAATGTTTTTATTTACTGTATTTTTTCAGTATGATGAAGTGTCAAACTTCATACCCTTCAAAATGAGACCATTTTGATGTATTTTGGTCATATAAGCCATTATTAGCTATTTTTCCTATATAGGGAATATCTAGGGTCAAGTACCTTCTAGAGAGAGGAGAGAGAGTCATCTTCCTCATCCATAAATAGTA
The DNA here is from genome assembly GCA_029204225.1 of Diphasiastrum complanatum. Lineage (NCBI taxonomy): Eukaryota > Viridiplantae > Streptophyta > Lycopodiopsida > Lycopodiales > Lycopodiaceae > Diphasiastrum > Diphasiastrum complanatum. Next base: position 25,830,933 of record CM055110.1, read on the forward strand.
GGGAAGTCATGGAGAACAGGTTGGAGAAACCTTTTGTATGCTTCATTGAGATCAATAGATCATTGTCATTGTTTCTTCCTCCATTGAGAGCATTGTTGTGTGTATTGTCTTCAAGCTATTGTGTATGATCTTAGGTGCTTTCCAAAAGTGGTAGACTGATGTATTATGGACTGTATAATGCTATTTTGGGCCGCACTTGATGTTTATGGAAGTTTCCATTTGTGATAAATGCTTTTTGATCAAGTTCTTTGCATTCTAGGTAGCATAGAATGTGTTGCCAATTCCTAGCTTATGTAGTTTGGAGTGCAAGCATTCAAGCCAATGATCTTGGAGTTTAGATCCACTTAGGATCTGTATTTTTCACATGGTATCAGAGCTGGTTGGCTTCTATTTACAGTAAGTATTCCATTTTTGGTGATATTTGGATGTTTGATCAAGTTCTAGCATGATTTTGCATTGCTTTGTTGATCAAATCTTACTAACCTTTGTTTTGTGAGTTGAACTTGTGGATCAAAAGCATATTTCAGGTCTATTGAAGATCAGAGGCTGAAAAGAAACTATTTTGGATCAGATCATAACACCTAATCATTTGTGATTGTGAGGCTTGTGCATATTCAATACTAACAATGTTCTTTTCAATCCTATTGTTGACAATCTCCATTCTTGGATGAACACTCTCCTTAAGTGGATGAAACTTCTCCTTAAGTGGATGACAAATGCTCTTTTGAGTGAGTTGTAATTCTCCTAAAGGCTGAGCAAAGCTCCCATTTGGATGAAAGATCCCCTTTTTTGGGTGAACATATTGTAAGCTCCATTGTGAAGAGCATATTGTAAAGATTGTCATCAATTTTGGCATAAATTTTGGTGTACTTTGTTGAGCATGTAAGTAACTCTCCTTATGTAATTTGATTGGAGCATTTGCTGGAAGGTGTTAACCATTATGCAAGTGTGTTTTCAGGTTCTTAACAGGTTGAGGAACATTCTCATGTGAAGTGATCTTAGATCTACATCTAAACACCAAGATTTGACAAGATAGTGAAGCTAGTCTTGTGATTCACTAAGTGTGCTCATTCATTCACCTCTAAATCTTGTATTTATCACTTGCAGGAGTTTATAAACTTTAGAAGTGTGGTTTACATGTGGTTTTACAGGTTGAATCAATATCTTAGTGTGTTGATCATATGTTGATCAAGTTTGTTCATTACTAGGTAATCTTGGCATCCTAGTTTTGGGTATTTTCTAAGAATGCAAGTAACTCTTAACACCATAACTTGATTTGGTCACTTGCTAGAAAGTTTGAGAGCTTAAGCAAGAGTGTGTTCAGGTTGGTTTGATTTTGTAATCCATTCTTAGTGTGTGCAAAGTGTTGCATGTGTTTCAATCTTCCTTTCTATGCTTGGAAACCATCTAGGTTCAAGATAGAAGTGTTTTAGGGTCCTAAATCTTCATAGATCTCTTTATCTATCATTTGTTGAGAGAAAAGTGAGTGCTAAGTGCTTTAGGACAGAACCTAAAAGTTGAAGAAACATTAGAATCATGGCTTCCAATGGTGGGATCATGCTAGAGTCTAGTGAAAGGTTGAGTTCATCAAACTACTCTACTTGGAAAGTGAGGATGGAGTCCTTACTTGAGTTGAATGAACTCATGGACATAGTTGCAGAAATTGAAGAGAGACCTCTCACACTTCAAGAGCAACAAAGGTTTGATAAGAAGGCCAAAAGGGCTCTTCATATCATTAAAATGAATGTTACAAATGAACTTCTCAAGGAAGTTGGAAAGTGTCAAAGTGCAAGTGAGGCATGGAATGCCTTAAAGAAGCTCTTTGAATCAAAGTCCACATCTAGGGTATTGACCCTAAGGAGACAAATATTTTCTAGTAGGCAAAGAGAGGGTGAAAGTGCTCATGCATTTATCTTGAGAGTTAAGTCCCTAAGTGATGATTTAGCATGCATTGATGAGAACATAAAAGATGGTGAAATAGTCCAAGTTATGTTGAATGGTTTGCTAAATGAACATGCTAACCTTGTGCAAAGTTTTGCCATTCAAAGAGTCTTGCCAAGTGTGGTTGACTTGCAAGAAATCTTATTGGCTGAAGAACATAGGTTGCAATCAAAGCTTGATGGTGCATCCTTGCAAGGTGGAGGTGAAGAGGCTTTCTTCACAAAAGGCAAATTCAAGGGCAAAGGTAAAGGCAAAGGGAAATGGTCCAAAGGTGGTAACTTTGATCATGATGATCACTCTTCCTCTTCCTCTTCTACTAAGAACAATAAGTCAAAGTTCAAGTGCTTTTATTGTGGGATAAAAGGTCATTTTGCAAATGAATGTTATAAGAAGAAAAGAGAGCAAGGAGAGAGGCAAGGAAATCTTACAATAGATGAGGAAGAACATAACACATGTGAATCACTTGTTATGACTTCAAGTTTGTTAGCCAACATAGATGATAATGATCCTTGGTGGATTGATAGTGGAGCCTCATCTCACATGACAAGACATAAGGAATACTTTACATCCTTATTGTCTTATGAGGGAGAAGGTAACATCATCTACACTGCAAATGATGGTCAATGTGACATCAAAGGCATAGGCACTATTCCTATTTCCCTTTCAACAAATAGGAAAGCAAATCTTGAAAATGTTTTGTACATTCCTTCAATCACTAAGAATTTGCTTAGTGTAAGTCAAATGATTGACAAAGGACTTGATGTGGAGTTCATTGGAGATGCATGTTTGATAAGTAAATGTGGATCCTTGATTGCTCAAGGTAGGAGGCATGGTAAACTTTTCAAGCTTGATGCATGTGTGATCTCTAATCATGAAGGATGTATGGCTAGGGAGCAATTGACAAACCAAGAAGTTTGGCACAAGAGGTTGGGCCATCCCAACTTCAAATCTTTGGAGGTAATGGCAAAGAAAGAGCTTGTTCTTGGTCTCCCTAAAAGTCTTGTTGCAAACAATAGTGTTTGTGAACATTGTGCCTTGTCCAAATCTCATAGACTTGCTTATTCTAGATCTACTTCTAGATCTAAAGAAGCTTTTCAACTTGTGCATTCTGATATTCATTCTTCTAGTACAACTAGCAATGGTGGGGCAAAGATGTATGCAACTTTCATTGATGACTTTAGTAGGTATACTTGGATCTATCTTCTTAAAAGTAAGGATGAAGTGTTTGCTGCATTTGTCAAGTTCAAGAATGAAATGGAAAACCAATTCAATACAAAGATCAAATGCTTAAGATCTGATAATGGAGGGGAATACACCTCAAATAGGTTCAAAGACTTTTGTATAGCACATGGGATTAAGAGGGAGATGTCTAGTCCTAGGACTCCACAACAGAATGGAGTGGCCGAGAGGAAGAATAGAACCCTTTGTGAATGTGCCAAGGCAATGAGACTACATGCTAATCTTGCTAAGTCTTTTTGGGGGGAAGCTTTAGCATGTGCTAACTATCTATGTAATAGATGGACAAGTGCTTCCTTGGATGGTAAAACTCCTCATGAGGTTCTTTATGGTAGAAGGCCGAGTGTCAAGCATTGTAGGATCTTTGGATGTACATGTTTTGTCAATATCACACTTGATGATAGAACTAAAGAAGATCCTTCATCAAAGAAGGGTGTGTTTGTTGGCTATAGTGAAGTAAGCAAGGCTTACAAAGTGTACATTCCTTCTACAAAGAAAGTTGTCATAAGTAGGGATGTCATCTTTCATGAAGAGAATGTTTCCAATGTTGTTGATGTTGATGTTGATGTGCCTACTAATCATCATGATGTGCAAGATGTCTTGGATGAAGATGGAGATGCCACTCCAAAGCAAACTTCAAGAAAGACTCAAAGGCAAAGGGCTAAGCCATCAAGGCTAACCTATGATGAAAAAGGAAAGCAAGTGGTGGACAACTCTAACCTTGCTTTTCTTACCTCTTTTGATGAACCAACTTGTGTAGGTGAAGCAATTCAAAAGAAGGAATGGATCCAAGCCATGGATCATGAGCATCAAGCACTCATCAAAAGCAACACATGGAGGTTGGTAAAGCTTCCAAAGGACAAGAAGGCAATTGGTTGTAAGTGGATCTTCAAGATCAAGACAAATCAAGATGGATCAATCAACAAGTACAAGGCAAGGTTGGTGGCAAAGGGGTATGCTCAAGAATATGATATTGACTATGATGAGACATTTGCACCCGTGGCAAAGATGGTAACTATTCGAATCCTAATCTCTCTTGCAACTCTTTATGATTGGGATATGTGGCAAATGGATGTTACTAATGCCTTCTTGAATGGTGATCTTGAAGAAGATATTTACATGGAGCAACCCGAGGGCTATGTTTCACATGATGAGCCTAATCATGTGTGCTATCTCCAAAAGAGTTTGTATGGGCTAAAGCAAGCACCAAGGAGTTGGTATGCTAAGCTCAATTCCTTCTTACTTTCTCAAAACCTTGTTATGAGTGAGTATGATCATTCTCTCTACTTTAGATTGAATGAAAATGATATCACTTTACTTTTGATCTATGTTGATGACATTATCTTAAGTGGTGGTAACAATCTAGATATAGATGAAATCAAGATGGCACTCAAAAGAGAGTTTGAAATTCAAGATCTTGGTAAACTTCATTATATCTTAGGAATAGAGATTATTAGAACTTCTAAATCTACATTCATATGTCAAGAAAAGTATGTTAACTCTATTCTAAAAAGGTTTCATATGGAAGATTGTAAAGTTGTTTCTACTCCTATGGAATCAAATGTAAAGCTAACTACAAGAAGTAATGAAAGATCCTTCAAGGACATTACTCTCTATAGAAAGCTAATAGGATCTCTTATATGGTTAACCATCACAAGACCTGATCTAAGCTTTGTGGTTGGTAAACTAAGTCAATTTATGCAAGATCCTAGTGAGGCTCATTGGAAGCTAGGAAAGAGAGTACTTAGATACATCTCGGGATCTAGAGATTTTGGCATCTTGTATGGAGGTACTACACCTAACCTTTGTGGATTTTCAGATTCAGATTTTGCAGGTGATCAAATGGATAGGAAGTCAACAAGTGCCTTTGCAATCTATCTTGGAGATGGAGTGGTCTCATGGCTATCAAAGAAGCAACCAACTATCTCTCTATCTTCCACCGAAGCCGAGTACAAGGCATTAACAACATGCACCAAGGAGATTCTTTGGATCAAGAGGATGTTATTGGATCTTCACTTGCTGGAACCAGAGAAGACTCCAATCATACTTTGTGATAACCTTTCAGCCCAAAGCTTGGCAAGCAATCCTGTTTTTCATGCAAGGAGCAAGCACATTGAGATTGCTCACCATTTTGTGAGAGATCAAGTCATTGCCAAAGAGGTGGAGCTTCAACATGTCTCTTCAAAGGAGTGTGTGGCTGATATCTTCACCAAACCATTGGGAAAGGACCTATATTTAATGCATAGATCTAATCTTGGAATGTGCTCAAAGACTATGTTGAAACTAGCATCCAATGTTGAAGAGGGAGTGTGAAAATTGTCAACATTTCCTAGCTAGTTTGAGGCCTAAATTGGCTAAAATTGTAAATAGTTTTGGTTCTGGAGTTTCACACGTGTGAACCAGGCCACAATGTTTTTATTTACTGTATTTTTTCAGTATGATGAAGTGTCAAACTTCATACCCTTCAAAATGAGACCATTTTGATGTATTTTGGTCATATAAGCCATTTTTAGCTATTTTTCCTATATAGGGAATATCTAGGGTCAAGTACCTTCTAGAGAGAGGAGAGAGAGTCATCTTCCTCATCCATAAATAGTAGGGAAGTCGTGGAGAACAGGTTGGAGAAACCTTTTGTATGCTTCATTGAGATCAATAGATCATTGTCATTGTTTCTTCCTCCATTGAGAGCATTGTTGTGTGTATTGTCTTCAAGCTATTGTGTATGATCTTAGGTGCTTTCCAAAAGTGGTAGGCTGATGTATTATGGACTGTATAATGCTATTTTGGGCCGCACTTGATGTTTATGGAAGTTTCCATTTGTGATAAATGCTTTTTGATCAAGTTCTTTGCATTCTAGGTAGCATAGAATGTGTTGCCAATTCCTAGCTTATGTAGTTTGGAGTGCAAGCATTCAAGCCAATGATCTTGGAGTTTAGATCCACTTAGGATCTGTATTTTTCACATGCAGTACGTCAGTCTATCTTCAAAATAGAAGTCCTACCATTGCCATACCAACACCTGAGAAGGCATTCACGAAAAAGAAGCCAAAGGTGAATCATTTGTGAATCTTTGGATGTAAGGCCTTTGTACACATTCGTAAGGAAGAGAGACGTAAGCTTGATGTAAAAGCTATAAAGTGTATATTCCTAGGATATGATGATCATGTAAAGGGCTATAGATGTTTTGATCTGGTGGAGAACAAAATACATGTTAGTCGTGATGTTATCTTTGATGAATCTAAGATATATGAAGACGAGGATGATGAGAAGACGGACAATCCAATGGTAAGGATGGTACAGTGAGGATTCTTCTTGATGATGATCCAATTATTGACTTTCCTAGTGATGGATACGAGGATACACTTCATGATACTATTACTCAACCTCAAGAGACAGGTTGGAGAGGTAGAGATAAACCTTTTGGTGCAAGAAGGAATGGAGTTGCAGGTGACAAACGCAAGGAGAAAGATGTACTGTGGGATACATTTTCACTAGGAAGCCGATCACCTAACAGGAAGCTCCCTAAGTGGTTTGAGAGATTGATGGAGAGCCGCGACATGGATGACTTGTTGCTTAGCTTCACATTTTGGTTGGCATTTGCATCAGATGGATGTAAAATCTGCTTTTCTAAATGTTGAGCTAGAAGAAGAGGTGTTCATGGATCAACCTGAAGGCTTTGTAGTGAAAGAATAAGAGAATAAAGTATGTCGCTTGAAGAAAACACTTTACGGCTTTAAACAGACACCATGTGCATGGTACAGCAGGATTGATGCCTACTTTCATTCTAATGGGATGGTGAGAACACATTCTGATCTGAATTTTTATGTCTTATGCTTTGATGGTATGGTTGCTTTGATTGCTATTTATGTTGATGACTTGATTATCATGGGAAATAATCAAGAGATGATAGACATGATCAAGAAAGACCTCATGGAACAATTTGAGATGACAAATCTCAGCCTAATGCATTATTGCCTTGGAGTGGAGGTGTGGCAAAGAGGACACGAAGTGGGTCTAACACCGATGAAGTATGTCAAAGAGTTGCTGCACATGTTCAGGTTGCAGGATTGCAAGCCAGTGAACACTCCTATTGAACCAGGTAAGAAGCTTTCTAAGCTTGACAAATCACAGCCATTTGATGCTACGATATATAGGTAGTTAGTAGGGAGCTTGATTTATCTTACCACGACTAGACTAGATATATGCTATGTTGTTGGTATTGTAGTCGGTTTATGGCAGCACCTACTGAAACTCATTGGAAAGGAGCCATTTGCGATATGTCAAAGGCACTTCCAATTATGGCTTGGTGTATAGGAAGCATGAGGGTTTAATTGAGTTATGTGGCTATGTGGATGCGTGCGGATTGGGGAGGTGACTATGATGATCGTAGATCCACCACAGGGTATGTATTCCAGCTTTGTGGCAGTTGCTTTTACTGGTCTAGTAAAAAGCAAAGTACAATTGCTTTATCTACAACAGAAACAGAGTATAAGACAATGTGTAGTGCAACACAAGAAGCTATATGGTTGAGGCAAATCTTGAATGAAGTTGGCATGAAATAGGCAAATCCCATGACTATACATAGCGACATTCACGAGTGGCATTCAGCTAGCAAAGAATCCAGTGTTCCATGTGAGAACCAAACACATTGAGATTCAGTATCACTTGTTAAGGCTTTTAGATCATTCAAAATCCAATCCATGTCCCTGATCTTTGGTTACAATAAGGAGCAAACCAACAATTCTGCCAATGTAGAAAAATCAGCATCTACATACAAAATGAGATGCAAACTCTAAGAGATACTGATCAAACATGAACCAAAACATATAATATAATTGATGTTCGTACAATTACAGTACCCTACTATATTTCACACATGTGAAACTGAAAATAGCAATAAATGATCCATTCAGTATCCACATATAACATGGATATGCAAATGCAAATTGGGCAGGTGATGTTGACACAATAAAATCCACTTCAAACCAAGCTCCACGGACTTCAATGTCTATTTCAAGGCCATTCAACAATCCTTTATCATCATCACACTATATGTGGATGATACATTGCTATTCAACAATAATATCAAATTGATTAAGGATACCAAGAGAATGCTATCTCAAAAATTTGAGATGATAGAGACCTAGGAGAAGCCCATTACTATCTCGGGACCCACAACCATAGAGAAAAAACAAGAAGCTCCTCTACATTACTCAATAGAGGTATATCTTTAATATGCTTTCTAAATTCGACTTTATGAATTGCAAGCTCATACATTTTCCTATGGATCCAAGTCTTAAATTATAAACAGAGCAATGCCCTAAATCCAAAGAGGAGAAAGACAAAATGAAGGGATATCCATTTTAGTCTATATCGGATTCCTCATGTATGCAATGTCTCCACTAGGTCCCCTGATCTTGCATTTACTGTCAACTCTTTGAGCTGATATATGGCTAATATTGGAACGATCCACTGGAAGGCTCTATTAAAAGTCGTAAGATATGTTCGAGCTACTATCAACCTCTACATATGCTATGGAGAGATTGATCCATTCAGTATCCACACATTACATGGATATACAAATGCAAATTGGGCAGGTGATGTTGACACTATAAAATCCACTTCAATCCAAGCTCCACAGACTACAATGTCTATTTCAAGGCCATGCAACAGTCCTTTATCATCGTCACATCACATGTGGATGATACATTGTTATTCAACAATAATATCAAATTTATTAAGGATACCAAGAGAATGCTATATCATTATCATATCCCTTATTATATATTTTATTAACACTAAGAAACAACATGAGAAAGTATCTCATTTTTCAGTTATATTCAAGGTCAATCAAAAGATTATTAATCAATCTCACTATAAAGTAATTTAGCAAAACAATTAACTTTTAACCTTAGTCTGCGAATCTAAAATCCAAAAAGAAAACTACATTACATCCATATATAACATTGTAATAGACTATCATAAGCAATCTAATTGTTGTACAATATATGCTTCCAGCACATTCTATAATTATAAAAATTGATATGAATGGATACTAGAAAAATCCATTAATAAACATGAAGTTCTTCCATTCTACAAATTATAAGGTCCTGTTTTTATCAAAAATTTATAATCCCAAAGGCAGACTTATACTCGTAATTTATTTGAGAGAGAGAGAGAGAGAGAGAGAGAGAGAGAGAGAGAGAGAGAGAGAGAGAGAGAGAGAGAGAGAGAGAGAGAGAGAGAGAGAGAGAGAGAGAGAGAGAGAGTTACGCCGATGCCTCAAAGGGCGCTGGGACTTGAGCGATTTTTCCAACACCCGCTTAAGTCTAACATTCATCCACCATGCACTTATGTAAAAGCCAACTTAGAAAACTTAGCAAGCTTAACCATTCAAACTTAAGAAAACTGGAATTCCAACCAACCCGAAAGCCAACTTAGTATTCGTCCCCAAAAGGTAACCAAAGGCAAAGACAAGCCACACATGAAACCCAAGGTTGTAGTAAGGGTCCTTCCACTTGGACCAGTCCCAGAGGCGAAACCGAAATGGTAATCATTCCAAAAAATCAACTTTATTAAATTTGAAAGAGGTTACCTTCATACATGGATTGACCATTAGGGCCCTTTCTGGACTCAAAAAGGGCCTCTTCCTTGCCTAAACATGTTTGTTAATTAGGATTAATTTACTCATTAATCATCCTATGTGGCAGTTCACCCTGGGTTTTTCATGGGTTAACTTATATTTTAATAGGCTTTACATAGACCTACTATAATATAGCAAGGACAACTAATTTTAATGTAAAATTTAGATTATAAAAGAAAATAATATCTACTTCTTTAAGCCCTTCAATAATCCTTTTTATTACTTTAGATTGAGTGAAAATGGGGCCCAATATTTCTTTGGGCCCCCATTTTGAAAAAAAAATTCAAAAAAAAAATGGGGGGAGGGGGATGAGAGGACAATCCCCCCCCTCCCCCTCCTTGTACAATGTATATCCCTCTCCCCCCCCCCCTTGTACAATGTAGAATATGCACCCTCCCCCCCTCGTACTACACCCCGCCGCCTTGTGGTGCTCCTTGTGCGAGCACCCCACCCTCCGGACCGCTGAGTTTGATCAGGGCGCAAGGCCCGAAGCTCCACACGACCCCCCCCCCTTCCCCATATCTTGTACATTGGGGGTGGGGGGGGTGCTTGCTGGGAAAGCGCGCAGGTCGCGGGCCAGCGGTCCGAGGTGGGCAAGAGTGAGCCGCTCCTGCCCACCTCGGACCGCTGGCGCGGGTGGGCCCAACAAACACCCCCCACCCCCGATGTACAAGATATGGGGAAGGGGGGGGGTCGTGTGGAGCTCCGGGCCTTGCGCCTTGATCAAACTCAGCGGCCCGGAGGGTGGGGTGCTCGCACAAGGAGCACCACAGGCCGGTGGGGTGTAGTACGAGGGAGGGGGGGGGGCGTATTCTACATATTGTGTATGGACAAGGGACACATAGTCAGACAGTGTCCCAAGGGGCCTTTCACTAAAAAAGATAAGAAAGATAAAAAACAAGTTCATCTTGTTCAGACTGTATATTTCCCCAGTGACTCAGCAGCTTCCGAGATCAAAGTGTATCATGAAGATCATGAATATTGTTGCCAGCTGACTTCTGCAATGCTAGCAAGACCTTCAGCTTTGGGCCGCATGACCTAGTACGTATGCATGGAAAAGTTGGTAACCAGTCAGTAAGAGTTATGGTGGATGATGGGGCAACCCAAAATTTCATCAACTACACCTTGGTTAAAAAGCTTAAACTACCAGAAGTACCTAGTCAGCATAGGTACATAGTTTCATTAGCTAAGGGTGAAGATAAAAAAATATGAAAAACTATGGTAAGTAAGTTAAATCTTGGTATTCAGGGGTACCAAGATGAAATAAACTTTCAGATAATGCACCTGGATCGAACAGATATTGTTCTCGGGAGAGATTGGCTCTACAGTTTAGGACCTTCCCTCCACAGAAACTATCAGGAGAACACCCTCACCTTTCAGCATAAAGGCTGAGAGATCCAATTGCATGGGGAGCATGATGTTCCCAACAGTCCTATGGTCTGCAGTTCAGAGCTCTGTCAGCTAATCAGAGACGAAGACCATCAGGTATTCTTATGTGACTTTCAGTTTATTCTTGAAGTTTCTATTTCCAGTTCTATTCAGCAGAAAATCAGTAAATTAGAAACTTTATTGTCTAAATTTAAAGATGTTTTTCCTAAAGATTTGCCACATGGTTTACCACCTAGCAGAGAGGTAGATCATGTAAGAAACCTAGTACCAGGTACAACACCTGTTTCTAAACCTTCGTATTGGGTCAGCCGAACAGAGGATGAAGAAATAACTAGGCAGTTAACAGATTATCTTGGGAAAGGCCAAATTCAGACCAGTAGTTCACCATGGGCCTCACCAGTCCTATTGGTGAAAAAAAAAGAGGGGTTTATGCGTCTTTGCGTAGATTACAGAGCCTTCAATAAAGTCACAATTAAGAATAAATACCCTATGCCTCGGATAGACGAGTTGTTTGACCAACTCGATGGGGCTAAGTTTTTCAGCAAAATAGACCTCAGATCGGGATATCATCAAGTCCGTATAAAATCGAAAGATGTCTCAAAAATAGCTTTTAGGACTCATCACGGTCATTATGAGTTTAAGGTGATGCCATTTGGACTCACAAATGCTCCAGCTATCTTTATGACCTTGATGAATAGTGTCCTCAGACCATACTTGGGTAAGTTTGTAGTCGTATTTTTAGATGACATCCTCGTCTACAGCAAAACGAGGAAGGAGCATCTAAAACACCTCAGAAAGGTGTTTCGACTGCTCAGAAAGCATAAGCTTTATGCTAAACAATCCAAGTGTGAATTCTTCGTTGAAGAAGTAGCATATTTGGGTCACATTATCTCTTCAGATGGGATTAAGATGGACCCAAATAAGATTAAAGCCATACTCAGTTGGTTGAGACCTCCGAATATTTCGGAACTTCAGATCTTTCTTGGTCTGACGGAATATTACAGACGATTTGTCAAGGAATATGCTCGGATAGCAGTTCTTATGCCCAATCTCCTTAAGGGGAAGGGAAAGGAGTTCATTAGGCAGTCCGCACAGCAGGAGAGCTTTGATGCTCTCAAAACAGCCTTAGCTAAAGCACCAGTTTTAAAAGTCGTTGATCCCAATCAACCATTTGTGGTCGAAACAGATGCTAGCGACTTTGCAGTAGGTGTTGTGCTAACTCGGGGTGGACAACCAGTTGCGTTCGAGAGTAAAAAACTCGAGCCAGTTCAGACTAGGTATAGTGCCTATGAAAAGGAACTCTTTTCTATAGTCCATGCCCTTAAGACTTGGAGGCATTATTTGTATGGTGCCAACTTTGAGGTCCTGACAGACCATGAGAGTCTCAGATAACTTTGCAATCAACCTGAGCTTGGAGGTCGGAAAGCTCATTGGGCAGAGTTGATGCAAGAGTTTGACATGTCTATCCGATATACACGTGAAAAATTCAATACAGTAGCAGATGCCCTTAGCATAATGCCTATGATAAATGAGCTGAGTTTTACTCAGATTCGTAATGAGTTACTCGAGTCCTTAAGAGGGAAATGCCAACATGATGCATTCCTCTCTACTATCTAGAACTCAGTCCAGAACAGACAGTTATAGACTCCATAACCAATTCTCGGGGCTGGTGCCAGTTCATCCAAGAATACGGCAGCTTCCATTGAGGATGATGATGAGTCCGAGTATACGTCGTCAGATGACGTTGAGGATTCTGAGCCTGTATTACCCAAGCAAACCCCAGTGGTTGAGGGTTAGTTGACTCAAGGATTCAAATGGAAATAGTATTCCATTCAGGATGAGTACTTGCTCTATAGAGATAGAGTATGTGTCCCCAATTCAGAGGATTATAGGCAGCAAGTCCTATATGAATGTCATGACAATCCTAGTGCGGGACACCCAGGCATACTGAAGACCTATGAGCTTCTTCGTAGGCAATTTTTCTGGCCTAGTATGAAAAAGGACGTCCACCAGTATGTAACCAGTTGCCAAAAATGTCAAGTAAATAAAACAGAGCGTTTAAAGGCAGGAGGGTTGTTGCATCCCTTAAAAATACCAGCTGGTAAATGGGAGAATATAACCATGGATTTTATAGTAGGCCTGCCTAAAACCCAAAAGGGTAATGACGCTATATGGGTCACAGTTGACCGTCTGACTAAAATTAAATTGTTCAACGTAGTCACATACTTTTTCGTCTTTTGTCATTTTGATATTACTTAGTTTGACTAAAAAGTCAGGTACAAAAGCAACTGTAATCGATCCTAACACCACAATAGGGCAAACACTAACTAATCCACCCAACCTTGCCTACTCCCTGATATAGAGTAAGCCCCTCCTAGCCCAGTGTGAGGACTGGTAGCATGCTACTGCCAAGTGTTGGCCACGTGGCACTGTCGTGGCCGACTGCACGTCGGGACCCAACTGGGGGCCCTATCCTGCTGACAGGGTCCCTAGGCTGTGTTAGGCCTGCCATGGCTATGGACCGTGCTGGGGCACACTACTCACACTGTCTTGCCCTGTTGGTCATGTACGCTGGACACGACCCTGACTGTGGTATCTGACCTATCTGTGTTCTCTAGAGTTCGGCACTGGTTACGAGCTCGTAACACTCCCTCCCCCTTAAGAACCGTCTTGGTCCTCTAAGACAAAGTTTAGAAAAATCTTGCGAAGGACGCTGCCTCTTTCCCAAGTGGCATTCTCAACAAGCTGATCATTTCACTTAACCAGATATTCTCGGTATAGAGTATGACGAGTCTGCATCTCTCTACTATCAAGAATCTCCTCTGGTTTATGTGGAGGTTGCTGAGGATCCAATGAGAGAACTAGAACACTGTCCCCTACCAGATTGTCTGATCTAGTTAAGGCTTTTTGTAACTGACTTACATGAAAAACTGGAAAAATCTTACTGTTGTGTGGGAGTTCTAGTTCATAGGTGACCTCGCCTAGTCTCCTACTGATGAAGGGACCACAATACCTTGGAGACAACTTAGCACACACTCCTGATTTGAGGGTTTTAGAGTCAACTTGGACTCTCAAGTAGACTTTCTCACCAGTGGAGAACTACACTCGTCTGTGTGGATATGCATAATGCCTGGCTCGATCCTCGGACTGCCTAATGCTATGCTTAGCATGTTCTATCATCTGGTTTAGGTCCTCTAAAAAGTTTCTGGCTGTTTCAACTTTTTCTTGTTTAAACCCTACAGCTGTGGGTGAGCGTGGCTGAAAACCGTACAGCATAAATGGGCTGTATCCCGTAGCTGAATGTTTGGTACTGTTGTAAGCAAACTCTAATATCGAGAGATACTCCTCCCAATTAGTGTGCTTCTTGCTGACGTATGGACAGAGCATATTCTCCAGCACTTGATTTACCCTTTTTGTTTGACCATCCGTCTGTGGATGGTCGGTGGTACTCATATTAAGTTTAGTATGGAGATGATGGAATATTGCCCTCCAAAAATTTCCAGTAAACTTATTGTCCCGGTCGCTGACTATGCCGGAAGGTAGACCGTACAATTTAAATAGCCCATCTACAAACAACCTCGCTAACTCTGGAGCTCTAACGATTGTTTTGGTCGGAATGAAATGAGACAAAAGGACTTTCTATCAAGCGCAATGGCTTGAAGCATTTGATAAAGACCTCCTATTTGCCTTAGAAATGGGTCCCAGCCCGTCCCTAAAGTGGCTAAACACAGTTTAAAAGTAAGAAATTGACTTTTCAAAAAAAATCGTCAAAAAATATTTTGTGGTCAAGTTTTGTAAGACTGAGCCAAGAGTGCCGATCCACCTAGAAATGGATCCTAGCCTGTCCTAAATGAGGCTAGAGCAAATTTTGCGGCTTTAGAGATGGCCGATAAATATCTTACGACATTTTCAGAAAAATGGCCAGTTGTAAATAGTCGGTATGACCGTGCTAAAATCTCACCATGTATTGAGTCCATTTTTACTAATATATGATCACTCAGTGTATTTGTCAGGGAAACCGTGTTGTCATGGGAGCCCTAGTCATGAGATGTTTACGATGGCCCAGCTAGGACACAACCTATGATTCTTGCTGAACCAGGAGAACTAGAAAAGATTGTACAAGTTGGATCACAACTTAATCCTGAACATGCAAATGTCTCAATGCATTCCAAATAAAGTCTGACAATCTGTCCTCAACAACAAAGATTGCTCATACATAAGAACGATTGACTTCTATGCTGAAGTACACGAGTATCCATATGCAAAGTTCAAAGCATTGATTTACAACAACACAGAGCAAGCTTTAGGATGTGTAATTCTAAATATACGTCAGAGAAATGTATCAGTGATTCCGAAGGTTAACATCACAATTAAGTTCCAAGCAATTGATTATTCAATCACACAGGCAATCAAATAACCAATGAGTTTTAAGACAATCTTAGCAATGAATTTATGGTATACCATTAACTAATGTACCAACAACATCTGGAGTCTATCCAAATCTTCATGCAGAAAAAAGAAGATATCACGATATGAGGTAATGGATTAAACATCTACAAGAAGTAGAGGAGCTTGAAGTTGCTAGAGCAATAGCCAAAGTTCATTTTTCACCATTGCAGCCACCGAAATATTCATGTACAAATATGAATGCTCAGTTGCATCATCATGAAGAACCCTTGAAGATGACTGAACCGGAAGCACCGCAAACAGAATTGCTCATGAATATTTTGTTTAGTAAGATCAATATTTCGTTGGAAGAGTTCCTAAGTTGGTGCCAAAAGCAAAAGAAGTATTAGCACAAAAGTTAACTCAAGCTGAACCAGAAGTCCATCAGGAGCCACTTTCTTGTGTTGGATTTGAAGAATCTAATGAAGTACTCTATGTCCGAGCAGCTTGGGAAAGTGAACAAAAAAATATCACCTTGTCGATACAACATAGACAATTTCCTAATGAAGCAACTGTGATAGATGGCGGTTTGGGAGTTAACCTGATTTCTACAAAGCTACGTGCAAAATGGGGCCTTACAAAGGTAAAACCTGCGACTTTTGTCATTAAGCTAACTGATCAAACGACAGTTCGTCTGCGAGGAATGGTTGAAGATATACTTGTCAAAATTGTCGGAGTACAGTTCATCATTAATTTCGTAGTAATGGACTTACCAGGAGCACCAAATGTCTACCGAGTCCTATTGGGACACCCATGGTTACGAGTTGCGCAAGTAGTTCATAACTAGGGTACCGAAAAAATCACTTTTGAAAATCGTGAACGTGCAGTCAAGGTTGATCCTATAACTTGGACTATCAAACCAGTGGTTCAAAAAGAGAATGATGATTCATCAATAATGGATCATACTTGTGATCGACCAGTAAAAAAATTGGGAGTTCATTACGATTCTCAAACCGATACTGTCAACTGGAATGAAGCTCTTGCAACGATTGACTGTACAGTAGGATATATGTGTCAACAAGATAATTAGTCAGATTTGAGCGAGATTTCATTATTGGATCGAACCTTGGATACACCGATCACTTTTTCATTGAATGTGTTGAATTTAGCTTGGACATCAACGGAGCCTATACCAGATTCGATTGAAGATGAACTCATTCTATAAATAGCTAAGCCTATTTATACTATAGTTATTACTCCGTTTATACGTTGGACCCTTTAGTTATTGCATGACGGTGAACGTCTTTTCTGTTGACACGTGTATCCATAAAACCATGTGCCACCTTTATTGCTAATTTTTTGACCGTTTTGCTACTTATTTTGAGTTCCACATCATTTTGCATTTACCTCATCAGTGCTCGCGATCAAGCTTTCAAATTTTATGCTTGTATACTTGTTGTCATGTGCTATTACTCTCTATTGCGATCAGTTGCTGCTAACTCGCGATCAATCAAGCTTTTGTTGTACGATCCCAAGTGATGGCAACGATACCAGCTAACGTGAATTGGAATGTCCGTGGAGGAATTCCAAATGCTTGCGGAAAGATGCGGACTTGGCTACACTTTGGCTGTTGATCCATCATATGTGCTTTCAAATTTAAAAAAGAGTGGAAACCATCCAAATTGGAGGGAAACCCAGCTTTATTCACTAACTTGACATTTAGGCCCTGCGACATTAAGAGTCCGGCAAAAAGGCCTACAGTCCTTTTATTAACTTTTTAATTAATCAAATATCTATGTGATCATCGGGTTGGACCTACACACGCAGGGTGCCAAATCTCTCTCAATTATTAACTAGGGTTAAGGTTGCCTTGGGATCTGCAAACCCTCCAACAGTATCCCCCACCAAAACTGGTGGCGGTCCCATGACACCTGTGAGATGCAATTACTATGGGCTTTTATTTGCTTCACGTCGAATCTTTAGTAAATGATATTGCACCTTCTCCATGAAATCGAGTCGGGCAGTGTTGAAATCTAAATTGTGCGGCAAAAAACAACGGTGGACTCCGACAATCCACTTTGAAGTTGTCCAGGCTCTTGGGAAGCCTCTGCCTTGGTTTATCTGATGCAACAGACCTCGTTTGTCTGACAAACTTTATTAGAAGCACAGACCGATATATTGGGCTGGCTGATAAGTCGGATACACTAATAAGAAATGCATCATGTTCGATATGAGATTGTCGGCATCAGTATCTTTTACTTTTGATTGTTTGGAACCACAACTAACCGGTGATACTGGTCGCTGATACTCTTGAATGTCTGTTGACAATGAGCTCTTAATTTAAGAACAATAAGATGAGTTAAAACATCTAAAATCACAATATAAAGCAGTCTCTTTGGGGAACGACAATCTTTTATGCTACATATTCTTACATTTAAGATAAGTATAGCACGACATGATGAAGGAAAGTTATACCTTCATCTGTCAAGGTACATCCAAAAAATCCTTGATGATTTTGGGATGACAGATTGCAAAGGGGCAAATACCCCAATGCTTGCAAGAACAATCCTAACGAAAGAAGATCGTTCGAGGATTGAAGTGAATCTTCACGCCTCAAAGTACAAAGGAGATCCGAAAAGTACAAGGAGGATGTCACTCCTCAACGGACTCCTTGTATACCATTAGAACGTGCTTAACCCCTGATCAACTTAAACGTGTTATCTCTATCCATCTATATAAATAGATTGAGAACAAGGAAACACGTTGAACATCAATCTGGTTGAATGCCAATTTGAGGTAAGTACAATAATGCTAGTTGATGTCCAGAAGTCCGCTAGTAAGCGAGATGACTATATATAGTTTGTGAGAGAGATAGTGCCTCTCAAGTTGACGCGCTGTGTGGGTTTGTCACCACAACACTTTAATACAGTAGACGTTATGTAGATGATTTTATTATCTTAATGTTATTGGATGACTTATTGTCAGATTGATATATGTTCGTTGTCAACTGTTTACTATGCATTCCGAACACTGGTTTCATCTTGTTGAATGCATAAACAATGAATTCTAAATCCGAGCAGGAGTGTCTGTCCATGCTCTGGAGGATTGTAGATCTGTTGAAGTTGGCAGTAGACCTGTAGACATAATTGAACTCACATCCGGGCTTCAATTTGTCATCAATCAGGTCATTGCAACATGGCTACATCAAGTGGATACATGGTAAAAAACAATGATGAATAGTGGAAAGTGAGGATAGAATCACTTCTTGAGATGAATGATGTTTTGGATATTGTTGTAAGTTTGGAGGAGAGGCCAACAACACAACAAGATCAAATGAGGTATGACAAGAGGGCCAAAAGGGCTCTACACATGATAAAGATGAATGTTACCAATGATCTTCTCAAGGAAGTTGGTAAGAGTACTTCATCAAATGATGCTTGGGATTCATTGAAGAAGCTTTATGAATCCAAGTCTACTTCTAGAGTGTTGACTTTAAGAAGACAAATCTTTTCTTGTTTGCAAAAGAGTGAAGAAAGTCCAAATACTTTTATTTTGAGAGTGAAAGCTTTGAATGATGAGTTACCCTGCATTGATGAGAGCATTAAGGAAGGAGAGCTTGTTAAAGTTATTCTGAATGGATTGTTGGATGCTCATGCTAACATTGTTCAAAGTCTTGCCATTCAAAGACCTTTGCCAAGTTTGATTGATTTTCAAGAGATCTTGATCAATGAAGAATATAGGCTTCAAGCAAGAGGTGGATCTACATCAACATCTCAAGTTGGAGAGGAGGCTATGTTCATCAAGGGCAAATTCAAGGGCAAAAACAAAAGTAAGTGGTCTAAAGGGCAAGATCAAGGGGAGGCTTCTTCAAATGGCAAAAGAAAGATAGATAAAAGGTCAAGTGCTTCTATTGTGGCATCAAAGGACACTTTGCAAGTGAGTGCTACAAGAAGAAGAGATATCAAGGAGACAAGCAAGGTAATTCTACTCATGGTGAATATCAAAATGCAAATGATGATGCCTTTGTGACGTCTTCATGTATGCTTGCTAATGATGGAGATCTAGATCCATGGTGGATTGATAGTGGAGCAATCTCACACATGACTTTTCACAAACAATATTTCACCTCTTTGTTGGAATATGGAGATGACAAGAGGGTGATCTCATGGCCAATGATGTGAGTGTGCAATCAAAGGAATTGGCACAAATCATATTTCTCTCTCTACAAATAGGAATGTTCATTTGAAGGATGTTTTGTTCATACCTTCCATTACCAAGAATTTACTTAGTGTGAGTCAATTGCTAAGTAGAGGTTACAAAGTTGAGTCTGATGGAGATGCTTGCATGATCAAAAGGAAGGATATCTTGATTGCAAAAGGTAAAAGACAAGGGAAATTGTTCAAACTAGATGCTTGCGTTGTTGCTAACCAAGTTGGATTTGTTACAAGTGAGCAAATACCTATTCAAGAGGTTTGGCATAAAAAGGATGGGGCACCTCAACTTCAAGTCATTGGAGGTAATGGTTAGAAAGAAGGTTGTGAATGGTCTTCCAAGTTCCTTAACTAGCATCAACCATGTCCGTGAGTCTTGTGCTTTGTCAAAGTCACATAGACTACCTTATACTAGATCTACATCTAGATCTACAAAGTCTTTTTAAGTTGTACATTCGGATATTCATGGAATTACTACAATTAGCAATAGTGGAGCTAAGATGTATGTAACCTTCATTGATGATTTTAGTAAATTTTGTTGGATCTATCTACTAAAGAGCTAAGATGAAGTGTATGATGTCTTTGTTAATTCAAGAATTCAAGGGAGAACCAATTTTCCACAAGGATCAAGTGCTTAAGGAGTGACAATGGTGGAGAGTACATATTTACCAAGTCCAAGGCTTTTTGTGCTAAAGCCATGAGGTTAAGTGCTAACCTTGATAAGCCATTTTGGGATCAAGCTTTGTTGTGTGCTAATTTCTTGTGCAATAGGTGGCCGAGTGCTATTGACACCTTTTGAGATGCTATTCAAGAGGATGTCGAGTGTCAACTTTCTTAGAACTTTTGGATGCACATGCTATGTCAATATAACTCTTGATGATAGGATCACAAAAGATCCATCTTCAAGGAAAGGTGTATTTGTTGTATATAGTGAGGTGAGTATCTTAAAGCATTATCGATGGTTATGTAGATGGATCTAACATTCTTGATGTAAAAGATCCTAATTTAGATGGTGATGATGAAGGACCTTCATCAAGTCAAAAGCCAAGGAGAACATCAAGGGAAAGACAAATGGCTTCAAGACTCACTTATGATGAAAAGGGTAAGCAAGTAGTTGCTGGAAATAAATTTGCTTTCCTAACCTGTTTTGATGAACCTACATGTGTAGATGGAGCAAGGAACAAAGAGGAGTGGATCCAAGCAATGGATCTTGAGTATTAAGCTCTTATGAAGAATGAAACATGGATATTGGTGGAGTTACCTAAGGACAAGAAAGCTATTGGATGCAAATGGATCTTCAAGGTGAAGACAAACCAAGATGGATCTATCAACAAGTACAAGGCAAGGTTGGTGGCAAAAGGATATGCTCAAGAACATGGCATTGACTATGATGAAACCTTTGCACCCGTGGCAAAGATGGTAAGCATTCCGGTTATCATCTCTTTTGCTACTCATTATGGATGGGATCTATGGCAATTGGATATCACAAATGCTTTTTTGAATGGTGATCTTGAGGAGGAAGTGTACATGGAGCAACTCGAGAGCTACATTTTACCTACAAAGCCAAATCATGTGTGTATTCTACAAAAGAGCTTATATGGCCTTAAGCAAGCACCAAGGAGTTGGTAGGCTAATATTAACACTTTTTTACTCTCTCAAGTATTACAATCGCAAAGTGAAGATCTTCAAGAATACTGTCACATGCAAATCAAAAGGACACTTGTGGAGCATAAACCACTCAACCAACATGAATAGGCTAGTCAATACCATAACCCTTCACCCCCAAGCCACAGTGAATGAATACAATGAGAGTTAGTTTGATTCTAGTGAGCCAAAAAGTGGATTTAAGTGCTAAAAAATTAACAAAATCAGAAGATCTAGAAAATCCTTCCACAACTAACCTTCGCAGACCATCATATTGGCTCAGAATGTCATTTTACATTAGTGATGAGGTCTGTGAGAGTCGTACAAATTATTGGTGAAGATCAGAGCAAAAAGGTGTTTCTGAACTCTCGCAGACAGTGAAATTTTTATTTTTTGTGAGAATAAACCTTCGTAGACTTTTCCAGTGCTAGATTTATACCAGATACAGCTCGAGTAATGCACGACTACGCCTATTAGTTTTGAACACAACATAATGACAAGAGTCACATTCAATCTTTTAACAACTAATTATGAAATTATCAGAGCTAAAGTGATGACGTAACCCAAATAATGAAGAATTGAACTATCAGACAAAAGCAATTATATGAGATTACAAAGATTCTGTCATAATACTAAATGCAATAAAGAATAGATTGATTCAGCAAAATGATGAGCACAAGACAATTGCGGATAGAAATCATGTACTCTAAACTCTGTTTGATTTGCACTTTTGCTGATAAGCAATAAGCGCTGATAGCAAAACTCTAAAAGAACTGAGCTAGAATGCTCAAGAGTGTTCAAGCTTGAAAGCTTGAGAGAGCTGCTACGTTGTTCTACTTCAATGCATTGCATAAATGAATAGACGTATAATCAACTATTTATGCTTAGCAAAAACGGGTGCCTAGAAGGACAACTGACTAGGTCGTAGATCTTAATGACCAGTTGGCCATAGTGAGCTAGCGTCCATCTAGTTATCACTTCATGGAAATTACTACTTGTGGAATGCACTTGTGAACGATTTCCATGTACTTCTGCAGACTGTGTAGAAACATGCATAAAACTATAGACCTAGGTAATAAGTGGATGAAGATTTTAAGATCGATTAGTCAATAAGCAGGTGAATAATCCAACACTCTCCCTTAATCTGAATCCATGAATGTTTTGGCCTTCAAACTTAGTTCTGCACAAAATTTCTTGTGTGCATCCAAGCTTAATTCTTTAGTAAAAATACATGTTGTCATATCTTGCATTCGATAGTACTTCAAGTCAACCTCTTTGTCCAGAGCTTTGCTTCTGACATAGTGATACTTAATTCCAATATGCTAAATCCTAGAATGAAATCTAGGGTTGGCTGATAAGGCAATGGCAATTTGATTACCACAAAACGAGATTGTCAGAGCATATTGATTCAGACTGATATCTGAAAGCAAGTTTCTCAATCATATTGCTTTCTTTGTAGCTTGAGAGGCTGCAATATACTATGATTCAGTGGAAGATAGAGCTATCAAAGTTTGCTTGCGATTGCTCCATGAAATGGGGCCATTGTTAAGGAAGAATGTAAATCCTGAAGTGGATTTACGAGTGTCTACATCTCTTGCCCAACTTGCATATGAAAAACCACTTTGAGTTTGTCGTTGTCGACTCCCATAACAAATGCAAAAGTCGATAGTAGCTCAAAGATATCTCATGGCTCTAATAAGAGCCTTACAATGTGTTAAACCAGGATTGGTCATATACTGTCTCAACGAACTGACTACAAAAGCTATGTCTGGTATGTGAAAATTGTCAACATTTCCTTGACTAGTTTTAGGCCAAAATTGTTAATTTTGGCACATAGTTTTGGATCTGACCATTCACACGTGTGGAACATGTCTAGATACTTTTATTTTAGTATATATTTCATATTGAAGAAGTTTCAAACTTCATGACCTTCGAAATGATACCAAAATCATGTCATCTGGACATATAGGCCAAAATTGGCTATTTTAGACTAATGGTGTCCTAAAATTGGGTCCTAAGTTCTAGAGAGAGGAGAGAGAGTCATCTCTCTCACCTATATTAGGCTGAATCTCATAGAGAAATAGGTTGGAGTAGATCCATTGTATTCATTTGCTTAATGAGATATTTTTCTATTGGTTTCTCCTTCCATTGTTGGCAATGTGTAGTGATTGAGTTCAAGCTTGTGTGTATGATCTTAAGTGCTTTCCAAAAGTGGTAGGCTGATGTAGTACGGACTGTATACTACTATTCTGGGTTGCACTTGATCTTTATGGTAAATGCCTTTTGGTCAAGTTCTTTTGCATTCTAGGTAGATAGAATGTTTTGCCAATTCCTAGCTTATGTAGTGTGGAGTGCAAGCATTCAAGCCAATGATCTTGGAGTTTAGATCCACTTAGGATATGGATTTTTCTCATAGTATCTTCGCCGGTTGGCCACTATTTTTAGTAAGGTTTCCATTTTTGATGATATTTGGATGTTTGATCAAGTTCTAGCATGATTATGCATTGCATTGTTGATCAAATCTTACTAACCTTTGTTTTGTGAGTTGAACTTGTGGATCAAAAGCATATTTCAGTTCTATTGAAGATCAGAGGCTGAGAAGAAGCTATTTTGGATCAGATCATTACATCTTATCATTTGTTGATTGTAAGGCTTGTGCATATTCAATACTAACAATGTTCTTTTCATTCTATTGTTGACAATCTCCATTTTTTGGATGAACACTATCCTTAAGTGGATGAACCTTCTCCTTAAGTGGATGACAAATGCTCTTTGTGTGAGTTTGTAATTCTCCTAAAGGCTGAGCAAAGCTCCCATTTGGATGAAAGATCCCCTTTTTGGGTGAACATATTGTAAGCTCCATTGTGAAGAGCATATTGTAAAGATTGTCATCAATTTTGGCATAAATTTTGGTGTACTTTGTTGAGCATGTAAGTAACTCTCCTTATGTAATTTGATTGGAGCATTTTTTGGAAGGTTTTAACCATTATGCAAATGTGTTTTCAGGTTCTTAACAGGTTGGGAACATTCTCATGTGAAGTGATCTTAGATCTACATCTAAACATCAAGATTTGACAAGCTAGTGAAGTTAGTCTTGTGATTCACTAAGTGTGACCGTAGACCAGTTGAAATGGCATTTGGTCAGTGCTTCCCTTGTATGTTGTCTTGAATGCCCACAAAGCAGCATGTAGCTTGTGCTCCCAATCGGATATGCTAGCTTCAACTGTTTTCGTGATAACACTACACAAGATCTTATTGGATGATTTTGTCTGTCCATTACCACGGGGATAATATGGTGTGTTGAATCGATGGATCACGAAGAATTCCTCCAACAGGATCTTGATGGTCTCATTGACGAAATGGCTTCCGCGATCGCTTACTATCTCCACCGGGCATCCGAACCGCACAATGATATTTTCATACAAGAACTTGGCAATTGTTCGAGCATCAGTTGTCCGCACTGCCTTGGCTTCTACCCATTTGGTGAGATAATATGTGGCCACGATAATATATCGGGCTTGTGAACTTCTTGCAGCAGGGTGAATTGGACCAATATAGTCCAATCCCCACTTCTCAAATGACGCTTGAGCTAGAACTAGGTGTAAAAGATCATAGTTTAGTCTTGTTGGCCTCCTAGCTCTCTGGCACACATCACACTTCTTCAAGTATTCATTTGTATCTTTATGAATCGTTGGCCACCAACATCTAGATTGCAAGATCTTGCGAACTGTAATGTTGGATGCAAAATGACCACTACCCATGTCTTCATGCGAAATTGAAATAATTTGGGTGGTCTCGTCTGAAAAAATACACCTTCGAAGAATACCATCTGCTCCTCTTCGATATAATTGGCCGGCTTCATCTAAAGGTTGGTGATGTTGCACGTCTAGGATTTTTGTTCACTCCATCTCAATTCACTCAAAGGAGTCAATTTCCCTTTTGTTTTTTCCTTCAAAATTTGAAGGCTCAACAAAAATAAGGAACATGTAAGATGTCCAAACGTTGATGGAACCATATATCACCACCTTCCCCTTCATGGTGGTGGAAATAGCTACTTAGTATTTAAAAATACCATAAACACCTCTTGAACTCTTTTCTTCCAACTTCCTTCTACATCACTAATAAAACTCTCTCCTTGAAATAAAAAAAAATGTTTAATACCCCTCTCAATTAAGCTAATCTCCAAACTTAATATATCCATATAGAAAAAAAAACATTGTGACCATTGATTTTTCCCTTGCCAATTCGAACTTCCTTAGACACAACCTACTTGAGATGGATCATTGTGTTGTTGCTTTTAAAACTCAATATATAAACATTGAATTTTGTTGATTCAAAATGCATTTCTTCAATTGAAATAAGCACAATTCCATTAGGCACTGGGAATTGGGTTATTATCAACCACACCTTATGTATACGTTGAGCTCTTATTTTATGACACTTGTTTTGTTTTAATATTCACACAATGTTGACAATACTTGTTCCGTTTGATACTTATGTTAACTTATAGTCGATTTTTTTATTGGAATGACTTCTTTTTATAGAATGACGATATGGTTAACACTTGCTCATATCATATAGATTTCTTATAAATTTTGGTTTGAATTTGAGAAGGTTGAAAAAGGAAACCTATTTTTATCGTCTTTTTACGTTGGAAAAAGTGCTAAAAGGTCGATTTTATCCAAAATATTTGTTTGGAAATTTTGAAGTTGTGCTAGCTTTGGATTGCGTGCACAATTTTAATGTGAAAAGTTGAATTTGACTCAAAAATAGTTTTTTTTTTAGAAAAAAGTAAGTTAAAATCATTTACGGTGTCCAAAACGACAAAATCTAGTCAACAAAAGGTCATTTTGAAAAATTTTTAATGACAATTTTTTAGCACAAAAATTGATTATGGAAGTATTTCTATGTTGTTCGTTGCGTGGTGCTGGTCATTGTCTGTTTTTGTTATGTTGAATTCCGAGTTCAATAGGACAGGTTACTTGCTAAAAGGTCAAAAAACAAAATAGGTTCTATTAGAATTTATTAAAAAAAAGGTATGGTGTTTAGGTTATACAAATTGAATTCGAGAAAGAATCTCAAATCCATGTTCAATATGATGATGTAATCATTCAATTTAGGAAAAGAAACCTAGACATGCGGGTCGAGGACATTGGACCCTAGGGCCTGAAATGGCCGATCCACGATTGGGCATTGGGGAAGAGGGACACCGGGGAGCGACGAGGGTCGCTTGCTGGGAATTGGAGGGGGGGGCAACTCAACGGGCCAACGAGAAACCTCTTTGGGGTTTACCTCCAATATCTTGCATTGTTTTTAAGTTATCGATTTTTGAAATTTTTTGCGTTTGAGATCTTGCATCTCATATTTTTGCCAACAGAATACTACATATTTACATTTATAAATTATTTTATCAACTCAATAAACCTATGTATTCCAAGTTTTGTAAGGATCTCCCTACTTTACTATACACAAATTTTCTCCATATAAAATGACAAACATAAAAGTTTCTGTATTTAAAAGAAGTTATCGATTTTTTAAAAGTCAACTTCTTGTAAGTTTTTCATGAAATCAGTTTTCGACAAAAGATGCCGATTCCATTCTCAAGAGATGCCGGCTTCCCCGAACACTGCTTGAATGGGCTGTGGCATTTGCACAGAGTGTGTGTGCATTGTATCCTGAGTGGCCAAGGAAACGAGGTCACGTCCTCCCTCTCTCCTAATGCATTAAGGAGGGTGTGAGGCCCTGGCCTTTAATTATTAAGGCACTCCATGAGAAGATGGAGAGCGAACCGGCTCCTTGCTGCTCCTTCGCTCCTCTCTCTCTCTTTCTTTCTCCCTCGCCATTCCCTTCCATTGCCACCATAGCCATCGTCAATTTATACTGCTACCGATGCTTGAGAAGCAAAATTCGTCTCCCAATTCAATCTCTCGTCTCTTTGTTGTTCCCAGTTTGCTTACCGTGTAATGCTTTGGAGTTTCATCCGCATCAAAGCAATCTGGATTACGGTACTGAAATTTGCAGATAAGCAATGGTTTCTGGCATTAGATGCTCCTATCTAGTCAACATTATGTGCTGAAAGGTGCAGTTCTGTGCTTTTTTAGTTACTAACTTTCTCAGTATGTATCGCTCTTGTATGTGAATATGCTGTTGTTAACTTGTAATGTGTGTGCCATATTATTTGTTTCAGTATGTCTTCTATAGATCATTGGCTCTGTTGAACCTGTCGTCTTTAAGGAAAAAAGGCATTATTGCGCTGTATTTCGCCATGCACTTCTGCTTTTGTGCTCGTAAAAGCCTCAAGGCTCGGGACAATGCTGGCGATTCCCTGAAACCGTGCATCCGAAGTATTATCCTAAGTATCAGATTATCCTAAGTATGAAGATTGCATTCCTGAGAGCCACGTAAAGTATGGGAATGTTTGCATTTGGGAGTTGCGAAACTTGCATTCTGTCCGAATGGCTGATTCGTTATGGTATACCGGGTTTTTCTGCATGTAGTGCGATTTGCTCACTTAATCGTTGAACCGTAAATTCCATGGGCTTCGCTCCTGTAGGGAACTTCCTTTCTATGGACCTTTGCGTGAGCAGATTTGTAAACACTTAACTCAGTATATTGTTGAAAGATTCGCAGTGCTCTTTCGTTGGCTGCATATGACAATAGAGACTGGTCAGTCACAAAATAAAGTGTCTGAAATTAGCCTGACCATACTTTTGTTAGAACTGAGCAATGTCTAAGTTTGACAGCAGGGCTTTATGACAAGCTATAAGGTTTACCATTTTGAAATCTATTTTCGCCAAGGGGACCATATTAGTTATTTGCTACAATACCATTGATAGAACATCTCAACTGAGTGTTCATAAAGAGTTGGATGAACTTATAAAGTCATGAAAGGGTTTTCAAATTTTTTGCATTTTCTGCAGTGTGATTCAAGAATTTAAGTTATACTTAAGATTAGTCACATTGCAAAAGTAAAATGCTTTCCAAGCCAGTTAACGCGAACATGGGCTGGCCATGACTTAATTGTACGTTAAAGATTGTGCTGTTCACCAGCTTGCTAAGCTCTTTCATATCTTAAGCATGAGACTGTTTTTAATGTGCTATCTATTTCTGGCAGTTGGGAGACCATCAGGGCCCTTGCTAAGGTTGCATGCAGCAGCAAAACAATCCGATGGATGACCATTCAAAAAATCCTTAACCAATAACATTCCGGTAACGGAAGAATTGAAGTAAAAGGGATATTGTTTCTAAGAACAGGAGAGGAAAAATATGCATTCTCTGATGTCGAGGGAGTTTTTATTCTGAGAGGACTGTAAATGATCTCTCTTTTGTCAAAGCAGTCATTATACAAAAGGCAGGGATGGGGTTTGGTGAGGTGTTTTTTATGGCATTAATGCCAATAATGCGTATATTGATCCTATGTGGGCTTGGAGCACTTCTTACCACAACTCATATTAATGTACTGAATGTGGAAGCTCGCAAACATTTCAACAAGGTATGATGCTACTTTTGCCAATGAGATATCTTTTTGGTAAGGAAGTCTTGAGATTTTGGTTGTTCATGGTACAACACTGGAACCGGATTTAATTCAGAAATTTGGGAAGTTTTGCTAGAAAACTAGGTAGCAGATTAGTGGAATTGAAGTCTTGGACATAAAATTTTATTGCAAATGATCAACTTTGTATGTCTTCGTGCAACATTTATGGCATGATTGTTATGAGGAGACACGTACCCTAGCTTGTTAATGAGGAGACATGTTTTCCTAACAAATTGGACCTTATTTTGACATCTTCCAAACCTTCTAGTACCTTAATGGCAACATAATTTCATAGTTATAGTGTAAAATATGTTCTCTCTTGTCCTTTCATCTCTTTCATTCTTGTTCATTGTCAAGACACTCTTTGAACTTGTCAATATAGATGCCAAAAAGAGTTGGTGAAAGCGGACAGCCTTGCTTGATGCCAATATTACTAATAATATCATCCATAAAACCCACAGGAGAGCAAGCCTTAGCTACCACCCTTTGAGTGCCACAACATATTGTAGTGCAAAAGGACTACTCATCTTTGCCATTCGATCCCAAAGTTCTCGTTTGGGGACTACATCAAAAGCCTTGTAGATGTTGACAAAGCAACAATATAAATTTTGTCAGTGATTGCAACTCTCTTTGATGGCCGCCCACAAAGCAAGCAAGTAAATTGTTATGGAATGTTGTCAACGAAAGTCTGCCTGCTCCCTGACCCATTTGCCATTGCTTTCCAGCCAAGTTTGAAGTTTGTTGGTGCGATAGTTCATAGAGTCATCTTTGTTGCCCATCTTTAAGAGAGGCACAACGGTACTCTCTAACCAAATTTGTGGGAATCCATCCTTGAGCACTTGATTAAATGTCTGTATCTAGGCCACAAGAACATCTTTCCCCAATTTTGGTAACTGAGTTTGCAGACCTTGGATATCTTGAGCCTTGCCATTAGATAATCTTCAAATGCCTTTGGCTATGTCCTCTTGCCAGAAATTAGAGTGAAATGTGGGAGGCACAATAGTAATGTTTGACGTATAGTAGAGATGTGTAGACCATGCATCATCAAAAATAGATTGAAAAGATACACTTTAAGTGTGTTTTTCTCTACTGTGGGATTGTAGGAAGTTTTTGAACTAATTAAGAAAACTAAATGATATGAGAGTAAAGTGATCTAAGATGTCAATAAAAACATCAATGTAAGACATGATAAAGCATAATGAAATAACTTATAGTGAGAATAATAATGATTGTTCTAGGCTATCTACTATTCCTAATAGCTTGAGGTTGGAAAAGTGTTGCAATAGAGGTCATAATTGCATGTGGTAGTATGTGATTAACTAGGTGTGTGTGAGCGACTGGATGTGTCTCAATGGCTAGCTCTTAGTATAGAAGATCTCAAGTGCTTTCAACATTGTTTTTGGTTGCCGTACCTATTATATGCAATCCTCTGAAGCAGACTATGCCTCTGTCTAAGGTCAATGTCTATATGTGTGTGTGTGTGCGTGTGTATATATATATATATATATATATATAGAGAGAGAGAGAGAGAGAGAGAGAGAGAGAGAGAGAGAGAGAGAGAGAGAGAGAGAGAGAGAGAGAGAGAGAGAGAGAGAGAGAGAGAGAGAGAGAGAGAGAGAGAGAGAGAGAGAGAGAGAGAGAGAGAGAGAGAGAGAGAGAGAGAGAGAGAGAGAGAGAGAGAGAGAGAGAGAGAGAGAGAGAGAGAGAGAGAGAGAGAGAGAGAGAGAGAGAGAGAGATTTTATTGATGTCCTTGAATACCCTAAGGTACATAGGACTAAGAAAAGGTACATGTCAAGTGTGCACATAGGAGCTTAAAGCTCAATCATCTATAAAATAATAACTGCAAATACAATGCATAAAGACGGCTGGCCCAGTCAGGATCCAATAGCCTGGAATCGTACATCATGATGCCCATAAGCATGGAAGAAATGGTGGATGGTATGCTGTGAAGGTGTCATTAGATGTGCCCTGGACCTCTGTCGCCGGATAGGCTGTCGGTGTCGTCTCTGCTGCCGTGGCGCTCTGAGCTGTGGTCTAATAGCTGGCTGTCTCTCTGGCCATCGACATGGTCTCTGATGCCGATGTACGAAGGAATCGGGAATCTCGGCCTCTCCATCTGAATCGCTGCCTATGGGTACCTCGGATCTCTGTCTCCGACGAGATATGCACTTATCAATGCTCAGCTGTGTCAGGGAATGTGTATCATCTAGTCTCCTCCTCCTCAGGTCTGACATCTCTCAGATCATCAGTGCGACACATCTAGGGTCCTCATAAGATATCAAGGTAGAAAGTGTAATTGGGTGCTCTCTGAACAAGCAGTAGTACCGCCCCCGAATCTCATAGTAGGCTGGACATCTGAAGAGGAAATGTGACTCGTCCTCAATCTCATGCATAACACACATGCTACAAAGCCGGTCCTCTCGTGGGGTGCCACTTTATCTGCCGGTCTCAATGGCCAGCTGATGTGAAGAAACCCGAAACTGACCCATCGCTATCCGCAGACTATGTGATATACTCCTCAGCAAGTAACCAGATACTATGGGGCAGCCAGCCGGATCAAGAGATAGAAAGTGTGTACGATAAAACTCACTCTTGGTCCCCAATGGACCCTGCCAAGTGATATGAAGATATGATCTGTAAAGGAGGCCTCTGATGTACTGGTGGTGCCCGCAGGTAGGTCACTGATCTGGATACCCAATGTGGAGAGGAGACGGCAAGCCTGGGAGTACCATGAGAAAAGGTGTCCCTCTGAGTGTAGGCGTCGGGATGAAGATAAAGTTGCAATTACATAATGTGTACCCCCGTCCTGAAGATCCTCTAACCTTTGTATGAATGTCACAATATGGAATAAGGCCTCGATCTCAATGGGGGGGACCGCGAACTTCGCCAATATAATCTGGTGTGGTACTGAGGGCTTAGCCCGTATCATCCGGGAGAGCAAACGAATCTGGAGCCGGGAGATATATGTCCAATCAGTAGCTGTCAGACTAGTACTCCATGTCTCGGAAGCATACATAGCTGAGGGCACAACCATAGTGTCAAAGAGCCGACACTTACTAGTCGCATCTCTGATGTGTGAGCTGAAACATAGTCTCTCCAAATCTACCAGTGAGGCATAGCCCTTCCGTACCCGGGAAATAGCTGCGTGTCTCATGCTGAACGTAGGCCTCGAGAATAGTACTCCTGGATATGTATAGGAATCAACAACCTCTAGTGGATGACCATCCCATAGAAGCTCCTGCCGCATCACGAAAGACCTAGAGGTGTTGAACACCATAACCTTAGTCTTGGCCACATTCATCGATAAACATGAGCTGAAGAGCTGCCTCGATCTGTATAGGTGGAACTGCAAACTCGGCCAAAAGAATCTCATGTGGGACAGAAGGCTTTGCTCGAATCAATCGAGCTAGCATGGTGGTCTGTATTCGTGAAAGGCTGGCCCAGTGTGAAGAGGGGAGGCCTGTGCACCATGCCTCTGCCGCATATAGAGCCGTGGGGGTGACAATGGTATCAAAGAGGCGGCACTTACTGCGAGCATCCTGGATGGACTTCCTGAAACAAAATCGCTCTAGCTGAACAAGGGAGGCATGCCCCTTCCCCAGTCGAGTGGTAGCAGCCTGTCTCATACTAAAAGTAGGACCCGAGAAAAGGATCCCCAGGTATGTATAAGAAGGGACCACCTCTAGAACCTGTTTGTAAAGATCACCCAAATGAAGATCTGACTAGATCTTGTTGCAAAACAACCAAAAGGACACCTGCGGAGCAAAACCACCCATCCAAACCTAGATCCCTCCTGGAGTTTCCTCCTAGACCTAGCCCCCAAGCCATAGTGAAGAACCTAAGAGAGAGGAGGAGAAACAGGCTCAAGAAACTGAATTTCCAATTGGAAGATGGGCTAGTTTCCACTAGACTTATTCTCCTCAAGAGAGAGAGAATATTCCCTTTAGGATCCCCATGCAACCCATATTGAGCTATTGACCTCCTATTCTTGCATGAAAGCAGTCATTCACTATGCATGTGCTCCTATGTCCAATTATAGGTCTGGGCCCTCATATGATTATTAAGTACTTTACAAGCCAAGTCCGGAATGACAAGGCATAATCAATAACCATATACACCTGGAGTGACTGGCTATCCACGTCAGAAATTATTCCGATTCCCTTGTACAGGACATGGACGTAACACTGTCCATCAAAAGTAAACTCCTGTCGCTGCATGAATGCTCGAGAAGTGTTGAAGACCATAACCCTGGTCTTCCCAATGTTCACCCCTAGGCCCCATCTGGTGCAAAATGCATGTAAGCAATCCAACTGTCTGTGTAGACCCTCTCTAGTCGGTGAGACCAATACCATGTCATCGGCATAAAGAAGGATAGCAATCAAGATGTCCCCTAGCCTGCAACCGATCGGGCAAGCGTGGGTAATGGAGGTGGGTGAGTGGGGGGAAAGTGACCGATATCGAAGGAGAGGAAGGAATGATCAGAAAGGGTGGTGATGGGTACAGAGGATGGTGACCCCATGAGATAGTCAACGACACTATGTCCTCCACTGTGGGGATGGCATGTATAACTGTCTGAATGTGGCCAGCAGGGTAAGCCATTATAAATGGCTAGCTCATGTGCCTCTCCAAACTGCAGTAAGTACTCACCATATGGAGTAGTAGGTCCCAAACTGTTCGCGGAAGTCCTGGTAACTCCCAGCATATCACCGTCAACGGCACGAACACAAAGCTGATCTTTGGTGTCAAAAAACTTTGTCTGTCGCAAAGATGTTCGGGCATTAAAATCCCCAGTGAGGAGAATATGCCCCCGCTCTGAGAATCTGATAATATCTGGTGAGAGGTCCTGATACGAAGATCCAATACCCTCCGCAAAAGACGAAGACTTTGGTGGAAAGTAACATGTTGCCATAAAAAGATCTCTGTCCAAACCAATATCCTGACCCACAATGCGAGTCCATATATAGCGGGCCTGATCGTCATGTCGGATGAAGTCCAGACTCGAGTGGAGAGACTCTCTGTATAAACATGCGACCCCTCCTGAACCCCGGCCACTGGCAGATGTAGTCTCTCGTCGGAATACTGAGTCCCATCTGTATCCAAGAAAAGAAGGAAGTCCACGCTCTGGGCTCTCGTGTGTCTCCATAAAGAATAATATATCCCGGCTAGTAATAAAGTCAACCAGGTCCCCTGCAGAAGAAGATGAATGTATGCTAGCACAGTTCCACACTCCAATCCGAAGGTGGTGTGGATGGGGCCCAGAGAGAGAGAGAGAGAGAGAGAGAGAGAGAGAGAGAGAGAGAGAGAGAGAGAGAGAAGAAGAAGAAGAAGAGAGATATTTTTTTAATGTTTGTTAGGTGCCCAAAGCCACAAAAGACAGAAAGAAGGCAATACAGCTGAGGAACTTATTGTTAGAAATAAATCTTGCTCAACTACAATCTACTATCTTGTACTGTTATAATCAAAGTGAAATTGCACGATCTCTGCATTCGAGATTGTACTTGATTAATATTCAAATAGACCTGTATATATACTCTCAATTAGTGAATGAAGGTAACAGTGAGAGAGATAGATTGATCATATTGTGCACATTCTAATAGCACGACCGGGTATCACGTTTTGCAGTATACGTTTGATGTATTGATCTCTTTGAGGTCATTTTTTATTATTTGAATACGTCAAAATCTTTTCACATATATTATGTTTATACATCTTTCATTTCTGTGAATTCTCAATGACATTTCCATTGTCTACTACATGCATTAAACCATTTGTAATCTGTCATTTTAGTACATATGCTAGTATTGTTTTATTTGCTGGTTTCACTGACAGCCTACCAGTAGGCCCTGGATCCCAATTCCACATTTATCATTGATATCAAATTTCTACTTCGATATTGGAGTTATTAGATCTACCATGATCTCAATAACTCACACCTACTCCGATTTTTCCAACAATGAATGCAATAAATACAAATCTCCAACAAAGATAGTGTTGATAGATAATAAAAATTTCCCAAGAAGATTAACTGTTGATGGAGGAGGTAACAAGTGAATCATTGACAAAAAAGATCCCCAAAAACCAATTGCCGATAGGAAGAATATTTGTATTATGGATCACTTGTAGCAGTGAGAAGATGATAACTAGAGTGGATAGATGCACAAGCGGATCGTTGGAAGGAGAAAGATTACATGAAAATATCCATTTCAATTGATGAAGCTAGTTCTATATGGATGTAGAAAGAAGGGCCTTTCCTTGCCTTGGAAAGTGCTTGGATATCCTGCCATGAACTCAATCAAAAATTTGGCAAATAGACATTAAAAGATGAATCATAGATTGAGCATCACATCAAGTATAGATAGAGAGTGAAAGATGATCAGAAGTAATTTCCAACTAAGAACGTTGTATAAACATCAGTGACCTTCAATAGCTTATCCCTTACAAGTAAGAGCTTAAGAGTTCCCTAGATAGAATTCAAAAGTATCCAAATCATAAGCTATCAAATAGCTGCTACTACACCTATTTGTACTCTACAAATTAGAGCCACGTAACCTTGGCACAAAGACTTATGTAGCCTATGAGTTCCCAGGCCCTATCTAGTGACTGCTTAAATGTCTCCAAAAGTATATATTTAAAAAATAATAAATGGGACCCTACTAACAACAACAGAGTCCTTGAAATTATAAATGAAATCACGTGCTTTATAATGTCAAATAGCACCAACAAAGATACTTGCTCCACACTCTTTGTACCTTTTGGACGTGAGCACCAAATGAGAAAAAAGTAAAAAATCTAAATCTTTAAAGGTTAGAATGAAATGTTTCATACGCTGCTTGAAACGAGTTCATTTCGTACTGCTGGGAACGTAAGTTGTGTCAGAATGACATTCCGGAAGCATAGCGTTCTAGGATGTTGAAACCCCAAAAAAAGAAAAAAGAAAACAACACCTAAATTTTTTTTTACAGCCATTGGAACCTGAGTAGGAGAAACACAAACTAGGAGCAATAGTAGGTTCCAAATTGTAGGGAGTTATATTGTAAGCAATACATCTATGCCAAGTTAGTGACATTTTCTCATGTCTTCTCAGTGATGTTAATATCAAAGCCAAAGGTCGCATGTTAAAAACCTAGAGTGTTGAGGAAGGAGTGCTACCAAGAGAGGATAATCAAACCTCATGAGGATCAAGTTTTGTCACTTTGAAGTTTGGAATTTGGATTAAGTTTGCTTCAGTTACCAATAGTTGCTCGTTCCATATGTGTTAAAGAACATAGTACCTTGCATGATGTGCAACGAGGTATGACTCGGCAGAAGAGTTCCCAACATGAAAAGATCTGTCAGAACATCTTCTAGGTGCACGGATACTTATTCCATAACCATAGTGTAGATGTAGACTTAGTATTCCTATATATCTATTATTGGTATTTGAACTTTCTAGGTTTTTTTTTTCTAAGACACCCCAATTGTTTCACAAAGAAAACCCAAGGAAAAAAAAAAACGTTTCGCTCGGAATGCTATGCATCTATGTTGGGAATTGTGAGCCAAGAATGTGATATAGTGATGGCCCAGTGTAGTCATGTGAATATATATTTTCATATGAGAGAGAGAGAGAGAGAGAGAGAGAGAGAGAGAGAGAGAGAGAGAGAGAGAGAGAGAGTAGAATAGAATAGAATATATTAATGTCTACCGAGTGCCCTTGGGCACATATAAGACAAAGAAAAACTACATCAGAAATGAGCAATGTCCATGCCGGACTTATTTCTATCAGCTAAAACATAGAATAAAATAAAAATAAACTGGAAATAAAACCAAAGCTTAACCTCCAGCTATGGTGAGGGTACAAAAGCAGTAGCTTAACCACCAGCTACGCGAGGAATAAAACTTACTAACTGAGAGAGAAAAATTGTGTGATCTGGTGTGAGGCACATGGTGGCCTCTGGTGACGAACTCTGGATCTGGATGGTCGAGGAAGACACTGGAGCCTCGATTGTCGAGCTGGAATGTCAATCTCACTGTCCGAAGTATCCTTCCTAACTGTTTTCTGAAAGAAAAGTGTAATATGTGGTTGGCTGTGGTCAACATCCTGATCATCCGACAGAAAAGAAGTTCTCAAAGAGAACAACTCTCGTAATAGCAAACCAACAGATCTCGCATCTGGATAGGCAAAGAAGGAACCAAGTGTGAGTGGAATGTCCCGAAGATGCAGTGGTATCTACCTCTGATCTCATAGTAAGCTGGACACCTGAAAATAAAGTGAGACTCATCCTCAACCTCCTGTAGTGTACAACACTGACAGATTCGTAAGGGTTGTGGCGTGTCTGTGTATCTGCTTGTCTCAATAGCGAGTTGATGAGAAGAGACCCGAAGCTGACCAATGCGGTAGCGCAAGCCAAAAGACAGTGTAAGACAGGTGTCATAGCTGAGCATCAGTTGTTTTGGCATCAATGCTAGGTACTAGGGTAGATCCGTGCATACTAGCCCCAGGCACTCCCACGAAAGTCGTAGGGAGTCCAAGCACCTTATGGCTTGGGCAAATCCATGCCATACAAGCATGTCAAGGTCAAGCTCTTACAAAATTCATAGCTTACTCAACAGAAACTGCTCTTAAGTCAAATAAATCATGTCCTTGTTATAAGTGTCGTAAATAATTCCTTATTAGTTTAAAGACGTGGAACGTAAGTACTTCTTAGTAACTGCTTATAAAGGCTATCATTTAAAGTCTATCGTAGAAATCCTCATGTATGCATAAACCGTTACGTAGTGTCGCAAACATTATTCAGATTGGTGTTACCTCATATGGCTTCATACCTGGATGCGAGGTGAAGTGTTTTCTTGCGAGCTACCCATCTCCAATTGCTTTACTTGAAATCTTCTTTATATACTATTGATTACACACCGAGAATAACGAGTTAAAGGTAGTGTGTTATTGTTATAGCAGTCTTGTTGTTAGAGCCTTTACTCCCTGTCCCGGTTATTTACAGTTGTTAGAGACACTTGTAATTATTGTAATTACTGAAATGGCTAAGTCACCAGCCTGTGGTGACCTTTGTAAGTAAATTGTAAATAAACTGTAATTAGTTGGCATTGGACCTCAGAGAGTCGTGCTTAGCTTTGGCATGGGGTACTGGGTCATTTATTAGGAGTGGTTGGACTGACCTCCTAAAAAGTAGGAGAGTTGACTAGTCAATGGGACACTTGTCATATGCTCACTGGGACACTTGGTCCAGTGAATGAGTGACACATGTCAGGGTTGACCGGTCAAACATGACACGTGCCACATGCTCACAGGGACACTTGGTCCAGTGTATGAGTGACACATGTCAGCCTACTCACTTGCCTATGTGTCAGGGTACTGCCAAGTGGCAAGTGTCGACTGTGCATGGAATTGGCCATGTCGACGTTAGGAAAGGTCAGGGTTAAGGGGTGCTTGAGGATTGTGCATAAGTGAGCCTAGAGAGAGGCATTCCTGATCATAATCTATGCAGCAAAGGTTGGGAGGAGACAAGGCAGCCAACTCCACCATGTTTTGTGTGCTCTGATGTTTGTACATGCAGGGAAATCGACAGGGATCGACATTGCTGATTGTTGTGCATGGGATAGGCCAGGTTTTAAGTGAAGTTCCAGATTTGGAGTCTGACATCTGGTATCAGAGCCAAGGTTTGCAAGTTTTGGAAGCTTGGGACAGCAAAAAACAAACACGTTCTAGAGAGAGAAAGGGGAGTTTTTTGCTCATAACTTTCGATTGAGAGCTTAGATGGCTATGGGATCTGTTGCAAACTGTTCCTATTGCTAAGGCACAGTAGATTAGTCACAGGAACCAACCCCAGCAGTGAAATCCAAGCGATTTCGAGAATTTTCTTGTGGCTGTTGGGCGCTGGCAGGCTGAAGAGTTTTTTTTTCGTAACTTTTCGCTCGGTTCTTGGATCATCGTCAAATTTTGGGAGCCTTCTAGGCAGACCTCAAGGGCTGTAGTATGCAATTTACAGCAAAGAAAACGGAGTCCTATGGTGTTTTTTTCAAAATTTGGTTCTCATACTTAGGTGCAAAACCAGCTGAGAAGAAGTTGCTTGATGATTGGGCAATTCTAGCCTAAACCGGATTGTTAAGGGTTCATTGGAAAGCCAGCTGGAGGGCGACTTACTACAAATTGACCGCTCAGGAAAAGTCCAAGTCGCAGAAAAGTTATAGCCTTCCAAAGTTGGTCTGACTTTTGGGCCAAAATACAAGGAAAAAAGGGTTTGAGAGTTGTAAATTCATTCTTGCCGATAATTTTGACCTCTAAGCAGGTGGACAGGTTTGCAACACTGTAAATTTGGATTCGTTGGAGGGTTCTAGCACCGAGATACTGAGAATTGAGGAAGTGGCAGCCAAGGTGGATTCTATGGAGGTGATTTTTCAACAAATCCTTGAATGTTGAAGACATCAAGATCCTCACAAGAACCGGAAGCGGTATGATTGTTTAAGTGTTTCATTTTGTGGAGGGCTTGCATGGAAGTCTCAAAACTGTTTGTTGTAAAGAAGCAGACTCGTACCCTCCAAGGAGCAGTTTAGATAGCCCTGTTGTTGAAACACGTAATAAGGTTCAGGCAGTTTTTTGGCTCTTGGGGTAACCAGAGGCTCAAAAGGATTAAAAGTCAATTTGTGCAAAGGCAAGTTTCAAGTGACCTACAAGGAGAAGGAGCAGGGGCTTCTGAGGACAAAGGATTGTATGGGCGGTCTAATCTCCAAAGAGGTCATCGTCCTTCAGTGCGACAAGTAGTTGTAGCTTCTAGGGACAACGATTGTATGGGCAATCCGATGTTCAAAAGGGGCCAACGATCTCTGTTGCTAATGCCGCAAGACCAAGGGTGTTCCAAAAGAGAGAGTTTTGCTTTGGTTACTTGGTAGAAGGCATGTGGAAGGACTGTCCACGGAATCCATTGCGGACTTCATGCAATTTTCTAGTGAAGCAGGAACAAGCACCTATGGCTATTGAAGAGCTGGAGCAGGATGAAGTTCAGGGAAGTACTCTTCACCTTGTGAAAGTGTCGATCATCAGGTAAGGTTGATGTTATTTCTTTTGCCACAATTGTTTAAAACGATGCAACACATGTATCGATTTCCAGGTACTTCTTCATTGTTATGACTGGACAATTGTGTGGTATGAATGTGTGTTCTATTTGACACTATGTCCTTCCATATTGTCCTTGACTCAGATTGAAAGGTTGAATGTGAGCACACAACCATCCCTGTACCAGTACACAGTCGCGAGGGCTGATGGAAAGGGTAGTTGGGGGAGGTTTCAGGGTTGTGGATATGCCGTTAACCATTCAAGTTAGGTTAAGAAGTTGGATATAAAGATAATGTGTTTGGCATGTTTTGCTGTGGTACTTGGGATATGTTGGCACG
This sequence comes from Diphasiastrum complanatum, assembly GCA_029204225.1. Taxonomy (NCBI): domain Eukaryota; kingdom Viridiplantae; phylum Streptophyta; class Lycopodiopsida; order Lycopodiales; family Lycopodiaceae; genus Diphasiastrum; species Diphasiastrum complanatum. Next base: position 25,871,299 of record CM055110.1, read on the forward strand.
TAGAACGGAAACTCTACTTCGCTTGGGGTACTCACGTGTGTGAGTTCGAGCGTGATGGTAGAATCCATTCACAAAAGGTGAGCCCGATGTGCCTCTAGGACCTTTGATCATGGCAACTTAGTATGAGGGGGTTCAGTATATGTGCTTTTGTTTTTGTTTGATATGTTTACTGCTGGTTGCAAAAGTAACATATGGAACGAACAAATTGACTTACTTAGGGATCGAGACCAACAGACAGGTCATGGCGTATGTGTATGGGCGTACTTGAACTCCCCAGGGGCAAAGGACGGTATGGGACGCCCAATGTTCAAGGAGTCTGTCAAGCATTGATATCCTATTCCGCATATTGATGATCCGGTATTGTACGGTGCTAGCAAAGTTGTTTGAAAAATGGATATTAGTAACTCTAAGTTCGTGAAGTGCATGTGCATAAGACTGCTTTCAGAACTTGTTTCAGTCACTGTAACTTTTTGGTTATGCCTTTGATTGACTAATGCCCCAACAACATGTATGATGTTGATGAACAATGTACTTAGACCGTTTATGGATGACGTTTTGGTTTACAGTTGTGGTGACGCGTTGCATGTAACTCATCTTAGAACTGTTTGTCAACCCTGAGGGATAAAATCTTGTTTGCTAATGATAATATAAGATAGCGTATTTGGGTGTTATCGTGTTAGCTGAAGGCATAAGACCAAATCCAAGGAAACTTGCTCTCCTTCCGTGGCCTATACCTACAGACTTGACGGTATTGAGGGGCTCTCTTGGATTGTTTGGGATTTGTTGCAAGGTGTGAAGGGTTGTTCACACATGGCTGCACCTTTGACCAAATATGCTATAGAATAATAAGTGGACGGAAGTTTAGCGATGAAGTTTCATCGCTTTGAAACAAGTTGTGGCTGACTTTGTCACATTAAAGATAGTAGACCCTCAGAAACCATTTGTCATAGTAACGGATGCAAGTGATGTCGTCGTTGGGACAATTTTGATGCAAGAGGGTAGGCCAGTGGCCTTTGTGAGTGAGAAGCTCAACCCTGCTCAGAAGAGTTGTATGCCATTGTCCATGCTTTGAAAGTATGGAGACATTTTTTTGTGTGGTGCGGGTTTGTATACGCCGACCATGACATTGTATTTCTGCAATTAGCCAGGTGGGCTGAATAGATGTAGGAATTTCACATCGAAATTCGGTACATGAAAGGTATCGAAAATCGTGTGCTTGATGCATTATCTCGTATATTGTATCGAATGTCTTTTGTGGTCATAGAGAATGACCTAATTGCTGAGATCAGATAAATTCAGCAAGAGGATCCTCATTGTTTATCGTAAGGAGGTTGTGAGAGAGGTAAATCTTGGCCAAGTAGAGTCTCAGAAGGAGAGCTCTGATCTCTTTGCTCACACTTGCCTGAAGTATGCCATGGCAGATGGTATAGTTAAAGGAAATGGCAAACTCCCCATTACAGTTAGTATTAAGTAAAGGGCTGTGTAGATCCTATGTAAGTTTTGGTGGCCCAATACGGTTTTAGGCCTACTAGTCTTGTTACGGTGGGAATTCCTCAAAATGCCTAGTACAGCTGATTTCTAACTCAATGAGTAAAGTGCTTGAGTTAGTTGAAAAAATTTAGACAACCAATCGTGGTGCTTGTGAGAGCCAAGTCCGATCGCTAGTAGTATGGGATGTTGGTTATCGTAGGAGGCTTGATTAGGCCAGTTGTTGTCGACAACTCTGGTGTACGGAGATGAGTCAGTTGTGACTCTATTCAGGAGCATGGAGAGGAGATCCATGAGCCAACAAGGATATCCGATAGGCGGGAGAAGCGTCTGTGTAACCGCTTGATCTTTGATATATCTAGTTGTTTGGCATGGAAGACCTCTTACAGATGTTGCCTAGGAGACCGCGCACGGTTTGCATGCACAGTACCCTAGTTTGGTCATCGCGGACAATGTTTTTTTTTGAGTGGGAAGGGATGTTAGAGCCTCTACTCCCTGTCCCGGTTATTTACAGTTTTCAGAGACACATGTACGTTTTGTAATTATTGTAATTACTGAAATGGCTAAGTCACTAGCCTGTGGTGACCTTTGTAAGTAAATTGTAAATAAACTGTAATTAGTTGGCATTGGACCTCAGAGAGTCGTGCTTAGCTTTGGCATGGGGTACTGGGTCATTTATTAGGAGTGGCTGGACTGACCTCCTAAAACGTAGGAGAGTTGACTAGTCGATGGGACACTTGTCATATGCTCACTAGGACACTTGGTCCAGTGAATGAGTGACACATGTCAGGGTTGACCGGTCAAACATGACACGTGCCACATGCTCACAGGGACACTTGGTCCAGTGTATGAGTGACACATGTCAGCCTACTCACTTGCCTATGTGTCAGGGTTCTGCCAAGTGGCAAGTGTCGACTGTGCATGGAATTGGCCATGTGTCGACGTTAGGAAAGGTCAGGGTTAAGGGGTGCTTGAGGATTGTGCATAAGTGAGTCTAGAGAGAGGCATTCATAAGCTCCACCATGTTTCGTGTGCTTTGATGTTTGTACATGCAGGGAAATCGACAGGGATCGACATTGCTGATTCACGGGATAGGCCAGGTTTTAAGTGAAGTTCCAGATTTGGAGTCTGACACTCGTATTATAGAATAGATGTTTATCCTTAATACCGTGTCATTTATCTTGTAAGCCAGTGTTAGTGTCATGCCCATGACTGGTCTCGGGTAGCGTGTCCACGCTAGAGACCAGTAGACCAACAACCCGTAAGTTAATTGTGACTATAAGGGAATTGGGGCCCTTATGTGTACATGGTCATAATTAGTGGTTGTAGGCCTAAACACTTGATGGTGGATTTGTATGGGTCTATCAGTGAGTCATTGGGGAACTGGATGACGTGGCCCAGATAGGCTGCAGAGGTGTCCAGTGAGGTGTCACAGTGCACTACTAGTGGTGCATGGGCCTTGGAGGGTATAAGTATACCTGCTGGGCTCTCACTAGTGTATGCTTGATAGCATGACCGGTGGCAGGATGCTGCTGGTGTGATGCCATACTCCTCTTTGTGATTGATCCATAGCTTGGGGGCTAGATCCGTTTGATCTAGGTTTGGTTGGGTTGGTTTGTCCACCATCAGGTTCCTTTGTGTTGCTTGTGATTGGCATGCTTAGAATAGGATCCTTGGATTGAGGACTTTACATTGGTATCAGAGCCAATTCCAAGCTTGTTTAGCCGTTGATTTGTGTTCAAGAGAAATCTCGAATTGTGGGGATTTTTCCATTGTGTGATACGAAATCCTGACACTTTTACGAGAATTCAATGGAGTATGCAACGAAGTGGTAAAAGTGCGGATTATTCTTCCCGTGGATTTCCTTGTTTGAAGTGTAATCGGTTGTGTGGTAAGTGCACTACCAGGTATACAATCGGTTCAATTTTTAGACACTTCATATTGGTTTTCAGGAAGTAAAGTTCCGTTTTCTTGAGTCACTTGTGTTTCCGTATATTTCATTTAGGAACACTTTTCTGTTAGCAACGGGATCAATAAGAGTAGATGATGGTTTTTTTTCGGCTTTTTGTTCTTTACACAGTGGTTTAAGGTGGTTTTGTTGGCTGTCTTTTGCTTTTTGTTGAGCCAGTTTTGGCTTGAATTAGAGAAAAAGCAGGAAAAGAAGCACAAAATAGACTAATCACTGGTTGAGAGTGTTGGTGGTTTTTACAGGATTTGCAAGGCAGTTTTTTCTGATTTACAGGTTTATACTGGAGTTTTCTTCAATTTATCAGTGTTTTGCAGGGAGGGGTAATTCAGTAAAGCCATCTTTGTGATGGTATGAACTACTGCAAAGCCCATCCTGTGGTTAAGGAGGGGTAGCCTGCAAATCGGTGTTTTGGAAAAATTTGGGCAGCATGTACCTTGTTTTTCAGCTATGATAGAACCTGTGCATATGTAAATCTGTAAAAATTACTTGCTTATGCATTTGTGAAACACAAACTGAGGATTAAGCAAACTTTACAGTGACCTAAAGCTATTCTTACTGCAAAAACAGCAGTAGGAAGAGATTTTTGCATAGAAAATGCATTTTTGAACTTCTGATTTCTTTTGACATCAGGGTTCAGACTTTAGGAGAATGGAATAACTGTAAAGTCGCCCTATTTTCATCTTTAATCTGCAATAAACAGCAGAAGAATTGTATGGAATGTTTCAAGAAGAACAGAAGCTGGAAACTTCTGTTTCAAAAGCAACAAATAAGGAAAAACAGCTGTGGCAGATTCCAGAACCGCGCCTCTCCTGCTGCATACAGTGTGCCCTCCACCTAGCTAACTTCTAGAAAAAATATGAGTGGGAATATGGTGAAGAGAAGGCGTGCCCCCATCTCTTCTGAGCTGCCATCTCTCTCTCTCTCTCTCTCTCTCTCTCTCTCTCTCTCTCTCTCTCTCTCTCTCTCTCTTTGGTTCGGGGCTGTTCGGCCTGCTGTCCGCTCGCGAGGGTTATTGGCCCGAGAAGTCCTTTGTTTTAAAGGAAAGTGGGGGGGGGGGGGGGGGGGTAGGTTAACTTCTTGTTAACTAAAAGTTATTTTTGGAAGTTAAACTTTGAGATAAGTTGGTAGGGGTTGGGGGGGGGGGGGAAGGGTTGGTTAGAGGTTTTATGCCAAAAAAAGTCTGTTTCGGTTTTTTTTCCCATGGGCACTTCTTAGTGGTTATAGACTACAAAATTTATATGGCTGTTAAGGTTGACTCTAATGGCTTCGAAAATTGTGTACATTTGATTTGGATGCATCGACATGGTTTTTCGGCAGTGTTATGGCTTAGATACCATTTGCAAATTTCATTGGTATAATTTTTATAAGCACGTTATGGTCTGTAAAAACTACGTTTTTTGGACATTGCTTCATTAAAAGAACTTATACCTGTAATGATTCTTAATTGAACGTAAGTTTTTGGTTAGAAAAGCAAATGGTTATGTGTGAAGTTCCGGTGGGGAGGAACAATTTTTCCGTTTCCTTGGAAATTCTCCCGGCATCACCTGAAAGTGATGATCCCCCTAAATTTATGACAAGCCTACCTTGTGTAAGACTGTTATGGAACTTTATAAAAGCTATAAGTACCGAAACAACCAAATGCAAAATCATTTTAGACAGTTATAGGCCATTAATTCAAAACAACTTGGGCTTAAAAACAGAAATTTTTTCCGGTGAGTAAAGCTCGGAAGTTGTTATTGACCGGATAAATCGTTGGCCAAGCTACTTTAGCTTATGCAATGTCCCAGAATAATAAAAAAAAAAAAGTGAATTTTGTTGGTTTTTTGCTTTGGGTAAGGCCTCCTTGAGGTGGAGGACGAAACCCATAGAAATGTGATTGGGCTGAATTCTTGGAGGACTTCCGTAAGGCTTTTTCATATTTTCTCCTTGGAGAGGTAATCACCTTGATGGAGATTGGGTTATAGTAAGCATTTGGCTACCGGTTATAGCCCGTGCGTGCTTACGTATAGTTTTAAACCTATGTCACCCATTGCGGTAGAGACTCGGGCGTTCAAGTTTCAGAAAGTAGCGGATTTCCTACATGATATGCAGGAAATGCTATGGATTGCACGTGAGAATGTCTGGGGTACCCAGGATGGGGACCGACATTATGCAAGTCTGAAAAGATCACCGAGAGACTTCCAAGTGGAGGATTGGGTATTTTTTGAGAATCTCGATGGATTCAAGTGTAATGCGTACCGGCTAGCATTACTAATCGTCCCCTAGATATAGAGGACCGTTTGAGATCTTGAAAAAGATCGGATCCTTAGCTTACCAATCGGAACTCCCGGATGGATCTCAAGTGCATCCCGTATTTCACGTAAGTCGTCTCTGAAAGAGTCTACGTGAAGGAGAGCATCTTGGATCTGGAGATCGATTGGACCTGTTGGATGAATCATCGGGTGTGTCTCCGCTTGAACCCGAAAAGATCTTGGATACAAGAACTAAACGAGTGTGAAATCGTATAGTTACCAAGCATCTGGTTCGATGGAAGGGATGTACAGACGATGACGATTCTTGGTAACAGGAAGGAAGCTTAAGGAGGAACTTTCCCAATTTTAAGTTCTGAGGACAGAACTTGAATAAGGGGGGAAGAATGTCATGCCCGTGACTGGTCTCGGGTAGCGTGTCCACGCTAGAGACCAGTAGACCAACAACCCGTAAGTTAATTGTGACTATAAGGGAATTGGGGCCCTTATGTGTACATGGTCATAATTAATGGTTGTAGGCCTAAACACTTGATGGTGGATTTGTATGGGTCTATCAGTGAGTCATTGGGGAACTGGATGACGTGGCCCAGATAGGCTGCAGAGGTGTCGAGTGAGGTGTCACAATGCACTACTAGTGCTGCATGGGCCTTGGAGGGTATAAGTATATCTGCTGGGCTCTCACTAGTGTATGCTTGATAACATGACCGGTGGCAGGATGCTGTTGGTGTGATGCCATACTCCTCTTTGTGATTGATCCATAGCTTGGGGGCTAGATCCGTTCGATCTAGGTTTGGTTGGGTTGGTTTGTCCACCATCAGGTTCCCTTGTGTTGCTTGTGATTGGCATGCTTAGAATAGGATCCTTGGATTGAGGACTTTACAGTTAGTATCTTCACAAGCCATAAACCTGTCTCCATATTACTTCATAACTTGATCCTCAGCACGTATAACGAATACTACAATCGTTTTGGTATCATTACTTTCACGGTTGATACTACCACTTCACCTCTCCAAATGATAACCAGAGACACCACATTATATTACTATTCTTATGAGCTCATTCCCTAACAATGTCAAAATGTACATTTGAGATAATATGAAAGTAAATTGGGCGGCCAACTGTGAGTAGTACGAGCCAAAACAAGGTTATGTAATGCATGTATCATCATATAATACTGGCTTTGATACAAAACGGTAGATAGAGCGATAGTGCACTGATCCGTTGTCTCCATGCATTCTATCAAGCGGAAATCTGCACATAGAGCGATGGAGTACTGATCCGTTGTCACCACACATTCTCAAAACGTGGAAATCCGCACAATATGCAAGCATCAATATATATAATCATGTACACATCTGCAGCGCTTCAATAAGCACATAGAAGTGCGATCTGCCACTTCTTAAGCAAACGCTGGCCAACGGCCCATCACTTCGCAAAAAGAATCTCAAAACTATACATTCATCGGCGATTTACCTATAAAGTGTATCATCGCTGTCCAGAAGCAATATTTCCAGATTGATAATACGTATCATACCTCAATGATTGCCCAAGTGTGCGGCTGTGACAGCGCTCAATCGTAGTAGTTGCTATGGAAACCAATCCACATTTATCATACATGTGAGCTATTTACAACAAGCATACCTCATTCATGAGTATTGAGCCAGCGATTAGTGAGCCATAGACAAAGCAAAGATCTTACCTTAACTCGTAGAGCTTCTCCTCATGAATACTCTTCCGTTTCTGTTTACAGGTCTCTCCACATCCAATCCAACTAGGTCGTAGTAGACAGAAGAAAGACCGACCAAAAGAGAAAGGGAGAGAGAGTTGGAAGAGTAAAAGTTAGGGTAGTGTAATCTCCTTACTTATAGAAGCAAGAGAACCCTTAGGTGCACTGAGTGTAAGTGACTGCACACCGTTAGATTAGATCCTCATTTTGTGCATCAATCTTAGCCATTCGAGGAATTCAAGTTTCCCACCATTTTTTTTTTTTAAAAACTTTTTCTTTCTTTGGGGGGTCATCCAACATAGTAATTTGAGGCAATTTCATGGTATTGGTTTCAAAGAGACAACATAGGAAACCTTTCCAACAAAAAACTCGTGGAGCAATTATAATAAATTGAGTCCATGAGAGAGAGAGAGAGAGAGAGAGAGAGAGAGAGAGAGAGAGAGAGAGAGAGAGAGAGAGAGAGAGAGAGAGAGAGAAAGCTTTATTAATATCTTTTGATGCCAAAAAGCATATAAGACAGAGTAGTACATCTCAAGTGTGTAGTAGTCAGGGAGCATAGTAACTCCACAAAACAGCTAAAGAAATATAATCTGAAATAGAAATGCAAGCTGAAATAGATAATGTCTATCACTAAAAAATAACTACAACAGACAGAAGTATATCCAAGAGAGAGCACTATATGTGATATCAGCTAAGACCACTGAAGAAGTCTGTGATATGAGGCCCCGAAGATGATATTGCAGCAGAGGATGGGCACTGATGTTGTCTGTGACATCTCTGTGGGTGTTGACTCTGTGCAGTATGGGACCTTTGAGGGCAAACTCTCCTAGTAACCGGAAGTGCTCGGACCATGGTAATACCTAAGGTCAAGTGCTGTCTCTGATCTCGATGAGCTAGGTCAATGTCGATGTCATCGTCTGAGACTGAATCTGGTCGAGGACGACGACTAGTGAAAGAGTCCGTAATCTGAGGCTGTGTATCACGATCCACTAAAGCACGGGCTCTCCGTAACAAGGACTTCTCGTATATCATAAGGGCGACACACCTAGGATCCACATGAGTGATAAGAGAGCCTAAGGTGGGTGCATCTCTGAAAAGACAATGGTAACGTCCCCGGATCTCATAATAGGCCGAACATCTGAAAGGGAAATGCTCCTCCGACGCAATCTCTCCCAAGGAACACATATGAGATAATCTGTCCTTACGTGGAGTACCCTGGTAACGACCAGTCTCAATAGCAAGCTGGTGGGAGGGCTTAGCCCTAATCATCCAAGAGAGCATGCAGGTTTGGAGTCGAGATATACGAGACCAATCCGAGGAGGTCATACCTGCACACCAAACCTCTGCCGCATATAAAGCTGTAGGAGTGACCATAGTGTCGAAGAGACGACACTTACTGGGAGCATCATGAATATAACTCCTGAAATAAAGTCTCTCAAGCTGGATGAGGGAAGCATGACCCTTCCCAAGTCGATCAAAGGCTGCCTGCTGCATACTGAAAATCGGACCACTGAATAGCACACCCAAATAAGTGTAAGATGAAACAATCTCCAAGGGCTGACTATCAAAGGAAAATCTCCTGACGCTGCATGAAGGCTCTAGAAGTATTGAAGACCATCACTTTGGTCTTCGATATATTCACCCTCAATCCCTGACGGGTGCAAAAAGTGTGTAGGCTGTCCAAATGTCTCTGGAGTCCCTCTCTAGTCGGTGAGACTAAAGCCACATCGTTAGCATATAGCAATAAGCATGTCATCTAGATTACAGCCGATCCCACCATCTTGTCTAATAACTGTCTGAGAGAGAGAGAGAGAGAGAGAGAGAGAGAGAGAGAGAGAGAGAGAGAGAGAGAGAGAGAGAGAGAGAGAGAGAGAGAGAGAGATTTTATTCTTATATTTGTTATCATTGCAGCTTGTGTTTGTTGTATTTACTCCAGCGTTGGTGTTTACAAACCTTGCACTATCTATCACATGGGAGAAAATGATAGCTTGGTATGAATTTGACTTTCTTTTGTAGCCCATCAACAATAGTGTTTGATTAATCTTTCATTGTCAAGTGACTTTTTGGAAAAGGCTGAAAATTTGTACTTCCACAAAACATACTAGACTAAATGAATCATTCATTTGCTTGTGCATAATTGAACGAAGTCATGTGATAATTCATAGTCTCCTTCAAAGCATCCAGCCATTGTGTTGTCAAGGATCCTCAGTTAAAAATATCTGAATCTTTAGATTTTGATAGCCTCCATATACAAATAATAAAAGCGCATCAAACAAGTTATGACTCACACTTGACTCATTAGATTGAAAAATGATTACGCGTTGACCTATTCGAAGATTTAATGATATTGGATATATGATCTAAGATCTATTTTTCTGAAGCAGTTTTGGAATTGTTCATGGACACCTAAGTGAGTTCCAAAATTTTCGGTCTTAAGATAAAATCAACTCTGACTATATACGAGGATTAGAGACCTTAAGTTGATAACTTTACATGAGGGGTGGACTTTGTAGTGCTGCCGTATGGATTATTTTATATGACTTATTTAATCAGTGAAAGTGATTTGTAAGTTTACTCTTCAAGTTCACTTTGGGGATTTCAACAAGTGGAATGTTGTGGGGATGCTGAATTGGTTGCTATTGTATTGCATGCATGAGATTGCTTAAATCAAATTGCAATCTCTAGAAATTTTTCTGTGGTGCTTTTGGTTCAATAGTTTTGTTGAATGCACAAAGTGAAAGCAAGTATATGTAAATCTCTTTGCACAAGCTAGTTTGCAGATGTATCAGTAGATTTCTTGCCGGAAAATACAAAGCAAGCATTGACAAAATTATGACAATCGTGGCTACTACCAATGTGACACTGCATGCAAAGTTCAGAGTATAAGATGATTGAAAACAGATTTGTGGAAGGCAAAGCTATTTGGTTGTGAATCAGATTGCTTTCATATCAATCCAACTTCATACTTGATTATGCATGCCGAGGAAAAGCGGATAAGTCTCCAGATATATCTGTGTCTGAACCTGCTCAATACCATTAGAAAAAGTTAGTTATTCTCTGTTATTGAAATTATGAACACGTAAAGTCTTGTGACCATGAGGATGTGCAACTGTCATAGTAGCATGAAGAGTATAAGCAAGGGATGAGTATAAGAGATAGAAATTTTTTTTGGCATTATAGAGGTCTATACCAATGAAGGATGCATAGATTTAGTCGGCTGCTGTGTAATAATGTGGTGCATAGCAACTGCAACCAATTGTGGTAAGCAAGTATGTAATGACTGCACAAAATCCTGTAGCTGTTGCATAGTATCCTGCATGTACTGCATTTAATTCTAAAAGTTACATTTCTAGCTAGAAGTTGTTATGTACCATAACGGTACGCCCTTCAGTGACGGCCTCGCAAGGGGCATGACGCAGGACTTGAGTTATCGACATGTCTAGGTGCCACGCGTCACCATCCTAGGTGGTCACGTGTTGCCGGCAGGACCGTGCTTGATGGGACCCACTGTGCTATGTCTATATAGTGGTGGGGTTTCCCTATTTCCATTCACTCAGTCTACCCGGGAGTTGGTGGATGGAGAGCACGTGCATTAGCCAGGATGAATCTCCAGGCCAGGAGATGTGTGCTAGGGAGAGCCGAGTGCGATGGCTGGTGGTATGAGACGCCAGTTATCGTAGAAGGCTTGACCGGGCATGATTGTGTCGATTGCTCCAGGGCATGGGGGTGGGTCGGTTGTGACCCTATGGTTGGGCGGTTACGGTGCGTCGTCACTGGTATGGGGTGTGCGGAACCTTCAAGGCAGTCGATGATCCTAGGGAGTTGTAACAGTTGGTATTAGAGCCGTCGATTTCTATGATAGGTGCACAAGTTCCCCTATTAGCCTTTGCATTGTTATTCCTTATTGGAATGTGGGTGGTTGCATTTTAATAGCCTTGGTTCAACTTTATTTTGGAAAAGGTTGAGATTTTTGTTGTTTAAGTTAAGAACTAGTGGTTTGATAACTAGTAATTTTCTTAACAATAGTCTTGTTTTTTTTTCCATTTCAACATTCAAAACTTAACAGATACTAAGTTTTGTGGAGTTGTGGGTAAAGAAGATTTATAATCTAGCTTATGAGTTTTCTTATAAGCATAATAGATTGAAAGAAAACTTCAACACAAAGATTCTATGAATTTTTTGCTAGGCTTTAAAACTCTGCCAGCAAGCGAACTGGAATTTTTCATTAGATGTAAAGATTTCATGGAGTTAAGCGAACTGGCGCGGAGCTGTCAGAACTAACTTCTGATACAGCTGTACCTGCACAGTTATACGTGTGGAAAGAACTGCGGACTGCAGCCGCAGACCTGTCCCGTGTGTTGCAGCCTTTGCTGCCAGAGTGTGGGAAGGGGGGGCGGAGGTTTTATGCCCTCAGTTTTTTTGTTGAACGCAGAAGCAGCCCGCTTAGGAGAGCTGTGTACTTCGTGTAGAAGGGAATCGTGCCTCTCAAGTTCTCCCTTCATGAAAGTTTAGTTATAAATCTGGAAGTTGAAGTCTATATATAGGCTAATCTGTTTATAGCCGGGCTCTGCGTGGTGCCCGCAGCAGTTATAGGCCTTGGCTGTTTCCCCTCTTTTTTTCAAAAGAGGAGGGGGGGATGCATTTACTTAGTACATCCTTGTTTATTGATGTGATGTTCTGACAAAGGGGAGAGGGAGTACGACTCCCCACGGCCTCTTACAACTTCATGGTTTTAAACTAAAAGTTTGAATTATCCAAACTTTGCAACCTAAGTCCAAAAAAGTAAACTCTAAGATGTAAATCTTAAGCAGTTTATGGATAGTTTACTTCTTAGTTGAATAAAATCTTGTTAAAAGATTGAGAAAAAACTAAAACTTAAACTTGGACTGGCTGTCCTTTCAAAGTTCGTACTTCTCTGGTTCTCCTCCTCTGCACCTGCAGATCTCCAAAGTATGGAGAGAGCTGAGGTACGTAAGATTTGGAGAGGGGAGAAAGGGCCAGAGCTAATGTAAATAATTCTTTGGGGTCCATGAGCCATGTGGCACCTTTTGGTGGCCCCACATGGCTAGAAAGGCCTAGAAGGGACAAATGGGGCCTTTTTTGGGCCCCACTTGTCCTTTTTGCATGAGGGAGGAGAGGAGCTTTGGGGAGGGGGTAAAGGAGGTACGTTCACTTCCTTTCCCTCATTCTCCCAAGTTGTTGTAGAGTTCTTTTGTTCTCAAGTTGGTTATTTCTTGAGGCCCTGTGCACTACCTTTTCCTTTTTGCGGTTTTTACACCGTAACTCTCCGTTTTCCCTCTAGTTTTTTGCCAGTTACTCCTTTATCCATGGACACTGCTGTGGCCCGTCGGGAATGATATGGAGAACATGACACGTGCCATAAATTTGTTACAGCAACAAATTGTGGACATGCGTTCAAAACATGAACGGGCGGAAGCCGAGATTCGGGCTATGTCCCAGTCTCGACAAGCTCTCCTAAACCCAATATTTACTCCGGTTTTTATCGGAGAGAAGAAGGACATATACCAAGATGTGGTGTTAGCCTGGTTAGATCGATGGACGTCACATTTTTCCATGCACGATCTACCAAATAGCTCGCGTATTTCAACGACCATCATGTTTTTACGCGGTAAGGCGTATTCTTGGTGGCAAGACCTTAAAGATCGAGCCACAGTCCCAACCGCATGGGATGATTTCCAAGTAGCCTTTAAGGCTGCCTTTATGCCTGTCCTAGACGATTTTGAATTTTATCGTCGATTTGCTACATTGCAAATGGGGACGAAGCCCTTGGACGACTTACAAGACTTCCAAGAGGCTGCTTCACGGTTTTTTAACCGCATAGACGGGGTACTCCTTAGCTGCATTTCATCTTGGGTTTGCCCAAGGAATATTAGTTGGAGGTACGCCGTAATCAGCCACAGTCCCTAGAGGATGCTGTGCGTTTCGCTCGGATTTTTGACGATACGCACACGATAACCCGCAAACCAAAGCCCGAAGCCAAAGACAAATCCTCTGCCGGTCCTTCTTTCAAAAAGGGCAAGGAGCGCATGATCGGCGAAGCTTCTCCTTCGGAGAAGAAAAAGAAGCGCCCTCGGTTGGAGAGAGCGGACTTCGACAAGGCCAAAAGCGACGGGCTGTGTTTCTCCTGCATGGAGAAGGGGCACCTTTCCAAAGACTGCCCGAAGAGACGGAAGAGGGGTGGCCGCTCCTTTAAGGCACTAGGTAATTCTTCTATTTATTGCATTGATGTATCTTTTAAAGATGAAATAGTTTGTATGAATTGTTGTTTAAATACTGCGGTGTTTGGACCTCACGACCTCATTCGTATGAGTGGGTACGTAGGCAGCCAACCTGTGTGTATTCTTTTTGATGACGGTTCTACGCATAATTTTATCAATGCTAAGTTGGTGTAGAAGCTACAGCTGGCAACCGCACCAAGTGACCACAAGTACGTGGTTAGGATGGCAGCTGGTGGGGAGCAGCAGGTCTGGGACCACTTTGTCCCCCACGTGCCTTTGAAGATTCAAGACTATGTAGATAATTTATCTTTTCATGTCATGAATCTAGATAAGGTGGATGTAATTCTAGGTAAAGAGTGGTTTTATGCTAGGAATGAGTCCTTTACCCTTTGGTCTAACTAATGCCCCGACAACCTTCCAACAGATGATGACCGATATTCTTCATCCATATCTGGGGAAGTTTCTCGTGGTATTTTTAGATGACATACTGATCTACAGTAAGACTCTTGAAGAGCACGAAGCGCATTTGCGTACAGTCTTAGATAATCTAAGGCAGGCAAAGCTTTATGCCAAGGAGTCTAAATGTGAGTTCTTTCAAACTCGACTCAAGTATTTGGGACATATCGTTTCCGATCGAGGTCTTGAGATCGACTACGATAAGGTCTAGAAAGTTCGTGATTGGCCTATCCTGAAAACCATTAGGGAAGTAAAATCTTTTCTAGGCTTCACAAGATTTTTCCATAAATTCATTAAAGACTATGCCTTAGCTGCATCACCTCTAAGAAATCTTCTTAAGGGAGTGAAGAAAGCCAAAAGGAAAACTAAAAAGGGTAATAAGAAAAAGGCCGGAAGGCGTTTGAAGATCAGTCCTCCTGTAATCTGGACTGATGAGCTTAATCAAAGCTTTGAAGCTTTGAAGATGTTGGTGTCTACAGCCCTTATCTTACACATAGTGGACCCTAGCGGATCTTTCCTAGTGGAAACAGACGCTAGTGACTATGCGGTAGGTGCAGTCCTTTACCAGGATGGTAGACCTGTGGCTTTCGAGAGCAAGAAGTTGGACCCAACTCAAAGTAGATATTCTACTTATGAGAAGGAACTTTTTGCTGTCATCCATGCGTTAAAGATCTGGAGACATTATTTTTACGGATCCAAATTCATGGTAATGACAGATCATGAATCTCTTAAGTATATCTGTGATGCCTCGGACCTTAGGGGTTGTAAGGCCCGCTGGTCGGAACTCATTCAAGAGTTCGAATTTGACATTAAGTACCATCGAGGTACGTCGAATTGTGTCGCTGATGCTTTGAGCCGGATTGGAGAAGTTAATCAGTTATGCTTTGCTGAGTTCCAATCTGAGTTGTATCTTTCTCTGCGAGATCTTTGTCGGACTGATGAGTTTTTCGGTCATATTTGGCAAGATGTCCTGGCAGGAAGCTCTTTAAGGAGAGACAATCTTGGAAAGCAGGACTCCAAGGAATCTCGCGAAGAGAAGATACTTGATGATTATTCCATTCGGAATGGTTTGCTTTTCCGTAGAGGAAAAGTCTGTGTGCCAGATATCGCGGACATTAGGGCCCAAATCCTGCACGAGTGCCACGATAGCCCCAACGCGGGACACCTTGGTATATAGAAGACGCTTGACCTTGTTAAAAGAGAATTTTATTGGCCAAAAATGAAAGGTCACGTCGAGGCATATTTTCAAAAGTGTGAACAATGCCAAGTAAATAAAGCGGAAAGACTCAAAGCAGCTGGTCTGTTGCATCCATTGGAAATTCCCAGCAAGAAATGCAAAAGTATTTCCATGGATTTTGTGGTCGGACTTCCTAAGTCAGGGAAGGGTCACGATGCTATTTGGGTAGTAGTTGATAGGCTAACCAAAATGGCACAGTTTATTCCAACAAAAACTACTGTCAAAGCTTCTGAACTTGCTCAACTTTTCGTTGAAAAGTTGTTCAAGTTGTATGGATTGCCGAACGATATTGTTAGTGATCGTGATTCCAAGTTCACTGGCAAGTTCTGGCAAGATTGGGTGTATCTTAGAATCCCCAAGGACTCTAAGACACTTCGAACGGGGAAACGTCTGAAGTTATCTCCACGTTTTAGCGGTCCTTTCAAAGTTCTTAACAACATTGGTAGGGTTGCTTATAGACTAGAACTCCCTGTTGGAACTAAAGTTCATCCTGTATTCCATGTTAGTCGTTTAAAGGAACGACTTGGTGGGAAAGATGACCTGATTCCTACAGACGATCTAGTGCTATTGGAGGATTTGACTGCTTTTGTACCCCATGAACCGGAAAGGATCATGCATACTCGACGACATCAGCTGAGAAATCGTTTGATTTTTTAACATCTGATTCTTTAGAAAGGCATGTCAGATGATGAGGACACTTGGGAGAAGGAGGATGATTTAAGACTTAGATTCCCTGGTCTCTTCCCATAGAAGGAAGTTTTTATGGGGGGGGGGGGGGGGGGGATGTTATGTACCATAACGGTACGCCCTTCAGTGACGGCCTCGCAAGGGGCATGACGCAGGACTGGAGTTATCGACATGTCTAGGTGTCACGCGTCACCATCCTAGGTGGTCACGTGTCGCCGGCAGGACCGTGCTTGATGGGACCCACTGTGCTATGTCTATATAGTGGTGGGGTTTCCCTATTTCCATTCACTCAGTCTACCCGGGAGTTGGTGGATGGAGAGCACGTGCATTAGCCAGGATGTATCTCCAGGCCAGGAGATGTGTGCTAGGGAGAGCCGAGTGCGATGGCTGGTGGTATGGGACGCTAGTTATCATAGGAGGCTTGACCGGGCATGATTGTGTCAATTGCTCCAGGTCGATGATCCTAGGGAGTTGTAACAGAAGTCCTTTCATAGAGAGAGTACTAGAAGATGAGCATGAAACGAAGCACAATAAAATGTAGAAGGTAATGCTTCCACGAAGCTATATGTGATTGGGAGAAGTGATGGAAATTGCTCAGTGAAGTTCGAAATTTTCAAAAAGCTACAAAAAGCAAAAAATGTCTCAACCTTCTGATCGATGCAAGCCTTAGCTTTCATACCCTTGTATAGATCGCCTTGTGTAGATGTTGAAGATCTTCTTGCAAACGCCAAAAGGATTGTTGTGAAGCCAAACCACCCAAACAAAAAGAAACAGAAGATCAATCCTTGACAGCTTCACCCCTGAGCCATGATGACTGAATACACGAGGGGAGAGATTTTTGGTAATTGAAAAACCAAAATTTTGGAAGTGGAGTAGGGCGAGTTTCTGTAGGTATACCCAAGGATCCTAGGAATATTCTTGCCAAAACCTTAATCCTTTACTAAATTCATAAGCAGTTACTATTGATACTCCTCTACATGCACATAGCTATCAATAACCATGCACTGCTCCACAAGTCCATATTGGAGTGCCTTGGCCCTAATTACATTTCAAGGCGTAACTAATAATTCCTAACATTGGAGTGCCGAATATCCACGTCAAGGATTATTTCGAATCCTCAGTACAAGACATGGACATAACAAGGTGAACTTAACATTTGAACATGGAGAATAATAGGATTGGTTACCCTTTGCTGGAGATCAGCCAGAAGTCCGTTGTAGTCGTTCTTCAAAGAGTTCGACTGTCTAAGTTGTGACTCCTGCAGACATAGAACCCAAAATAGGTTTCACCTGATCCTAGATCAAAGATCAGTAAACGTGCAGGAAGAATCTTGAGATAGAAATTAGTTATTCACCAAGGAGACAACTGTGGGCTTAATTTCCAACAAAAACATGAGATTAGAAGGGTCTTGGAAGCTTGGGAGAAGTTGACCATGGATAATTATCTCCCTTTTCCCCTTCTTCTAGCACCCCCGTACGGACTTCCACACATAACCGGGGGAGGGAGGGGGGGAGCTCTTGTGCTTGCACGGCTACACAATGTCTACGCAAGCGCTAATATGGGGGGTGGACCCACCCCCCTCCATCAAAGTATAAAGGAGGCGAAAAAAGGAAGGGGGGAGGGGGGTATACTTCCTTGTCCCTTCAAGATGCAAGTGACCCCTCTTCTCCCTCCCCCCCCCCCCTTTCTTCATAACGACCTTAGGCTTAACATTGTTTTATTTTTCAAAATCAAAATTTCCTTGTAAAAGACAAAAGGGAAACAAAAACAGAAAACAAGAAAATTTAAATAAAGAGCAAGACGACAAAGTACACCTTCTTCCTCCCCTATACTGCTTGCAGTTACTATGGGGAGGAGGGTGTACTCCTCACTTCTTACCCTTCAACTTCTCCCCAAAGCCATTTGCAAGCCCTGTAACTTTAACAAACCAAGAAACCTTAGAACCTTGAACTTCAAGGGAGGAAGATCCTCCTCACATCTCCATGTTGTACCTATTATACCTACGACTAATACTATGCATGAAAGAGAGGCATAGAGTTCTCTAGTAGGTCCAAGGGATCATATGGTCGCATAATCAAGGAGATGACTATGAAGTTGGGGGATAAGCTCAGGTGAGATGGCTAGTAGGGGGTGGTGACTAGGTGACCTATGGGCAACATGGAACCCGTAGAGGCTACCACAGGTTTGCGGCCATGCACATGCTAGGAGGTGCACTTTGGGCCAACCACATAGTAGAGGCCAAAGGAGGTGAAAAAAGGGAGGAAAAGGGGAAGTATAGGTGTCCCTTCCACTTTTCTCCTGCTTCACTTTCGTTACGATGTAGAGTTCTTGACATGTTTTCAGGTTCTTTAAGCCATTCGACTACTAAACTCGTGATTTTTTTTTAGTCAACCTCCCTTGTTGGGCTATGGAGCCCACAATGCCCACAAGTAAAAGAACTTCCTCGCCAAGCATGCAACCGAAATTGAACAGCTTGAATAGATCCAAGAGATCGATTCATTGCAAAACCAAATCTTAGAGATGCAATCAAAGCATGTGAACAAGAGTGGCGGAACCTTAGCCAATCATGGCCCACTATGTTGTATCCCATGTTTAACTCGAATTCTTTTTGGACGACAAAAAAGACCAGCATCAAAATGTGGTGTTATCCTAGCTAGATCGGTGGAATAGCTATTTTTCCATGTACAATGCATCAAATAGTAAAAGACCACTACTATCTTCATGTTCCATTGCAAAAAGGCGTACACTTTGTGGCAGGATTGTAAAGAGAGGGCTAATACCCGTACCACATGAAATACTTTCCAGAATGCTTTCAAAGCGCCCTTTTACCACAATCCTCAACAATTTTGGATGTTGTCATTGTTTTGCAACCATTCAAATGCGAATAGGTCTCTAGATGACTATATACAGGAATTCCAAGAGGCTTCGTAGCGATTCATTAATATGGTAGATTACATTTTATTTTGGAACTTCCGCATTACCAGCATAAAGTGCAGCACAACCAACTATAGATTCTTAAAGACACATTTTGCTTTGCAAAAATCTTCGAGGACACCCATGCAAGGGCTCGTAAAGAGCAAAGTGCACCCAAGGCTGAGTTGAAAGACAATAAGTTATTCAAGAAGCAAGGCCAAGACAAGGGAGACATCAATTCCCAAGGCACGAAAAAGTGTGTCAAGTTGGACCACACTAACTATGACAAGGCACAAATTGACAACTTGTGTTTTCCTGTATGGAGAAGGGGTATTTTTCTAAAGATTGCCCCAAAAAGCATAAAAAGATTGGGGGCCAACCTAGATCTTTTAAGGCATCAAGTAACTCTAGTAATCCTTGAGTTGATTTATGCTTTACAAATGGCATTTTTGCGAGAATTGTTGCTTTCATGCAATTGTATTTGGCAGCCATGACCTTACTCAAATGAATGATCATAAGACACCAAGTTGTGCATTTTTTGTTTGATGATGGTTCTATGCATAACTTCGTTAATTCAAAGTTGGTGCAAAAACTTTGAGTGGCCACCACACCAAGTAATCACCAATGTGTGGTGAAGGTGGCGTCGAGAGAGGAGGACCATCAAATCTGGGACCAAACTTTTCCTCATCTACCATTGAAGATCCAAGATTATGTCGAACCTCTACATTTTCAGATAATGAATTTAGATAAAATAGATATAGATTTGGGTAAGGAATCGATATACTCCAAGGATGAGTCCTTGAAAAGGAATTATGTTACACATACGTTATTCTTTTCCCATAATGGCTCATTGATTGAACTTTAAGCTTATTTGAACATGCCTAATGCTTCTATTGTATCTACTTTAGAATTTAAAGAATGTTAGAAAGACGTTGAGTACCATGTTTATGTATGTTTTTTAGCATGAAGAGGATGAGATTTCTAAGCAACCTTAGGAGCATCTTAGGATGGGTCACATTTTTCCTAGTAAGTCCCCTTGGAGAGCACTAGCAGTTTTGGTTAGCTACAAGGATGTAGGCACTTGCCTTTGTGTTGACTATAAAAAGTTGAATAAAATGACCATTCAAAACAGATACCCCTTACCAAGGATGGATGATCTAATGGATCATTTGAATGGAGCAAAGTATTTCTGTAAGATTGATCTTAGATTGAAATACCATCAGATGGTGATTAAGGATAAAGATGTCCCTACAACTAGTTTTTGAACCAAGTATTGCCATCATGACTTTTTGGTGTTTCTATTTGGACTCACTAATGCACCTGCCACATTCCAATAGATGATGAACGATATTCTTCATCCATATTTGGGAAAGTTTGTGATAATGTGTTTGAATGACATATTAATCTATAGTATCTTACAGCTTCGAAGAAAGGAAACTCTTTATGCAAAGGAGTCGGAATGTGAGTTCTTTCAAACCAAACTTTGGTACCTAGGCCACATTATATCTGATTGAGGCATTGGGATCTATTATGATCAACTTCATTAGATATTTGAATGGCCACAATTGCAAACAATCTGGGATGTGAAATCATTCCCGCGAAAGGAAGCCTCCCTTCCACTTCTCAACTGTCCCCTTCACCACTTCCATCAGTATCGGGTGAGCCCATCGGTCAGATCCCAATTTGTTTAAAGATTTAAAACTCCTAAATTGGGAAGAGAAGGATAGAAACGCAGATGTTTTACATACCTTCCTCAGCAAATGGAAGAACATTCAGACCCCTAACCATTTGCAAGCAATCAAAGCCAGCCTGTCCCTAGGACCCATGGCCTACAAGTGGTGGTTAAACCTCCAGGAGACCAGCAGACCCCCCGGCCATGGAAGGCTTTTGAAGAGGCCTTCCTACGAGAGTTTCTACCTGAAAATGAACTTGATAGAGCCTGGTAAGCCTGGGAGAAAACAGTCATGGACAAATCCTTAGTACAGTATATCTTGCAGTAGAAGGGTTTCCAATTTAAGAAGAAATTTTTAAAAAGAAGAAAGAAGAAAAAGTTAAAAATGATGCTCCTCAGAAACGTCCATCACTCATCCAACCCTTGAAACCAGAGGATTTCGAGAAAGCCAAACAAGAACGTTTGTGCTTTGTGTGTATGGGCAAGGGTCACACAGTTAGGCAGTGTCCTCCAAGGGGCCATTTATTAAAAAAGATAAAAAAGATAATAAACAATTCACCTTGTATAGACTATAAGCTTCCCAAATGACTTGGTAGCTTCCGAGATAATAGTGTTTCATGAAGATCATGAACATTGCTGCCTTCAGTTTTGGGCCACATGATCTAGTACCTATGCATGGTAAGATTGGCAACCAATCAGTAAGAGGCATGGTTGATAATGGGGCAACCCATAATTTCATCAACTACACCCTAGTTAAGAAACTCAGACTCCTAGAGATACCTAGTCAACATAGGTACATAGTTTCTTTAGCTAAGGGTGACGACAAGAAAATTTGGGAAACTATGGTAAGCAACTTAAATCTTGATATTCAAGGGTATCAAGATGAAATTAACTTTCAAATAATGCACCTGGATTGTACAGACCTTGTTCTCGGGAGAGACTAACTCTACAGCTTAGGGCCTTCCCTCCACAGAAATTATCAGGAGAACACCCTCAGCTTTCAGCGTAATGGCAGAGAAATCCAGTTGCAGGGGGAGCATGATGTCCACAACAGTCCTATGGTCTACAGTTCAGAGCTCCGTCAACTAATCGGGGATAGCGACCATCAAGTATTCTTATGTGACCTTCAGTTTATTCTAGAAGTTTCTATTTCTAGTTCTTTACAGCTTCAAGTAAATAAATAAGAAACTTTATTGTCTAAATTTAAAGATGTTTTTCCTGAAGATTTATCGCATGGTTTGCCACCTCGCAGAGATGTAGATCATTTTATAAACCTAGTACTTGGTACAGCACCATCGGGTTAGCCGAGCAGAGGATGAAGAAACTACTAGGCAGTTATCAGATTATCTTGGGAAAGGCCAAATTCAGACTAGTAGTTCCCCATGGGCATCACCAGTTCTTCTGGTGAAAAAGGAGGGGTCTATGCGTCTTTGCAGGGCTAAGTTTTTCAGTAAAATAGACCTTAGATCGGGTTATCATCAGGTCCGTATAAAAGCGGAAGATGTTCCAAAAACAGCCTTTAGGACTCGTCACGGTCATTATGAGTTTAGGGTGATGCCATTTGGGCTCACCAATGCTCCAGCTACCTTTATGACCTTGGTGAACAGTGTCCTCAGACAGAAAGGTGTTCCGACTGCTTAGAAAGCATAAGCTTTATGCTAAGAAACATAAGTGTGAATTCTTTGTTGAAGAAATAGCCTATTTGGGTCACATTATCTCAGCACATGGGATTAAGATGGACCCCAAAAAGGTTAAAGCCATACTTAGTTGGCTGAGACCTCAAAATATTTCAGACCTACAGGTCTTTCTAGGTTTGGCAGGATATTACAGACGATTTGTCAAGGAATATGCTCAGATAGCAGTCCCTATGACAAATCTTTTTAAGGGGAAGGGAAAGGAGTTCAAATGGGAGTCCGCACAACAAGAGAGATTTGATGCTCTCAAAACAACCTTACCTACTGCACCAGTTCTAAAAGTCGTCGACCCCAATCAGCCATTTGTGGTCGAAACAGATGCCAGCGACTTTGCGGTTGGTGTTGTACTAACTCAGAATGGATGACCAGCTGCGTTCGAGAGTAAGAAACTCAAACCAGCACAGACTAGGTATAGTGCCTGTGAAAAGGAACTCTTCTCGATAGTACATGCCCTTAGGACGTGGAGGCATTATTTGTATGGTGCCAACTTTGAGGTCCTGACAGACCATGAAAGCCTTAGAGACCTTTGCAATCAGCCTGAGCTCAGAGGTCGGAAAGCTGGTTGGGATGAGTTAATGCAAGAGTTTGATATGTCTATCAGATATAGACGAGGGAAGTTCAACACAATAGCAGATGCCCTTAGTAGAATGTCTATGATTAACGAGCTGAGTTTTACTCAGATTCGTAGTGAGTTACTTGAGTCCTTGAGAGGGAAGTGCCAGCATGATGCTTACTTCTCTCCTCTTTGGAGGTCAGTCCAAAGCAAACAGTTACAGACTTCAGAACTAGTTCTCGGGGCTGGTGCCAGTTCATCCAAGTATACGGCAGCTTCCGTTGAGGATGATAAGTACGAGTATACGTCAGATGATGTTGAGGACTCAGAGCCTGTTTTACCCAAGCAAACCGCAATGGTTGAGGGTCAGATGTCTCAAGGATTCAAATGGAAAGAGTATTCCATTCAGGATGAGTACTTGCCCTGTAGAGATAGAGTATGTGTCCCCAGTTTAGAGGATTATAGGCAGCAGGTCCTATATGAGTGTCATGACAGTCCTAGTGCGGGGCACCCAGGCATTCAAAAGACTTATGAGCTTCTTCGGAGGCAATTCTTTTGGCCTAGTATGAAAAAGGACGTCCAACAATATGTACTTAGTTGCAAGAAGTGTCAGGTTAATAAAGCAGAGCATCTAAAGGCAAGAGGGTTGGTACAGCCCTTAGATATACCAGCTAATAAGTGGGAAAGTATCTCCATGGACTTCATAGTAAACCTGCCTAAGAACCAAAAGGGTAATGACGCTATTTGGGTCACAGTTGACCGTTTGACCAAAATGGCTCACTTTATTCTGACTAAAACAACCGTTAGAGCTCCAGAGTTAGCAAGGTTGTTTATAGATGGGCTATTTAAATTTTACGATCTCCCTTTCGGCATAGTCAGCGACCGGGACAGTAAGTTTAATGGAATTTTTGGAGGGAAGTACTCCATGATCTCCATACTAAACTAAATATGAGTACTACCGACCATCCACAGACGGTCAAATGGAAAGAGCAAATCAGGTGTTGGAGGATATGCTTCAAGCATACGTCAGTAAAAAGCAGACTAATTGAGAGGAATATCTCTCGATATTAGAGTTTGCTTATAACAGTACCAAACATTCAGCTAGGAGATACAGCCCATTCATGCTGATGTATGGTTTCCAGCCACGGTCACCCACAGCATTAAGGTTTAAACAAGAAAAAGTTGAAGTAACTATAAATTTTTTAGAAGACCTAAACCAGATGATAGAACATGCTAAGAGTAGCATCAGGGAATCCCAGGATCGGCAGGTCAGGCATTATGCAGATCCACACAGACGAGATGTGCAGTTCTCTGCTGGTGAGAAAGTCTACTTACGAGTCCCAGTTGACTCTAAAACCCTCAAATCACGAGTGTGTGCTAAATTGTCTCCTAGGTATTGTGGTCCTTTTACCATTAGTAGGAGGCTAGGCGAGGTCACGTGAACTATAACTCCCACGCAGCAGTAAGGTTTTTCCAGTTTTTCATGTAAGTCAGTTACGAAAAGCCTTAACCAGATCTGAAAATCTTGTAGGGGACAATGTTTAGTTCTCCCATTGGATTCTTAGCAACTTCCACATGAACCAGAGGAGATCCTTAGTAGTAGAGAGACGCAGACCCGTCATACTCTATACCAAGAATATCTAATCAAGTGGACGGATCAGCCTGTTGAGAATGCCACTTGGGAAAGGGGCAACGTTCTTCGCAAGTTATTTCCAAACTTTGTCTTAGAGGACCAAGACGGTTCTTAAGGGTGAGGGAGTGTTACGAGCCTGTAACCAATGTCGAACCCTAGAGTACACCGGAGGTCAGATACCATAGTCAGGGGCGTTACCAATGTACACGTCTGACAGGGCAAGACAATGTGAGTAGCGTGCCCCGGCACAGACCATAGCCATGGCGGGCCTAACACAGCCTAGGGACCCTGTCAGCAGGATAGGGCCCCACGTTGGGTGCCGACGTGCAATCGGCCACGTCAGTGCCACGTGGCCGACACTTGGCAGTATGCATGCTGCCAGTCCTCACACTAGGCTAGGAGGGGCTTACTTCAAGGGAGTTGGCAAGGTTGGGTGGATCAGTTAGTGTTTGCCCTACTATGGTGCCTAGATATCTAACACTCCATCAGCAGCATTAGGGCCATCATTTACAAGAGAGGCATTTTGTTACGAGCTCGTAACCAGTGCCGAACCCTAGAGAACACAGATAGGTCAGATACCACAGTCAGGGTCGTGTCCAGCGTACATGACCAACAGGGCAAGACAGTGTGAGTAGTGTGCCCCAGCACGGTCCATAGCTATGGCGGGCCTAACACAGCCTAGGGACCCTGTCAGCAGGATAGGGCCCCCAGTTGGGTCCCGACGTGCAGTCGGCCACGTCAGTGCCACGTGGCCGACACTTGGCAGTTGCATGCTACCAGTCCTCACACTGGGCTAGGAGGGGCTTATTCTATATCAGGGAGTAGGCAAGGTTGGGTGGATCAGTTAGTGTTTGCCCTACTGTGGTGTTAGGATCTATTACACTGGTATCAGAGCCATCTCCATCCTAGGGAGTTCAGGACAGTAGTAGAGAAAGCTATCAGAAGATAGGAAGTGTTTCTCAGATTCTCAGAGAGGAATAGAGGAGGAGGATCGCTGTAGGAGCAGCCTTCAAACTTCTGATTTCCACTGAGAAATCACAGTAGCAAGGAGTCAGATTCCAAGTGTAGGTAACTCGCTGAAAAACCAGCTGTTTCTCACTGAGTTCAGAGGATTCTCTATAGTTTTCCCAGCGAAATTAGAGTAGGAAGAAGCCAGCACCTCCATCGCTGTACAGTCAGAGACCTACATCCGATTTCCAGGGAAAAAGTTACTGGTTCTCAGCGAGTTTGAAGCCAAAAAAGAGGAGCAGGGCCAGCGCTGCCAGTACTTCTGAAAATCTGGTTTTTCAACAAGTTTTTGGGCCCCAACATCAGAGATTTGGAGCAAGAGGATTCCTACCAGATCAACGAGTAGGAGACTTCTGAAATTTCAGAATTCAGAAGGGTTTTTGGACTTCAGATTTACCTTTTTGTGGACAAGTTGGATTGCAATCAGACCAGCGAGCTACTATCCTCAAAAAACCGGGAAATTTAGCACCGTTTTGAAGCCTCAAACTGGCATTTTTCGGAACAGCAGGTCTGAAATTTTGGGGAAAAGAGCTGAAAGGGTTCCTCTTCATTCTTTCTTTGGAAGTACAGTCCTCAGAAACAGCTAAGTCATCTTTCCTTTTCCTTGTACAGTTGTAAATTAGTCTTTTAGACTTTTTTTCCTTCAGAAGTTAAGGTAGCTCTCTTTCAGTTCTGAAGATGACCACTCCTCAGGGACCTGATCAACCCCCGGAGAGAGGCTTCGACGAACTTGAAACAGAAGCCTTGGCTTACAGAAAAGGGAAGGAGCCCATGGAAGTAGAAGAACAGGAACAGTTCGCCGAAGAACTCGACGAACTGGTTACCAAGGAGCAGTTCCTCCAATTGGTAACAGAAGTGGATGAATTGAAGTTGGTAACAGAAGTGGATGAACTCCAGTGTGGACGACTCGTTCGCTGAACTCAAAAACTTGATTTTGAGTTCCGCGAAAGGAAGCCTTCCCTCCACTTCTCAGTTATCCCCTTCTCCACTTCCATCAGTTTCGGGTGAGACTTTACGGTCTCACCCCAGTGTTTTTAAAGACTTAAAACCTCCTACTTTTAATGGGGAAGAGAAGGATAGAAATGCAGATATTCTACAAACCTTCCTTAACAAATGGAAGCACATTCATGCTCTTAAACAGACCCCTGACCATTTGCAAGCTATTGAGGCCAGTCTTTCCTCAGGGCCTATGGCCTATGAGTGGTGGTTAAATCTCCAGGAGACTGGGCAGACTCCCCGGTCATGGAAAGCTTTTGAAGAAGCTTTCCTAAGAGAATTTCTACCAGAGAATGAACTTGATAGAGCCTGGGAAGCCTGGGAAAGAACAGTAATGGACAAGTCCCTCATCCAATATATCTCGCAGTATCGAGAAGCAATTTTAAAGATTAAAAATATGGACGACTATCAAAAAATCAGGGGATTTGTCTGTGGCCTCAAAGATGAATATAAAGTAGAGGTCCAGAGAAACTCGCCTACTACCCTTGAGCAAGCTCTCAGATATGCTCAAATCTATGATGATTCAGTGGGTAGGAAGAGAGCGAGACAGCAACCACTTTCTGAGCAGCTTCCTCAGAAAGACTTTCAATTTAAAAAGAAATTTTTAAAAAGAAAAAAAGAAGATAAATTTAAAGGTGAAGCTCCTCAGAAACGCCCTTCACTCATACAGCCTTTAAAACCAGATGATTTTGAGAAAGCCAAACAAGAACGTTTGTGCTTTGTGTGTATGGGCAAGGGACACACAGTTAGACAGTGTCCCAAGGGGCCTTTCACTAAAAAAGATAAAAAACAAGTTCATCTTGTTCAGACTGTATGTTTCCCCAGTGACTCGGCAGCTTCCGAGATCAAAGTGTATCATGAAGATCATGAACACTGTTGCCAGCTGACCTCTGCAATGCTAGCGAGACCCTTCAGCTTTGGGCCGCATGACCTAGTACGTATGCATGGGAAAGTTGGTAACCAGTCAGTAAGAGTCATGGTTGATGATGGGGCAACCCATAATTTCATCAACCACACCCTGGTTAAAAAGCTTAAACTACCAGAAGTACCTAGTCAGCATAGGTACATAGTTTCATTAGCTAAGGGTGAAGATAAAAAATATGGGAAACTATGGTAAGTAAGTTAAATCTTGGTATTCAGGGGTACCAAGATGAAATAAACTTTCAGATAATGCACTTGGATCGAACAGACATTGTTCTCGGGAGAGATTGGCTCTACAGTTTAGGACCTTCCCTCCACAGAAACTATCAGGAGAACACCCTCAGCTTTCAGCATAAAGGCCGAGAGATCTAGTTGCATGGGGAGCATGATGTTCCCAACAGCCCTATGGTCTGCAGTTCAGAACTCTGTCAGCTAATCGGAGACGAAGACCATCAGGTATTCTTATGTGACTTTCAGTTTATTCCTGAAGTTTCTATTTCCAGTTCTATTCAGTAGAAAATCAGTAAATTAGAAACTTTATTGTCTAAATTTAAAGATGTTTTTCCTGAAGATTTGCCACATGGTTTACCACCTAGCAGAGAGGTAGATCATGTAATAAACCTAGTACCAGGTACGGCACCTGTTTCTAAACCTCCGTATCGGGTAGCCGAACAGAGGATGAAGAAATAACTAGGCAGTTAACAGACTATCTTGGGAAAGGCCAAATTCAGACCAGTAGTTCACCATGGGCCTCACCAGTCCTATTGGTGAAAAAGAAAGAGGGATCTATGCGTCTTTGCATAGATTACAGAGCCCTCAATAAAGTCACAATTAAGAATAAATACCCTATGCCTCGGGCAGACGAGTTGTTTGATCAACTCGACGGGGCTAAGTTTTTCAGCAAAATAGACCTTAGATCGGGATATCATCAAGTCCGTATAAGATCGGAAGATGTCTCGAAAATAGCTTTTAGGACTCGTCACGGTCATTATGAGTTTAAGGTGATGCCATTTGGGCTCACAAATGCTCCAGCTACCTTTATGACCTTGATGAACAGTGTCCTCAGACCATACTTGGGTAAGTTTGTAGTCGTATTTCTAGATGACATCCTCGTTTACAGCAAAACGAGGAAGGAGCATCTAAAACACCTCAGAAAGGTGTTTCGACTGCTCAGAAAGCATAAGATCCAAGTGTGAATTCTTCGTTGAAGAAGTAGCATATTTGGGTCACATTATCTCTTCAGATGGGATTAAGATTGACCCAAATAAGGTTAAAACCATACTCAGTTGGCTGAGACCTCAGAATATTTTGGAACTTCAGATCTTTCTTGGTCTGGCGGGATATTACAGACGATTTGTCAAGGAATATGCTCAGATAGCAGTTCCTATGACAAATCTCCTTAAGGGGAAGGGAAAGGAGTTCATTTGGGAGTCCGCACAGCAGGAGACCTTTGATGCTCTCAAAACAGCCTTAGCTACAGCACCAGTTTTAAAGGTCGTCGACCCCAATCAGCCATTTGTGGTCGAGACAGATGCTAGCGACTTTGCAGTAGGTGCTGTGCTAACTCAGGGCGGACGACTAGTTGCGGTCGAGAGTAAAAAACTCGAGCCAGCTCAGACTAGGTACAATGCCTATGAAAAGGAACTCTTTTCTATAGTCCATGCCCTTAAGACTTGGAGGCATTATTTGTATGGTGCCAACTTTGAGGTCCTGACAGACCATGAGAGTCTCAGATACCTTTGCAATCAACCTGAGCTTAGAGGTCGGAAAGCTCGTTGGGCAGAGTTGATGCAAGAGTTTGACATGTCTATCGGATATAGGCGTGGAAAATTCAATACAGTAGCAGATGCCCTTAGCAGAATGCCTATGATAAACGAGCTGAGTTTTACTCAGATTCGTAATGAGTTACTCGAGTCCTTGAGAGGGAAATGCCAGCATGATGCATTCTTCTCTATTATCTGGAACTCAGTCCAGAACAGACAGTTTCAGACTCCAGAACCAGTTCCCGGGGCTGGTGCCAGTTCATCCAAGAATACGGCAGCTTCCGTTGAGGATGATGATGAGTCCGAGTATACGTCGTCAGATGACGTCGAGGATTCTGAGCCTGTATTACCCAAGCAAACCCCAGTGGTTGAGGGTCAGTTGACTCAAGGATTCAAATGGAAACAGTATTCCATTCAGGATGAGTACTTGCTCTATAAAAATAGAGTATGTGTCCCCAATTCAGAGGATTATAGGCAGCAGGTCCTATATGAATGTCATGACAATCCTAGCGCGGGACACCCAGGCATACAGAAGACCTATGAGCTTCTTCGTAGGCAATTTTTCTGGCCCAGTATGAAAAAGGACGTCCACCAGTATGTAACCAGTTGTTAGAAATGTCAAGTAAATAAAGCAGAGCGTTTAAAGGCAGGAGGGTTGTTGCATCCCTTAGAAATACCAGCTGGTAAATGGGAGAGTATCTCCATGGATTTTATAGTAGGCCTGCCTAAAACTCAAAGGGGTAATGACGCTATATGGGTCACAGTTGACCGTCTGACCAAAATGGCTCATTTCATTCCGACCAAAACAACCGTTAGAGCTCCAGAGTTAGCGAGGTTGTTTGTAGATGGGCTATTTAAATTGTACGGTCTACCTTCCGGCATAGTCAGCGACCGGGACAGTAAGTTTACTGGAAATTTTTGGAGGGCAGTATTCCATCATCTCCATACTAAACTTAATATGAGTACCACCGACCATCCACAGATGGACGGTCAAACAGAAAGGGTAAATCAAGTGCTGGAGGATATGCTTCGTGTATACGTCAGCAAGAAGCAGACTAATTGGGAGGAGTATCTCTCGATATTAGAGTTTGCTTACAACAGTACCAAACATTCAGCTACGGGATACAGCCCATTTATGCTGATGTACGGATTTCAGCCACGCTCACCCACAGCTGTAGGGTTTAAACAAGAAAAAGTTGAAGCAGCCAGAAACTTTTTAGAGGACCTAAACCAAATGATAGAACATGCTAAGCGTAGCATTAGGCAGTCCCAGGATCGAGCCAGGCATTATGCAGATCCACACAGACGGGATGTGCAGTTCTCCACTGGTGAGGAAGTCTACTTGAGAGTCCCAGTTGACTCTAAAACCCTCAAATCAGGAGTGTGTGCTAAGTTGTCTCCAAGGTATTGTGGTCCCTTTACCATCAGTAGGAGACTAGGCGAGGTCACCTATGAACTAGAACTCCCACACAGCAGTAAGGTTTTTCCAGTCTTTCATGTAAGTCAGTTACAAAAAGCCTTAACCAGATTAGACAATCTGGTAGGGGACAGTGTTCTAGTTCTCCCATTGGATCCTCAACAACCTCCACATGAGCCAGAGGAGATTCTTGATAGTAGAGAGACGCAGACTCGTCATACTCTATACCGAGAATATCTGGTTAAGTGGAATGATCAGCCTGTTGAGAATGCCACTTGGGAAAGAGGCAGCGTCCTTCGCAAGATTTTTCCAGACTTTGTCTTAGAGGACCAAGACGGTTCTTAAGGGGGAGGGAGTGTTACGAGCTCGTAACCAGTGCCGAACCCTAGAGAACACAGATAGGTTAGATACCACAGTCAGGGTCGTGTCCAGCGTACATGACCAACAGGGCAAGACAGTGTGAGTAGTGTGCCCCAGCACGGTCCATAGCTATGGCGGGCCTAACACAGCCTAGGGACCCTGTCAGCAGGATAGGGCCCCCAGTTGGGTCCCGACGTGCAGTCGGCCACGTCAGTGCCACGTGGCCGACACTTGGCAGTTGCATGCTACCAGTCCTCACACTGGGCTAGGAGGGGCTTACTCTATATCAGGGAGTAGGCAAGGTTGGGTGGATCAGTTAGTGTTTGCCCTACTGTGGTGTTAGGATCTATTACACATTTCCATCAAAGGAATCAAATGGGAGAAAGCCTATTAAGTTTAGTGGCCTAGGTTCAGCAAAAATAGCAAAGGCGGCATTGGGCAACTCTTGGGGCAGCTATGGGAGGTGTTGGGGAGAGACCACAGGGTGGAGTACACTGAGCACTCATGCCCTAGAATCGGGCCACAACTCCTCGGTATTGTGCCACCAGGTGGCAGGTACACACACACTAGTCTCTCACACTGCTTGTACACACACACTATTTTTTAATGCCTTGGATTTTTTCGCATTTTTCCGAAAAATGCGAAGAGAGTTCCGAAGGTCGTCTATTTTGAACGAGGAACGTTCCAGCCACTTCCCAAAAAGGCGAAGTGAGAGAAAGCCATTCACGTAAAATGTGAAGTGAGAGATTTGCAACGTCCTTGTCTGCGTCAACATTCCCTACGGGTTGACCGTGTACACAATGTATAGTTGTCATCACAAGCCAAATACTTCCAAGTACAACGGCTTGCCTAATTAGATGACAAACATTTATTGTAATTAATACATGGATGCAATCTATAAATGGATCATCCCAGCACACTCTATGTGATGCTCCGTCCGTGAGACGAATGATTTTGAGCCTCCCAGTTATGCCGTCATTTTGGTTGTAACTGTCATTGTTGTGATTCAGTGTAATTAGCAGCAATACGCTTTTCTATCCGTGTATAACGTAGATGAATGCTTATTGTGATTTGAATGCACTTCATTGCTGTTTGATCACACTTGTTCATTCACTATGATAAGAACATGGATGTCTACGACTCAGTTTCTGATTAGACGATGGCTGTCTTTGACGCTTGAGGAACTTGTTATCATACCGCTCTATCACTTCTCTAAGTTTCTGAACTTCTCATTGAATCTAATATCCAGTAATACCACAAACCATTTCTAATCTCTTCGGTGGACTATACTCATTTTTGGTTTTTGTGAGTATGAACTAATTTATAAGATCCTGTTGGGCATAGAGCGCTTGAGCTGTGTCTACACTTAGCATTAACAATCTATTGGACTGCATCTAGCAGCCCATTATAGCGAGAGTTGTTCCGCAAATATTCCTGCTCTCTTCTAGGAATATATAAGTATTGAAAATTGTTAAATGCCTACAAATGTGAATGAATTTCTATTTAGAGATTGGTGGGAATTAGAAAGCGTAACATAAGAGAGTCCAAAAGGTTATTTTGTTGAAGTTTTAACCCCCTTGTTCTAGAAATGAAAAGATGGATAGTCTTTAAGAGATGAAGACTTATGTTGTGTATTGATGTTAGCACTATATTTTCAGCTATTTCAAATGACATTGTTATAGGCTTTGTTGCAATAATCTATTTTGTATGTGATCATCTGTCAACAGGTGGTACATCCCAATCAACGTATTGATGAGCTTTTTGATTGGAGGGAGCATTGGTTTTGTTGTTGTTAAAATATGCAAACCACCTCCACATCTGAGGAGGCTTATAATAGCTTGTTGTGCCACAGGCATGGTTCCTATATATACTCAATTTGGCCTTATGTTTAAAAGAGTTCGACATTCAAAAAAATCATTTTGCCTTTTTAAAAATAATTGAAGATGAAACCTACCTCAAGGGCGTTTAAAATCATCTAAATGTTACTACTTTATACATGATGGTGAAGTTTGTTTACTTATACAAGATAGTGGGTTTGTTGTCATGTGCAGTTTTAACAAGAACTACATTCTAATCAAAATTTCCACTTGGATGTGAAAAGTTGTAACTTGTAAACTAGAATACATAAGTATATCACAAATCTACGAGTTGTATCATAGTCAAAACCTACATTCCATGTTACCAAAGCTTGGGGTTAGATTTCGATTGATCAACTTCTTAGCTTGATCTTAGTTCTTATTTTGATAGATACTTGTTTCCTAGTTATAATCTTGTGTCACTTTTGAGTGAATCATGATATTAGTTATCAATTTGAGTTGAATTATGGTTTTAGGCTAGCTAGCCCAACTATGATAGAAATCCAACAAAAATGCTTCTAAAAATTGACTATCACAATCTCCTTTGTACTTGCTCGTTGTCTATGATCTAGGCCTCTTGTTCCAATGCCATTTTCTTAAAGCATATAAGAGTTGCTAGCAAAATGTTCTCGTTACAGATGACGCCTTTCACATTCTCAAGTAAAAGACCTTTCCTTTTTCAAGAGCTCTTTGGGTGTCTAGTTTGCATAAAACTTGGCTCAACCTTGAGTTTTCTATATGCTTTCCTTTGCAATCTTCAATATATCCTGCCGATCTTGCAAAAAGTAAGACAATGCCTTCAATTTAACATTCTTTGAACCAATTGTCAATGGTGATTTGGGTTAATATTAACGTATAAGGAAATATCCATGTAGATGAATGCTTAGAAACAAATATAACCAAACTCCACTAGTGGAAGACGTCTCTCCCAATCAAGTTGATTCCTAGAAGGATATGCCCTCACCATATTTCCTTAGTGTCATTCTAGGATAACTGTGGATCTAAGATTTGACCTAGTTTCCAATTTCTTGAAGACTTCTTACCAATAATGCCCAATGAACTTGTAGACATTTTTTGTTTCGTAATATGTAGAAGCTGAATAACTTTACAATACCACCACCTAGAGAGAGTCATGAATTATACTACGTCTGGGAAATCCTCAATCAATTGGTCGATGTTGTGTGCAGTGTATGGAGTCCAAAAGATAAGGGGAAAATTTTCCATCACCGAATTTCTCATGGCCTTGCAATTTGTGGCATTATCAGTAATGACTTGCACAACATTATGAGGCCCCACTTTCAATATGTAACATAATTAAAACCCTAATTGAGCTTCGACTCTTGAGCAACAAGCATTACAATGATTAAAATTTTGTTTAGAAACTAGCAATGAGCATTGAAATTCAACAAATGTCATGAATTTGTAAGTAGTTACTCACCTGAAACAATGATGCAACGTGCTGATGTGTCGATGGCTCTCAAGAACATGGTGCCCACACAAGAAGACACTACGATATTAATGATATGTCACCTCTTGCTATCACTCCAACCATCAGTCATGATGGTGCACTGGAATTGTTTCCATGATTCATGAATGGTCTGTAGTTCCTTGTCTACATCCTGAACCTCCCTTATCAAATGTGTGGTCTATAATGACTCCACGGTAGGTGGCCCCATCGAGGCAACACTCTCTACCATAACCCTCCAAGCAGGAGTCTTTGCTAGATGGAAGAGGAGGTTACAAATGTAGAACATTCTTTTGATAGCCACATCCGTCTTAGTCTTGTCACCTCGAAATAATTGCACGTAATACTCTCTACCCCTAAATGCAGCCCTGCTGGCTTCCTACCACCCAGCACTTTCATCGATTTTTCTCCGTCATTTTTGCAGATTAGTGGTGGCTGTCCAGTGCCCTACTGCCCATCACTTTCGACGATTTCTTCATCATTTTTTGCAGTTTTGGTGGAGGCTGTCCAGCGCCCTGCTAACCCATCACGTCCGTCGATTTTTTTGGCAGATTTTTATTGTTTTTGCAGATTTGGTAGCTATTGCCCAGCGCCCTACTACCTCATCATTTTCGACACTTTTCGTCACGATTTGCTGTCCATTTTTGATATTGATTGGAGGCTGTCCAGCGCCCTACTACCATCTCATTTTCAGCGGTAACCCATCACTTTCGTCGATTTTTTTGGCAGATTTTCATTGTTTTTGTAGATTTGGTAGCTATTGCCCAGCACCCTACTACCTCATCATTTTCGACACTTTTCGTCACCGATTTGCTGTCCATTTTTGATATTGACTGGAGGCTGTCCAGCGCCCTACTACCGTCTCATTTTCAGCGGTTCTTTTCACCGACTTGCTGTCCATTTCGGCTATTGATTGGAGGCTGTTCGGCACCTTACTTCAGCACCTTTTTTTAGCCTATTGTGGATCTTGGTAGTTGTTGCCCAGTGCCCTATTATCTTCAGCTTTTACCTCTCTTTGTTGGCACTACCGAGTGAACGACGGATCAACACCCACCCAGGTATTGCTTGCGCCCTTTTTGCACTTCCTTTTTGCACCTACTTGCTGTCTTTTCTGCTCACATACTGCTCTTTCCAGCCCCCTATTCCTGTTCATATTTGTTGCCTCACACCCTCCTCTGTCCATTTTTCCATTTTGTTAAAAACCTTCTACTTTTTCAGCCCCTCATTTTCTGCCATTTTTGGTGATTTCGGAAGTTAGACTAAGTTGGAGTGACGACTAACGTCCTCTCCCTCAGGTTTTTGTCGCTTCCTTAGTCCCTATGGCGACTTCTTCATCAGAAGACCCTCCGCAGAGCTCTTTAGATGATCGTTTTACACATATTGATTCCCGCATGGATCATCTTGAGAGTCGTATTGATCGTATTCTTTCTAGCCTAGAGACTATCCTACCACGAGGGGATACCACCCCCCCAGACATTCTTCATCGTCCTGGTAAAGCACCTTTATTTTCTATTTTGAGTACACCTGCTCCTGCTCCATCTCCATCTTCAGGAGGTGCTTTTGGTAGTACGTTTGGTCTCCCTTCATATAGTGCTAGTTCTTATGGGTCTCCTTTCGGGTCTTCTGTACAACCACTTGGATTTCCCTCCGCACCACCAGGATTTTCTCCTACTTTTTCAAGTAATCCAGAGCCTCATTTTGCTCGTGATTTTCGTGATGGCATCCAACTTACTACTTATTCTGGTTCATCTGATGGGAATATCTTGGAAAATTGCTTCTCTAAGTTAGAGACCTATTTTCTTATGTATCCCAAGACTGAAAC
Source organism: Diphasiastrum complanatum (assembly GCA_029204225.1). Taxonomy (NCBI): domain Eukaryota; kingdom Viridiplantae; phylum Streptophyta; class Lycopodiopsida; order Lycopodiales; family Lycopodiaceae; genus Diphasiastrum; species Diphasiastrum complanatum. Next base: position 25,907,423 of record CM055110.1, read on the forward strand.
CCAGAAAGTGCAGTTGGCTACGTTACATTTAGATGCTTGAGCTCAGACTTGGTGAGCCTACTTTTCGGCATGATCTTCATATGGCTATGATTGACCTACAATGGTTGGTTCGCCAACGTGATCTGTTTCGTAGCCTTCGCCATACTAGTGATTTGACTGCTTATATTGATCAGTTTATTGAGCTTTCCTACCTTTTTACTGATCTTCATCCTACAAAGCTTATTTCACATTCTATTGCCGGTCTTAGAGACACCTTACAATATGATGTCTCATCTTTTCGGCCTCTTACTCTCTCAGATGCTGTCTCCTTGGCTACTACCTTGCAGGGGTATTTAGTTATTTAGGCTATCTTAAGTTTGTCTTAAGTTCAGTTGGACCCAATTTTGGTCATGTACTGACTCGTGGGTCCTTAGGGGTCTAATTTTGTTTAGGGCCCTATCGTGACTTTTGGGGGTGCCCTACATTTAGTAAGTGGTTAACCTTAGGGTTTGGTGGCATTTGGTCACATCCAGATAGAGTACTTAGATGCTCATTGTGTATTCCATTTTATACAGTTTGGCTCTCCATTGCTCTTGTTGCTGTTTTCTCTCTCTCTTTCTTAGAGTTGGGTGCCCAGCCTCTTCTCTCTTGTTTCTTGTGGAGATTGATTGATAACTAGATCTTGGTGACTTGTCTCTTGCTTTCCTACATGGTATCAGAGCTACCGGATCTGCAACAAGCTTGTTTGTTGGCGCCCTACCAGAAGAGGAGCTTCTCTGCTTTTTGTTGTGAAATTTCAGCATCTTGCTGATCTTTTCAAGTGGAGTTTGGATCAGCTTTTTTGTCTCTTTTCAGGTTGAAGGAGGGCGGCCATCAGAGATCTTGGAGGAGCAATTTTTGGCACCCAAAAATCAGAATCTCAAATCTGATTTTTATGCAACCAGTTTTTAGCAAGTTTTGTTTGGAGGAGGGCGCCCAAAAATCTGCAACTGATTTTTGGTTGTGGTGTCTCCTTATCTTGCTGTTTTTGTTTTCAGGTTTGCATTTGTGCAGGAGGGCGCCCAAAATTCAGCAAACCCTATTAAGGGTTAGGTCAACTTGTGGCTGGAAATTTGCAGATTTTTAGCAAGTAGTAGGGTGCTGTCAATAGCCCTATTGGAGTGTGTGTTGATCACACTATTTGGCTTCCTAATTGGGTTCTAGTGTAGGCTTCAATCGAAGCTAACCTAATTTTCAAGAAGCTGGTTTTTTTGTGCATAAAGACAGCCATCTATCCATTATCTTCTGGGCACTTTGGTTGCAAATTGAAAGATATCTTGTGCTCCTTTTTTCAGCTCTTTGTTTGCTGCAAATTTTTAAGTAGATTTGGTTGTGGAAAGGCTCTCTTTCCTATCTACTACAAGCTGAAATTTTGTTGGAGGTAATGGCTAAAGAATCGGAAGCTATCGGTTCTTTGTTTAGTGAAGATCGGTTGGATGGCACAAACTACTCCCTGTGGGGTTACATGATGAAGAATCTTCTCATAGCGAAAGGGCTGTGGGATTTGGTCAATGGTGATGAGGAAAGGCCTCCGTCTTTGGAACCTCCTACACCTCGTGGATCATCATCATCAACAACATCATCTTCTCCATCTTCGGAAGAACAAAAGAAGTGGGATAGAAGGGATGCACAAGCACATCCTATGGTTGCTCTTGCTGTGAAAAGATCTATCTTACCTCATATTAGGTCTTGTAAGACATCTAAAAGTGCGTGGGATACACTTTATACTATGTATAGAGTCAAAAATCCAGCAAGAGTGGTGTATCTCAGAAATCAGCTTTCTTTGTTGAAGATGCAAGAAGGGGATCAAGTGACCAATCACTTGACGAAGATCAAGGATCTTCGTGAGGAGCTTCTCAATATTGATGAGATAATTGAGGATGCTCAATTTGTTTCCATTACTCTCAACTCATTACCTTCATCTTATCTTCCATTTGTTTCATCTTTGAGTATCTCTCTTAGGGGACAGCAACTCTCCTTTGATGAACTTGTTGGGCTGCTTCTTCAAGAGGAGCAAACGAGGCAAAACTTTGCGGGTGACCCTCAACAAGATCAAGCTTTCTTCACGAAAGGCAAGGGCAAAGGCAAGTCAAAAGGAAAGGGGAAGCCTCCTTCCAAGGATGAGCAAAAGCCCGTTGGAGGTCAAGATGTCAACACTCAAAAGAAGAAAGGGAAGTGCCATTATTGCAAAAGGTATGGGCACTTCATCAAGGATTGTAAGAAGAAGCTTGCGAAAGAGGAGAATAAAGGAATTGATACTAGTGCTTCACTTGCTACTTTGGAGCAAGAGCTTGAAGCTAGTGGTGATCTCTTCAACCAAGACTATGCTTTTGTGTCTAATATTGCTTCTACTAGTACTACTACATCTATGAGGAATACAGATTCTGTTTTGCAAGTTGCTGATTTTCAGCCCATTGAATGGGTGATTGATAGTGGTGCTACTCGTCATATGACTTCTCGCAAAGAAACATTTACTAAATTAGTAAAAGTGCAAAATGGAAGTAAGGTACAATGTGCGGATGATGCATCTTATTCTATTCATGGAATTGGAATTGTAGCCATCATTTTGCCTAATGGTGAAGAAAAGTACATTAAGAATGTGCTTTATGTTCCGGGAATCAAGAAGAATCTTCTTTCGGTTTCAACTATGTTGAAGCAAGGACTAGTTGTTGAGTTCAAAGAAGATAAGTGTCTTGTCAAGGATCCTAAAAGATCACTCTTGATTATTGTTTCGGGAACGATGCATGATGGCTTATTCATTATGGATACCTATGAGCGACGAATTCCCTCTACATGTCTTATTGCTTCTACATCACAATCATTGGATTTGGCTGAATTGTGGCACGCAAGGTTTGGGCATCTCAACTTTGCAAGTTTGAAGAAGCTGAAGACATGTAATATGGTAGAAGACATTCCTACTATTGAGCAGCTGAAAGGGCATGTATGTGAGGGGTGCATACTTGGAAAGTTTCAAAGGAAACCTTTTCCAATTGATGGAACTATAAGGGTTCTTGATAAATTTGATTTGATTCATAGTGATGTTTGTGGTCCAACGAGGACCGAATCCATTGGAAAGTGCATCTATTTTGTGACTTTTATTGATGACTTTTTCCGTTTTACATGGATCTAACCTATGAAGGCTAAATCGGAAGTTTTTCAACGTTTCAAATATTTTCTAGCAATGGTGGAAAATCAGTTTGGGCATTCTTTAAAGACCCTACGCACCGATCGAGGAGGGGAATACATTAAGAATACGTTCGGTGCATTTCTTCGAAAAAAGCGAATTCTACATCAAATGACAACTCCCTATACGCCTCAACAAAATGGTGTTGCCGAGCGAAAGAATCGCACACTCATGGAGATGGCCCGTTGCATGCTCAAAGCAAAGGGGCTACCTCACAAGTTTGGGCTGAAGCGGTTATAACGGCAACATACATAAGCAATCGTTTTCCTACTAAAGCATTGAAAGTATTAACTCCTTATGAAGTTTGGTATGGAAAGAAGCCTACAATCTCTCACTTTCGCATTTTTGGTTGTACGGCTTATGCTTTTGTTCCGGATAAACTTCGTACAAAGCTTGAAGATAAAGGAGTTAAATGCATTTTTGTTGGCTATAGTAGTGAAAGCAAAGGCTATAGGCTGTTCAATTTGAGCACTAATAAGATTATTGTTAGTCGTTATGTGTATTTTGATGAAAAGAATTCATTGGATGAGGCCCCAACTCATATCTTGAAGGGGGACAGACAGCCCACATAGTGTGAATGTTGAAGTTTTTCTTAGATTTGGTACCATCTTCTATTGTTGGAGATAAGGGGCAGCAATCAACCAGTTTTGACCTGCCCAACACCTCATCAAGTTTGGAGCCTAATGTTCATCAAGAACGGCCCGTTGTTGCTCAAAATAAGCCTGCCGGAACTGTTGGACAGCAAGGACCAGTTTTGGAAGATCTTGGACAGCCAACTGCGGTGTTGGAAGATCTTGGACAACAAATTGTAAGAAGAGACATGGTTGTTGGACAGCCCCAAAACAGTCCCACGGTGGCTGTTGTCGCGTGCCTCTACAAAATCAGTGGACTATGCTGATTTTTCAGATTTTGCTCTTACATCTCATGGAGATGTTGCAGAAGAACCTGTTTTCTATGAGTAGGCCAAGGGAGTAAAATGTTGGGAGGATGCGATGCAAGATGAGTATGACTCACTTATGAAGAACCAGATTTGGGTTCTTGTTGATCTTCCTCATGGGAAGAAGGCAATTGGTTCTAAATGGGTATACAAAATCAAGTATAAGGCAGATGGTACCATTGAAAGGTACAAGGCAAGGCTCGTTGCCAAAGGCTATGCTCAGCAAAAGGGGATTGATTATGAGGAGACTTTTTCTCCTACTGCTCGGATGACTACCGTGAGGGTAGTAACCTCTTTGGCTGACCACTTTGGTTGCTGTTTGCGGCAACTTGACATAAAGACAGCATTCCTCAATGGTGATGTCAGTGAGGAAGTGTACCTTCAACAACCTGCTGGTTTTTTGGTTGAAGGTCAAGAAGATAAAGTTTGTCTTCTCAAGAAGGCACTTTATGGACTGAAGCAAGCTCCGAGGATGTGGTATCAAAAGATACATGCCTACTTTTGTGATCGAGGGTTTACTAATAGTCCTAGCGAATCTACTGTTTATGTCAAGCATACTTTAGATTATATCATCATTATTTTGCTTTATGTTGATGATATTATTATTACGGGAAGTAATGAGCAGCAGATTGATGCCGTAATACTTGATCTTGGTATGGTTTTTGAAACCTCAGATTTAGGCCTATTGCACTTTTATCTTGGTCTTGAATTTGTACAAGAAGGTGCTGGAATTTTCATCTCTCAAGAACGTTACATTGGGCAGATTTTGAAGCGGTTCAAGATGGAAGATTGCAAGCCGGTTGCTACACCTATGGAGACAGGTCTGAAATTAAGTAGTCAAGGTGATGGTGAATCATTTGACACTACTTTATATTGTCAAGCTATTGGCTGTCTCATTTACCTATGTAATTCAAGATCGGACATTTCTTATAGTGTCTCACTCATGAGTCAATTCATGCATGCCCCGATGACATCACATTGGAAAGCGTTGAAGAGGATCTTTCGATATCTTCAAGGAACAAGAAGTCATGGACTGGTTTTTCCTGCTTGTGATGATGCATGTTTGGTTGGTTTTAGTGACTCGGATTGGGGTGGAGATCAAGACACTAGACGCTCTACAAGTGGACATTGCTTTTTTTATGGTAATTCTGCAATTTCGTGGTCAAGTAAAAAGCAGCCCACTGTTGCTACTTCCTCTAGTGAGGCAGAATATAGAGCGATATTTTCAGTCACGACAGAGTGTTTATGGCTGAGAAGACTACTTGTTGACATGAAGTTTGGCGAGCCGTCAGCCACTCTTATCTTGAGTGATAGTCAAAGTGCTATTGCCATTGCACGGAATCCTGTTTTTCATGTGAGGACGAAGCACATCGAGATCCATTATCACTTTGTTCGGGAGAGACTTCATGATGGCGACATTTTACTTGAATATCGTCCTACGGAGGATAATATTGCGGACCTCTTCACTAAGGCGTTGCCTAGAGTCAGATTTGAAGCTTTATGCAAAGCTTTAAATTTGATACCACGTGTTGGTTTTGTTACATAGTGAAGATTTCAGTTTTTGCATTGTCATTTAAGGAGGGTGTTAGAAATAAATGACTATGCTGAAGTTAATCCATAGGTTACTTTGACCCAAAAGGTCGAGATTTGTGTAACCATGGGTATTTAGTTATTTAGGCCATCTTAAGTTTGTCTTAAGTTCAGTTGGACCTCATGTACTGACTCGTGGGTCCTTAGGGGTCTAATTTTGTTTAGGGGCCCTATCTTGACTTTTGGGGGTGCCCTACATTTAGTAAGTGGTTATTTTGCACCTCAGTCATCAGCTTTTGCTGACTATGGTGGTGATCCATTCCAGGCTCTCTCAGATGATATAGCCAGCTTTGCACAACAGGGCCTTATTCTACTAGCAGGAGATTTTAATGCTCGCACCAGCACCCGACATTGACAGAGTTTCATGCAGATAGTGATTTCCTACAGATTCAAGCTTTGGATGTGGGTTTGGACAGGACCTCTCAGGATGCAGATACCCCAGCTACATTTCGGAGAACAGTTGATCATTCTTTAGCCATTTTGAATGGCCTGTCTCGATGGTCGTCATCATCAGTTTTTACTTGCCATCCACACGGAGGTGGACACAACGTTGTTGACTATTTCATTGGCTCACCAGCCTTGATTCCATTTCTACATATTATGCACCCTATCATCACTCTCTATTGCTCCTATGTCCTGGCCATATTACTCTTGGTACTGTCACGACACCCCGTTCCATACGTCGCCATTGTCCTTCTTTCTCTCCACTTGGTCTCCCTACTTACACTTCCTCTCTAGCCACACTGCTCGACGATTTTCCCTTCTCATCTTCAATAGACCAACAAGCCGCCTTTTTATCTCAGTCGCTTCTTCGCTCAGCCAATACTGCCTATCCTCCAAAAACTTTCTCATGTCATAAACGCACTCACAATAGTTGGGATGATGATGAGTGCCTCTTTCTACACAAGCAGGTTGTTCACGCTCAAGGGTTTGGTGGCATTTGGTCGCATCCAGGTAGAGTACTTAGATGCTCATTGTGTATTCCATTTTATACAGTTTGGCTCTCCATTGCTCTTGTTGCTGTTTTCTCTCTCTCTCTTTCTTAGAGTTGGGTGCCCAGCCTCTTCTCTCTTGTTTCTTGTGGAGATTGATTGATAACTAGATCTTGGTGACTTGTCTCTTGCTTTCCTACATCTTCTACTGCCGTTCCTCCTGGTCCTCCTACCGTTGTTTTTTACCATGAGGCTCTTACTCCTGATGATTTTGATGTTTATATCCATATTCTTGATACTCCTGACCCACAATTTGTTGATGAGCCGGCTGACCCGCTTCCTGATGATCTTGCTTCCGTCGCTTGCCATGGACAACTTGCTTATGCTACTTGGGCTGGTGGGCGTCCTAGTCCTCGTTCTATTCGGTTACGCATTTTGGGGCGAGAGTATATTGCTTTGGTGGATACTGGTAGTACAGCCGAGATGTTCCCTTTGTCGCCATGATGTTGATCCTGAGTTGTTGCCATTCACCAGGTTCGCCTTCACCATAGTCGACGCTGCCGGCAAATTCAGTTTTTCTTGAGAGTGGGATGGTCGTCCTCTTGAGGAGGCCACTTGGGAGCCTATTGATGTGTTTTATCATACACCATTATTGGCAGATCAGGCTCGAGCCCTCATGACTTTAGTTCTCTCCTCTATTACAGATGTCATTGTAGATGTTCCCTCTGTTTCATGATTCGGCTAGCTATGACTATTCTTTATTGTCGTATTTGATTAGTACTTGCTTTACACAGTTATGATGCTTTTGGGATATCTGTTGTGACGACTTATGTCCTCTCCATCAGTATTTCCATGTTCTGTGGGCATGGTCTGTTCTCATAGACACAAAGGTGTGCTCGAATACACACTAGACCATGTGTGTAGCTAGCACAACAATAATTGCATGTCCCTTGTTTTGTGCCCAAGCTACCATATGCTGAAGAAACTGTGAAATGATCAAGTATGGGATCTTAAGATTTCAGCATGACTCCCAACTCCTAACTCCCAAGTTCTAACTCCTAAGTCCCAACTCCTAACTCCGTGCTCTTCTAGCTTCTAACTTCTAACACTCCTCTCACCTCTATTACCTAATAGTAGACTCTAACACTCCTAACAACTCTCCTGCCTAACACTAAATTCACACACGTCTATTTAATAACTCATCCTCCCCTATTCTCTCCTAACTCTTAACTTTTTCCTTCATTTACCTAATACTACTAAATACCTAACTCCTATTGTTATTTCTCTCTCCTTCTTCAAAGTTAATTTACCTAACATTAATAAGTTTCCCATCCTATTATCTCTCCAATAATCAAATACCCTCTTCTCTCTCCGTTCTTTTCTCCTCTCCTTATATTTTTCCTTTTCCTATTCTTTTTCCCTTCAAAAGAGGCGCAAAAAGCCCTATAAAAATCGCGACCTGATTTGAGATCCCACTGGAACAAAAAAATTTCCAATCCCGATTCTTTTCGGTTTGAATCGGGACCGAACGTTTCAACGATCAATCATGATTCATCAACCATCGAATCATGATTCAAAGAAACAATAAAATTTTGGTCAAAATAGACAAATCCTATTTTGATGCTGAGTCGATCTTTACATTCTTTTGTCACAAACTTCATGGCTCATAAATTAGATCTCTCTATTTGAAGATATCTCAATTTAATTTTTTTGTCTTAAAGAGTGCTTACATGATAGAGGACAGCCATCTACGGTCATTGATGCCAAGGTTTGAAGGTGATTTTGCCTTTTTACACCCTATATTGATTGTTGATACTTACATCAGTATTGGATGTAGCCTATATTGATATCAAGTGTCTATTGTTTGGACGTATTCTCACACTTTTATTGCTTATTTTTTTTGCAGGCTGATTTTAACAACATATGTGGAGATCTTTTTATTCTCATCTAGTGCCTATTTTTTGGAGGGTTTGTACTATAATCTTGCTTCATATACACCTGCTGACTTTTTCAGCATACATGTCTCACGTTTATAGCAGTCATTTTAAATCAGCCTATTAGCGTTTTTGTGTAGACTGAGATCTACTTGGGTTGATGACAATAGTCTACTACCTTTAACAACTTCCTAACACATACTTGCTCACTAGTTGTATTGAAACCTCCTTGTTACATTTCTTACTCAGTATCATCCACTATCTACAACAGGCCTAGCTATGACCACATTCTTTCTTATGTTTATGTCATTAGTGGCAGATTTGGCATTATATGGGGATCATTGTACTACATATAATTATGTACTAAGAGATTAGTTTGATGCACTAGAGAGGTTTATTGCCATGTATTACTTGAGTGATGTCCCTGTTGCTCATATTGCTTACAACATTTTTGATTGGTGGGAAACCTATCAATATCATCTCATGCAATACCGTTTGAGACCTTGTCAGAGGATTTATGTGGTTCATAAGATATTTCAAATGTTGTTGAAGATTAGGATATATTTTCTAAGCCACAGATAGACGATGTCTCATATGCTCTAGAGGTTCTAGATCAAGGTTTCTCCTCTGTGAAATGTGCATATGAGGTAACAGATTTGCATACATGTGATGGGCCACAAGCTGTTACAAATGAGTCAGAAGATGGTGGATAAGTCACAACAATGGAAGATGCATTTAATGAGATAGAGCATGACTTAGAGGAGACATGCCACTTCAGATGAGGTAAGTTTAGATGGGCCGTTACATCATTCTTCCTGCTGTATTCTTGCTACTATCCTATGTAAAATTCAGTAAAGCCTCTAGATGTATAACGTGAGTTGCATACTATCATGGTGGGGACAATTTTTGCTTTAGAGAAGGATCATATGATGGTGTTTATATTTAACTGGTTGCGGTATCACCTATTGAGTATGTTGCCATGCATGCACATCTAGAACAATCACATGAGGTGCTAATCTTTGTAGAAGGACCATATGATTTTCCATTGCCACCACTTACATGTATATGAGCGAGAGTCATACACATGTATAGAGTTGGATGTAGTGTTAGAATAATAAATGTAAATGATGTAGAAGCCATAGGTTACTATGACCCAAAAGGTCGAGATCTGTGTAACCATGGCCATTTATATTTTAGGCCCAAGTTAGTATGAAACTAACTTGTAAGGACTCGTGGGTCCACTAGGGGCCTATACATGTAAATTAAGTACCTAGTTATTTGGGGTACTTAATTATTTTATGTAACTTATGGTAGCTAGATAGCCATTAGTCAAGTTATTGGACAACCAACAGTCATGAAGGTAGATAGCCATCTTGGACTACTTATATGTAGCCATTCATTTGTATGAGACACACTTTTGTTAAGCAATCTACTGTTCATATTGGCTGTCCACAAGTTTCTACAAGAGGGTCATCTAACCAACTCTCTCTTCTCTTTGAGAATACTTTGTGTTAATGAATAGTCTTGATTATGGATTCCTACATGGTATCACAGCCATTTTTTAGAATTGATTGCTTGCTGGAGGGCACCCAATAGGTAGCCACATTTCTCCTCTTTTGGTTCATAAAAATCAGAATTTTTCTGATTTTTGTGGAGAGAGAACTGTTTGGCTCCTTGTTTTTTGTGCAGGAAATTGCAGGGAAAAGCTTGGAACCTCCACTCATTTGGGAGCCAGTAGTAGGGCGCCCATGCTCAACTAGTTTTCATGTGATTGAAATCAGATTACATGCTTCAAATTTCAGATTTTCTTCTTGGAGGAGGGCACCCATCTACCTTGAAGACAAATGTGTTTTTGACACATTTTTACTGGCTGAAATTTTTCTGTTTTTGAGCCTGGAAGAAGGTCCTACCATCTGCTCCATCAGCACATTGAGTGCACACCATTTTACCACAAAAGTTCTGGTTGTGGTTTTGGCTTCATTGGAAGCCTGCATATTAGTTAGTATTCTGTTATTTCAGCAGAATACAGCCACCTATATCTTCTTGTGAATGAGCTATTGCATGTGCTGTATTGCAATCTATAGTGCTCATTAATTCAGCCTTTGATCTTGATGATTTTTTAGTAGATTTTGGCCTGGAATCTGTTTTTCCCATCTACTATTAGCTGAATTTTCAGAAATGGCTAAAGAATCTGAATCTATAGGTTCTTTGTTCAATGAAGATAGGTTGGATGGAACTAATTTCTCTTGTGGTGCTACATGATCAAAAACCTCCTTATTGCTAAAGGTTTGTTTGAAGTTGTAAGTGGTGATGAAGAGGCGACCTAGTTTGGCACCTACTACACCGTCAAGAGCTACTTCTTCAACATATGTGGAGGTGTCTTCCGAAGAACAAAAGAAGTGGGATCGACGTGACGCACAAGCACATTCGGTCATAGCGCTATCCGTGAAAAGATCAATCCTACCTCACATTTGATCATGCAAGACTGCCAAGAGTGCTTGGGAAGTACTTGCCAAGATGTTCCAAGTGAAGAATACGGCGAAAGCGCTTTTTCTACGTAATCAACTCTCAACATTGAAGATGCAAGCGGGTGATACGCTTTCAAATCACTTAATGAAGATCAAGGATCTTCGTGAAGAGCTTCGTAGCATTGAAGAAATTGTCGAGAACTCTCAATTTGTTTCAATTACTCTTAATTCACTTCCTCATTCCTATCTTCCATTTGTGTCTACTTTAAGCATATCTCTTAGGGGACATCAAATCTCCTTTGAAGAGCTTGTTGGCTTACTTCTCCAAGAAGAGCAAACAAGGATTAATTTTGGTGAACAGGAAGATCAAGCCTTCTTCACCAAAAGCAAAGGCAAGGGCAAGTGGAAAGGTAAGCCTTCTTCTTCCGAGGATAAAAAATCCAAGGAAGGCCAAGATCAAGGATCCAAAAAGAAGGTAAGTGCCATTATTGTAAAAAGTTTGGGCACCACATAAAGGAATGTAGGAAGAAGCTTACTAAGGATAAAGAGAAAGGTATTGATACAAATACAGCCATGATTTCGTTAGAACATCAAAAGGAGGATGATTCTTTCAATAGTGATTTTGCTTTTGTCACTAACAATCTCATTTCTAATCAAAATGAGATTTCTACCACTTCTCGACTTGCTGGTTTTTCAGTAGAAAACAACACTACTTCAGCTTTGCAGGTTGCTGTTTTTTTTTCCATTGATTGGGTGATTGATAGGAGAGCTACACGCCATTTGACTCACCATAGAGACGTCTTCACAAAGCTTATGAAAATCAAGGATGGAAGCAAGGTTCAAGGTGTTGACAACACCTCCTATCCAATTGAAGGCATTGGATCTATACCACTCATTCTTCCCAATGGAGAAGAAAAGTACATTCAAAATGTACTTTATGTTCTTAAAGAAAAATCTCATTTCGGTCTCTACAATCATGAATCAAGGATTGATTGTAGAATTTAAAGAAGACAAATGTCTTATAAAAGACCCAAAGAGATCACTTTTAATTGTTGCTTCGGGAACATTGCGAGGAGGTTTGTTTTTGTTGGATATTTATGAACCTAAAGCTTTGACATCCTTTGGTCTTGTTGCTACTAATTCACATGCATTGGAGTTGGCTAAACTATGGCATGCGAGGTACGGGCACCTCAATTTTGGAAGTTTGAATATGTTGAAGGAATTCAACATGGTGGAAGGCATTCCAAATATGGAGCATCCCGAAGGACATGTATGCGAAGGATGCATACTTGATTTTCTAGCTATGATAGAAAATCAATTTGGGCATACTTTGAAGATACTACGTACCGACCGAGGAGGGGAATACATTAAAAGTACGTTCGGCACGTTTCTTCAAAGCAAAGGCATTCTACATCAAATGACTACACCTTACACACCGCAACAAAATGGTGTTGCCGATAGGAAAAATTGCACAATCATGGAGATGGCTCGTTGCATGCTTAGGGTAAAGGGCGTTCCCCACAAGTTTTGGGCTGAAGCGGTTATTACGGCGGCATACATTAGTAATTGGTGTCCGACTAAAGCCTTGAAGATTTTGACTCCTTATGAAGTTTGGTATGATTTGGTATCACCATCTAATGTTGAAAAGGAGGGACTGCCATCATCCTCTAATGGACAGCCCATTGGTTCTTCAAGCGAACAACCCATAATTCATCAAGAGGAGCAGATCTATGAAGAGGAACGATCTGTTGAAAACTTTGGACAACATAGTCCAATTTCAGAGCACTTTGGACAGCAAAGTGTTGACAGTTCAGATCACTTTGGACAGCAAAGCGTTGATCAAAGTAAGGTTGTTGGACAGCCTAAACCAGTCCCTAAATGGCTGTTGTAGACTTTGCAGGACAACAAAGTGAACCGCTTCTATGAAGGGAAGACTCGTGCCTCATCTAAATCAGTAGAATATGCTGATTTTTCTGATTTTGCTCTTACATCTATTGAGGATAGTGCAGTAGAACCTGTTTTTTATGAGCAGGCCAGAGGAGTAAAATGTTGGGAGGACGCGATGAAAGAGGAGTATGACTCACTCATAAAGAACCAAACATGGGTTCTTGTTGATCTTCCACATGGAAAGAAAGCAATTGGCTGTAAATGGGTTTATAAGATCAAGTACAAGTCCGATTGTACTGTTGAAAGGTACAAGGCAAGACTTGTTGCCAAAGGTTATGCGCAAAAGGAGGGCATTGATTATGAGGAAACTTTTGCACCTACCGCACGAATAACTACCGTAAGGATAGTCACTGCTTTGGTTGCCCATCATGGTTGGCGTATGCACCAACTTGACATAAAGACAGCCTTTTTCAATGGTGATCTTAATGAGGAAGTTTACCTTCAGCAACCTGCTGGTTTTTTGGTTGCAGGTCAAGAAGACAAAGTGTGTCTTCTCAAGAAGGCTCTCTATGGACTAAAACAAGCCCCAAGGATGTGGTATCAAAAGATACACACATACTTTTGTGATCGTGAGTTTTCTAACAGTCCTAGTGAATCTACGCTTTATGTCATGCATACATCTGAGTTTATCATCATCATTTTGCTATATGTTGATGATATTATCATTACGGGTAGTAATGAACAATATATTGCAGTCGTAAAATCTGATCTTGCTTCAGTTTATGATACATCAGATTTAGGCCAATTGCATTTCTACCTTGGTCTTGAGTTTTTGCAAGGAAAGGTTGGAATCTTCATTACCCAACAGTGGTACATTAAGCAGATTTTGAAGATTGCAAGCCGGTTGCTACACCAATTGAGACGGGCCTGAAGTTAAGGAATCAAAGTGGTGGTGAACCATTTGATACTACACTATATTGTCAAGTGGTTGGAAGTCTCATTTACTTATGCAACTCAAGACCAGACATATCTTATAGTGTTTCGCTCATGAGTCAATTCATGCATGCTCCGTTGACATTACATTGGAAAGCATTGAAGAGGATCCTTCAATATCTTCAAGGAAGTAAAACACTTGGTCTGTTTTATCTTTCTAGTGATGATGCATGTTTGGCTGGTTTTTGTGACTCGGATTGGGGTGGAGATCAAGACACTAGACGCTCTACTAGTGGTCATTGCTTTTTCATTGGGAATTCTGTAGTTTCTTGGCTAAGCAAGAAGCAGCCCATCGTTGCTACATCCTCAAGTGAAGCAGAATATAGAGCAACGTTTTCAGCCACTACGGAGTGTATATGGCTGAGACAATTACTTGTCGATATGAAGCATGGCCAGCCCTCAGCTACTCTCCTATTTACGGATAGTCAAAGTGCTATTGCCATTGCACGAAATCCAGTATTTCATGCAAGAACAAAGCATATCGAGATCCACTATCACTTTGTTCGGGAGAAGCTTCATAATGGCGACATCACACTTGAATATTGTCCCACGGATGATAATATTGCAGATGTGTTCACTAAGGCATTACCTAGAGTTCGATTTAAAGCTCTTTGTGAAGCTTTAAATTTAAAGCAACATGCTGATTTTCTTAGTGAATACATGTCATTTCTACATGTCATTTTCATTTAAGGAGGGTGTTAGAATAATAAATGTAAATGATGTAGAAGCCATAGGTTACTATGACCCAAAAGGTCGAGATCTGCGTAACCATGGTCATTTATATTTTAGGCCCAAGTTAGTATGAAACTAACTTGTAGGGACTCGTGGGTCCACTAGGGGCCTATACATGTGAATTAAGTACCTAACTTGTTATTTGGGGTACTTAATTATTTTATGTAACTTATGGTAGCTAGATAGCCATTATTCAAGTTATTGGACAGCCAACAGTCATGAAGGTAGATAGCCATCTTGGATTATATGTAGCCATTCATGTGTATGAGACACACTTTTGTTAAGCAATCTACTGTTCATATTGGCTGTCCACAAGTTTCTACAAGAGGGTCATCTAACCATCTCTCTCTTCTCTTTGAGAATACTTTGTGTTAATGAATAGTCTTGATTCTGGATTCCTACATGTAGTACATGATGATATATTATAGATGGTAAGAGGCTATAGATCCAAAGCAATTGGAGGAGGTTGTTCGAATTGAGGTGCATTTTGGACCACATTATCATTTTTGATCTTTGTATTGGTGCGTTTGATGCATATCAATTCTATGATTCACATCCCTGTATAGTTCCAATACAGCCTCGATTCTATTTTTCTAGCATGGCACGAATTTACGTTCTTTTGAATTTTGCTATCCATGCTAGTATTCTAGAGGTGTTGAGGCAAATAATTATGTAGCTTTATAGATCCTGTTTGGATTTGTTTTCTATAAATTATTCGGGGTACTATGGCTCCTTTTGCATTCGCAAATGTACTTTTCTAATGTTTCAACATGTGGGATCGGCTTAGGAGCATTGGGCACATGTTCATGGGCACATGTTCAATGCGGTTGGCAATGGTTTTCATGGGACTCACTTTCTGAGTTCCTCCTCTCTACTTTATGCAATTCTTGGTCCACACAACTAGCCTAGGATGTATTTGCTCATGCTCTTTTTGCTATTTCTTGACACACTTGGTCTTTACAAACAACTTGGGACATGATACCTGTCCACCTCAATTGTTACATGTAGCTACTTGGCGGCATGCTTGGTTGATACAACTTGTTTGGGACTTTGGTATATCTCTATCTCCTCTATTACTTTTTGCTACTTGGCGTGCTTGGTTGATGTACATAGCTTGGAATGTTTACCTTTATTTGGTGCAACAAAGACATGGTGGCCATTTTTATATGATATGTCATTGGGTAGGTTTTCTTGGACTATATCTTATGAATCCTTTGCTGTGTCTGCTTCTAGGTATTCATGGTTCTTTTGAAAAGCTTGGGTTTTTTCAATTTTTGAGGCCATTCAACAGTCTTGGTCACTATGTATAACCTAGGCTCCATTGTTTTCCACTTATCTCTAGTCTAACATATGGCATTATTTGCCGATTTGGTGAGCGGGTCTCTTCACATTGCTCTTTGGACTTTGTGAATTTCACCTTCATATGAGGTCTCTAGAGCATTTGTTTTTATTCAGGTGCTTGCTATTATTATAAGGGATTCACTATAGTAGTTTTTTGAATGAGATGATAGTTCTAGCTAGGTCTATTCTCTCTCACACCTTTTAGGCTCCTTAGTATTCTTTTGTCGTGAGGGGTCTACTTACATGAGGATTACATATACAGAGATGACCTATTTGTTTCAGCCATGAATGTCCATTCAGATATCCAATATTATGGTTCAGGTGTGGTTTTTATGGGATCTTTCCTCAAGATCATTTGTTGCAGCTACTTCTAGGCATTTGTGGTCTATTTGGATCACTTGGGCTCTTTTTGCATGCTAGTTCCTTTAGTCTTCTATGGTTTCTAGCATACTCTTTAGGTGGCAAGCTTAGACTATTAGATTGGGCTTGGGTAGTCGACACTTGCCACTTGGCAGTCCCCTGATGCATAGGCAATCGAGTAGGTTGACATGTGTCACTCATACACTGGAGCGAGTGTCCCAGTGAGCATGTGACACGTGTCATGTTTGACCGGTCAACCCTGACATGTGTCACTCATTCACTGGACCAAGTGCCCCAGTGAGCATATGGCACATGTTCTTTTGACTAGTCAACTCCTACTTTTTAGGAGGTCAGTCCAGCCACTCCTATTAAACGACCCAGTACCCCATGCCAAAGCTAAGCACGACTCTCTGAGGTCCAATGCCAACTAATTACAGTTTATATACAAATTACTTACAAAGGTCACCACAGGCCGATGACTTAGCTATTTCAGTAATTACAATAATTACAAAATGTACATTTGTCTATGAAAATTGTAAATAACCGGGACAGGGAGTATAGGTAGCATGCCCTTCATGAACTCTAAGTTAGTGATATCTTTTTTTCAAACAACTTTGCTAAAACAATAGTACTGTACCATACCCAATATGCGGAATAGGATATCGATGCTTGACAAACTCCTTGAACATTGGGCATCCCATACCGTCCTTTGCTCCTTGGGAGTTCAAGTGTCGATAAGCCCACACACATACGCCATGACCTGTCTGTTGGTCTCGATCCCTAAGTAAGTCAATTTGTTCGTTCCATATGTTACTTTTGCAACCAGCAGTAAACATATCAAACAAAAACAAAAGCACATATACTTTACAATGAACCCCCTCATACTAAGTTGCCATGATCAAAGGTCCTAGAGGCACATCGGGCTCACCTTTTTGTGAATGGATTCTACCATCGTGCTGGAACTCATACACATGAGTACCTCAAGCGATGTAGAGCTTCCATGCTACATGCCAATATATTCCCAGTACCACATCAAAACACGCCAAACACATTATCTTTATATCCAACTTCTTAACCTAAGTTTGAATGGTTAATGGCATACCCACAACCCTGAAACCTCCCCCAACAATACCCTTTCCATTAGCCCTCACGACTGTGTACTAGTACAAGGATGGTTGTGTGCTTAGTCAACCTTTCAATCAATGTCAAGTACGTTATGGGAGGACCTAGTATAGGCTCTAATAGATGTCTTGTTTTGAGAAGAAGGTATGTGAGAGCCTATACTCCTTGTCCCGGTTATTTATAGGTTTCATAGACAGATGTACATTTTGTAATTACTATAATCATTGAAATGGCTAAGTCATCGGCCTGTGGTGACCTTTGTAAGTAATTTGTATATAAACTGTAATTAGTTGGCATTGGACCTTAGAGAGTCGTGCTTAGCTACTGGGTCATTTATTAGGAGTGGCTGGACTGGCCTCCTAAAAAGTAGGAGTTGACTAGTCAAAGGGATACGTGTCATATGCTCACTGGGACACTTGGTCTAGTGAATGAGTGACACATGTTAGGGTTGACCGGTCAAACATGACCCATGTCACATGCTCACTGGAACACTCGATCCAGTGTATGAGTGACACATGTCAACCTACTCGCTTGCCTATGTGTCAGGGGTCCACGTTCGAAACATTATCAGCTTTTTTTGATGATGGTATTAAATTGTGCACATCACTATGCTCTGCAATTCTCATAGAAATGCCTTTAAAGTTCATTGGGTTCTTGGTCGATATAACTAGTGTGGTACATAACTACATTCTTCCTGGTAGAAGCATTGATGACGACTTACAGAAAGACATTTTCTTTGGGCATTTGTGGTTTATCCATGTAGCTTGGCAGATTTTAAATCAATAATCAACATGTCTTTCATGGTGCAGCTTTCAAGACATTTATACTTTTGTAAAAATTTCACAGGCAACATATGGATTTTATTTGTTCAGTTCATAGGTCCTGCGGTACTGTACCGCGGATCCTGGTACCGTGGGACCATACTGGTACCGCGGTACTGTACCGGTCCCGTGGTACCAATTTTTTTTTTACGAAAATAACACGGGAAAAAAATTGAATTTTTTTTTTTATTATGGTACTGCGGATCCCAGGGCGGTACCGTACCGGCGGTACCACGTTATGATACCGGCGGTACCACGTTATGGTACCGGCGGTACCACAGGGCACTATGGTTCAGTTATATAAGATCAACACGCTACGATAACAATTTAGCATATGAGCTTTTGCAAATTTCTATTCTGCAGCGTTTACATTAGCTACATTTTACCATGTATTGGCTCCTTTCAGGCCCAAGACATCTATTTTAGTTACTAAAATAGTTTCTATGCCCACATTGAGGGTGGTAATTTAAAAAGTAGGGTGGAGAGTCAAAGATTTTTTTGATTTATCTTACAATGCTAACTGATCCCCAAGTCAATACCTTATTATTAATCGCATCCATTGAGTTCTGGGCCCTGAGCACATTCAAATAGTTCTAGGAGTCTGGAGTCTGGATAAGGTTGGAGGACCTGAGCTATAATCTTAAGAGTAGTTCCTTGTGAGGTTGCTTGAGGGCATCCAGACTAGTATAAATACGACTTCTACTAGTCACGACTCACTCTACAGCTTAAGATTTTGACGTTTATGAATTGCTTTGTAGAAAATGCTTAGTAGGGCATGTTTGTAGGACATGTTCCTGGTGTCATGTTGGTTGTATGGTGTTCTTTGTAGGAGATACTGTTTCATCAGCATTTCATTGTCTATTGTTCTTAATGTGTGTTTATAAAGTATGAAGCACTCTGATATTGAGATTCTGAAATCCACTTTGTATGTGTCACAGATTCTCAAACATTTGCGTTCGGATTATCTTAACATCGCCTATGTTCTGATCCTGCTGCCCGAGACCTTCAAGAAGTTCCAATAACATCATTATCCGCAGAAAGCCTCATAGCTTCAAGATCTCTTTTATGCTTCATGTAGATCAAGCTTCTCTCATCTTCCTCCATGTAGAAGTTTCTGTCTGCTCCCTGCAAAGGTTCTAGGCTATCAATAATAAGCTTTTCTGAACCTGCTTTCAAATATGCAATACTCTGCAGCTAAGTAGTATTGCACAGACAATCAGGCACATGTTTATAGTTGGGTCCATGTTCGATAGTGAGAGGGGAGAGATTTCATTCGAAAGGTGGCCTTACCATGATATCAAACTTATGCACAACATCTGGGGATGTCTCTGTCATTACTGTCATTTTGGTGACAATGGATAAATGCTTGATCATTTTCATAATAGCCACTCGTGGACATTTGGTGGCATTATCAGTGGAATGCATGTGTGATATATCAAGAAGGATCTGTATTGAAATGCAAGGACTTTGCATTTCACCAGCTACATTTTATTGGGCTATAACAATAGACCTACTCATTTAGGAACAATGTTTAGTGTTACCTTCACAAGTTCCTCCATTCCCGAAAAATTATTGAGATTGTTTTCGATGGCTACATCTTCCCAAGCAAGTTAATATCAGAAAACAGGATGGAGAGACACTAAATAAAGGGAAACCACAGTTTTCTAGTTAGATACATTTTCATGTTGGTAAGAAGGTTTGGGGTGTTAAGATTCTCTAGATGCTTATGCTGAAGCCTGACATAAAGGATGTGGCCCTTAACCACAAAAATATTATAATATTCTCTAGATCATAAAATGAAGCCTTACTTGACAGGGCCTGCAAGGCTAACATTGGTGTACTTGGAAGTTGCGTCTCCACTTTCCCTTTGTGAAGAAAGCTCCTTCTGACATCGGATGCTTGATTCCCTTGTCGTCACATCACTATTTGATCCTCCTTGGTTGCCAAGGCACTTTGCAAATCTTTCAAGGCGGGTACCTCCTTATGGATGGCAAAATTTTCATATCCCTGTTGAAGACCATCTAGGAGTATTTGTACAAGTTCCTTCTCTTTGATAGCTTCACCTATACGATCTAGCTCACCATTATAACTCTCGATTCTAAGTATAACTTTGATTGATTTGGGTCCTCATGATATATTAAATGGGTTCATATTAGAAAAATGAATGTTCCTGATGATGTGTCACAACATGATATGCTTGAATTGTTAGGCTCTGAGTAGCAGGTCTGAGCTCTTAAGATATGAAATTTGGAGGCACAATGACATGTAATATGAAATTTCTAGTCATCTCAGGTTCAATAGACCACAAAAATTGGTTCCTGATTTAAAACAGCAAATCATTATGTAACATTGGAAAAAATTTGAACTCGTCAACTATTGAATGCGTTTTTCTAGGCTTCATATCAGAACTTTTAATGTTGTAAACATGTGAATTGACATTATTTGCAGCACTAAACCTTTAACTTAGCCTGTTTTATTAGAATTGTTGAGTCTTGACTGTGCTGGTATGTAAAGTCTTTCCAGTTCTTGTT
Organism: Diphasiastrum complanatum; assembly: GCA_029204225.1. Classification (NCBI taxonomy): domain Eukaryota; kingdom Viridiplantae; phylum Streptophyta; class Lycopodiopsida; order Lycopodiales; family Lycopodiaceae; genus Diphasiastrum; species Diphasiastrum complanatum. The sequence goes on from CM055110.1 coordinate 25,928,273, forward strand.
ATTTTCATTTGTGTCATGCTTGTTAGGTTGTGGCCTTTTTGAGGGACTCTATCAGAGTATATAACTTTTCTTTTTAGACTTTTGCATCCAGATGCTTCAAGCTTTGTATTCTATGACTTCAGGTAATACAGGGAATTTACCACTGGTATTAGTCCCTGCTACTTGTGCTGAAGCTAATAATCCTTTTGGAAGTCCTGATGAATGCAACTCAAATGGAGTGGCCTATGTTTCATTTGGTTTGTCAGTAAGATTGCCCTATCACATGTTTTCATGTTGCTTGCTATCAGTCATATCAAGTAGTCCAAAGCATTTATTGTTTTCCGTCTAACTGAAGGTTCTTCAGATATTCATGATGGTTGCCACATGAATAATGAGGGTCATCCTTTTTATGAGATCTTGCCTTTTGCAGAACTAGTGTATGGACTTTGTTGATGTTTTATTCCAGCATGTTCTTCATTTGAGGAAGATTGATTCAAAGCAGTAAGGTAGGTTGGAGATTGCTTGCGGGCTAGTACGTAATTCCTATCATTCTTATACTTCTCTTTTTGAAGCAGATGTCAATCCTATTGACATGGAGTTTGGTATTCAATCTCCTTCGACCACCTCCGAGTGAGAGCTACAAAGAGCACACTGTTGATCAGAGTGCAGGCAGGGATCTTAGTGTTTTAGCCAATTCCAAACTGGAACAAAGTGTTCAATTATTACCACAGGAAAAGTCTTCTTTGGCAGCTTTTGAAACTTCACATGTTGGATATACAATTGGAATAGAGGTGATATATTTTTCAGGTGTATGCTAGAGTGACTTGGTCTTTGCGTCATCATTCATAGAATTATAGTTAGGTCAGAAGAGACCTTTGCTACTGTAACTCTCTTCTTTTGGAGATGTCAATTCAGAACCACTTTTCAGTTCTGAAGAATCTTCTCCTTGTAAAATGTTAACAAACATGGTGCCTTTTCATTGTAGCATTAAAATTACAAGTTCTCGTAGGTGTAGGTGAAATATATGAGGTCAAACAGAGAGACATTTTATCTAAGAAAGAAAGAATAAGTGAGAGTTATGCATCTAAAATCAAGAATCTGAAGTTGTTAGGTTGAGGCTTGTCATTATGACGAGCGTCATAAACAGAATTTCAATCAGGCAACTTGTATTCCTTAGTAGTATATTTCCAATCAAACCTAGAGATTAAGTAGTCCAAGAATGCCATGTGTACAGTAGCTTTTGGTGTCCAAGAATGCCATGTGTACAGACAGTAGCTTTTGGTGCTTTAACCATCTTTTAAAGGCTGTTAAATTTTCTGTTAAATTGTATCAACAATTTTTTAAAATGGAGAGCATATCTACTGCAAATATTTTCAAAAAATGATTATGCATTCAAGAAACATTTTATGAAAAAGTAGTCAGGAAGCAAATTTTTGTGCCATGTTACAACATTGTAGTGATTGTGGAGCTTGTTATAACAAATGCAGGCCCAAGGAAGTTGCTCAGCCTCAGAGGACACTAGAACTCTGCATGAACTTAATTTCTTTATTCTGTTTCAGAAGATGGCTGACAAACTTTACCTTCAATACATATTTACACCTCCGACAACTGCTGCTGTAAAATTTCACTTGTACATGCTAAGTCAAAACTCTCTAAATAATGGCTTATTTGGCTGAATGTCATGACTATTAATGAATACAAAAGAGCTTAGATTCCTCATAGATTCATGTTATAAAAATAGTGGGAGCATTTCTGCAGAGTGCTGCATTTTTAAGAGATTTGATCACAAACAGGTCCAATAAGACAAGTGTAATGATGTGACTAGATGACAAGATTTAACATTTGGAAAATGCAATGGTGATGCAGGTTATAGCTATTATAATTGCAGTGTCACCTCCAGTTAAAGGATTGCTTTATGGACAATATGCTCCACTTCGTTTTGTTGCAGATGCAATTACCCTTCTAGGGTATGTTATAATAGACAATTTTGATGATTACAAATTCATGACTTGCATGATCTAGTTTCAAACAGGCCTACTTTATAGCATGCAGGCGCAAATGAAATTATGAATCTAAGTTGCTATGTTGAGGCCTTTAAATATGAGAAGAGATATTGCTAGCTATTCTTCTGAGGTAGCTTGAGAGATCTACAAGGTGGTGAAGAGATAGGCCTTCTTTTAGCTTGTAAGAAAGTTTGGGGCTCTTTGTAAGAGGTCAAATATGTGCTGACATTATGATAGCCAAGGAATGGTTTGGTTGGTTCACTACAGCAGTATTCAGTGTTTGCTCAAGCAACATTCTTTTTCTTGTGTTTGAAACAGTCATGAAATGGTGTTCAAAAAATATACGCAGGTTTTGGATATCCAGTAATGCTGATTTTCCTGTTTTATTTGTTTCGGTGTTTACAGAAATGCAACAATTCCCTCAATGAATCTTTTACTGGGTGGTAATCTCACGCAAGGTACTTAACAGAGATAAATAAATCTCACGTATGTTTTGCAAACCTTGTCACTTGTTTTGAGCTTTTGCTTAAAATAAAGTAAACTTCTAACTAATTTAACTTGTTTCCAGGGTCACATTCTTCCAATTTGAAAATCAGCATCATAGTTGGAGTTGTTCTCACACGACTTGTTATACTGCCATCCATTGGAATTTTGGTGATAAAGGTGGTCTCACTGACAGGAATACTACCTCCAGATCCATTATTCACTTTCGTGTTGCTGCTACAATTTACAATGCCCACTGCTATCAATATTGGTAACTTGTACCTATCTTTTTCCAGTTTTTGGACAATACAAAAAGATTTTAGATATTAGTTTGGTTCCTAGGTATTTTCAGACAATAGATAACTTGTCACCAGTGTACAAATGATTTGCTCTTTTGCCTTTTCCATTATTTCAGGCAAAAGTTTTTACTGCCTATTGAATTCATGTTTTATTTTACTCATTTCAAGCTGAATTTATTTAGACTACGTGAGACTGAGGTTCTGTCTTCAAAGGAGCTATTATGTTCAGAAACATTCTCTATATCCCATTTCTTTTGTGAGTAGAGCGCTGATCCACAAAAGAGGTTTCAGTCTTTTTCTAATAATATGCAATGTGATCAAGCAAAAGCCTCATAAGACTTTCATATTGCTGGCAAGCGTTTTGACTTTCTTGTTCACCTTCAAAACATATATTATCCTAGTTGTTATTCCGTTTTCAAATTCCTGAACCACTCATTTCTTTGAAATGCGAGTGACGCCATGACACTTCTTAATTACTCTATGGAATCTCCCAATTGCCTTTATACAAGACTTGGTATGTAAGAACACATCCACTGAAAAGCATGCAAAAATAATAAAGTAGAACAATTAATAGGAGATGGAATATCAATCTGTAACTAAAATATCAACTCAATCACGAATATACTGGTTTGCAAGGCCTCCTATGAAGGAACATTGCCAGCAATTTCTGCTTGAAGAAGCTCAATCTCTATACTAGCATCGTGAGAGGAGATAATGCCATTCATATTAAATAGGACACATGGGGTTAGTCGACTAGTACATTTGGGGGGACTACATAATTAATCAAGGCCAAGTAATCATTTAATGTTCCAATTACATGTCCATAACTTTCTTCTACTATAGAAACACTGTCATGGATGGTTGACAAAATTATAAAATGAAAAGTTAACTTATAAATTCAAATGATGAAGGTCCCACAAATTGTAATTGCCAAAGAAACGATATAATTGAATATATTATTGAAGGTGCCACAAAAAGTGGTGACTTGGTTAGGACTCCTAATGTCCCATTTACATCTCCGTAACTTTCCTTTATTATAGCAACAATGTCATGCGTGTTTGACAAAAATATGAAATGAAAAGACGACTTAAAAATTCAAATGACGAAGGGCCCACAAATTGTCATTGCCAAAGAAAAGACATAATTGGGCATATTGAAGAAGATGCCACAAAAAGTGGTGACTTGGTTAGGACTTTCTTTCCTCTATTTGTGGTGATGATTTCGACTCTAATCCAACAGACACATGAGAACATATAAGAGGTGTTTGTAGTAAACATGTCAAAGTGGTGGAAACACCATATGCAAGAAAAGAACACAAATCTAAGCTTTTTATTTGTCAAAAAAAAAACTAGGAACAAATGGAGAAAATGTAGCAATGCAAGGTGTACAAATGCTATGCTCAACAATGGTAGACATAAAAGAGATAATCATTGAAGGAAAGTGTACTCTAGAGATAGAAATTGCTACCCATATGGTTGAAAAGAGTGAGAAGAAAAGTAGGTGCTGCTAGGGAATTAGATGTAGCAACTAAGGATTGGGATTTGTAAATGAGAAGCAATCTCTGTAAAAGTATCCATCTTCATATCATAGTTTGTTAACCAAATTTTCCATGTTACTAGGTTATACATATGCTTGTATGCTATTTGCCATGCTCTTAAGCTTTAACTCAATATAAAATTGATCTACAAATTTGAGAGCAAGACAAAGTCCCAATGTACTTAAAAGTTTGTAGGCTGAATTAAAAAGAAAAATAAGTCTAAAATACATAAGCTTGAAAAGTGATATCTACAAGTTTTGGTATGTACAATTGCCTTGGTCAAAGGTGACCAAACTGAGTCTAAAAATCATGGTAAAAGTTATGGATTGTGAGGATAATCAAAATGGAATTTGAGCTTGACCAAAGATGACTAAACAAAAGTACAAAAACAAATTTTGAGACACCAACAACGATTATATGTATGAAAGTTATGAAGAGAAGGGTTTTGACAATTTATGAGTAAATTTTTTGCAAATGTCTTCTACCCATGATCCAACAAAATGGTTGCACATGTTTGCTACTCTTGTTTAGCCACTACATGACTTTTTACGAACAAGAATTGTATACATAGTTAAAAATTTGACTATCCATCAAATTTTAAATACATCCATCACAAAATATTTTATTACTCTTTATTTTGATTGTGAAAAACTTTCATGAAGCTGTAGAAGCCAACATGTTGGTGTGCTAGCCTATAATTTCTTTTTTCAAGAAATGGAAAAAAAAAAAAAACTTTAAAGAGGATGAATTTTGTCCTTTGGAGTCGATTCGACTAATATGTTGGTTTGCTAGCTGAGTTGGCTCCAAAAAAAACAATTTTTTTAAAAATTCTTTTCTCAGGCTAAAATAATTAGAAATTAAAAAATTTTAAGTATTTTTTTTAGGCTAGTCTTTATAACTCCATAAGCAAAAGTTTTAAATCAATATATAGAAGGTAGGAAAATGTCTTTTGATGGACTTATTTAAGTGCCTTTGCTACCCTTTAAATATAAGTCTAGTTTTTTAATAAAAAATATTTAATGAAGCTATAAAAGCTAGGCAGCGTGCTAGCCTCCAAACAAAATTTAATGCCAAGGCCTTGAAAAGAAGCTCCAATTATGCAAGTGATGTTCTAGTTTGCATAGCCATCAAAATTGATGTAATTCTTAAGCAAGGAATCAGGCTTAGAGTAGTCCAAACCCTTTTGGAGACGATGATTTGTAAAGGTAATGCATCAAACTTATCCAGATGTGATGTTCATGTTGAAGATTCTAGCCCTATGACCTTGCAGTTAACTCACATCAAAGAAATGTTAGGATCAAGTAGTCATGTTTAAAAACACAATTGGCTTGAAAGAAGGTTCCTCAATGCCCTACTTTAGGAAATTCAACTATGTAGTTATAAATATGTATATTGCAAACATTCTAAATCTTGATTTCCATCCCTCGAATCTCTACATATCCAACTACAATATGAAGGAGGACTTTTGATGATCTGATCTTAAAATTTCCAATCATGTGATCAAGTCTAGAAATATTTAGATTCTTGTGCACCAAAATTCAAAAAAGACGCAGCTCTAACAAAGTTGTTGTTTGTTGTTCCACTTTCTAGATCTCCAGATCAAATTTGCATATTTTGCTTGCCCAACGACAAAGCTGTAAGAGTCTTCAAAAAATAATATAGTTGGAACTCAAAATCTTGACTAGCCCAAATGATGAAACATGATTTGGAAAATTGGGCATACTTGCTTCATGCACACTAGATCATAAGACAGATTGCAATTTGATTTTTTAACATTCTAACAGGTAATGAAAATGAAAAATGAAAAATGATGGATCTTGACTATTTAATCAATCATTAAGATTATTCGAGTATTGGAGTTTGCACATTAATCAAGTCATTACAACTAGCCTTGGATTTTCATTACAATCTCTCCAATTGTTAGATTGTCAATTGCTCCTATACTCACTATGATTACAAAGCCAAATGCATTCAACACAACCTGAAGCACATGTGGGACAACAAATCAATTTAATAGCATCCAATCATTTACATCTTCAAAATCAAGCATAAATAGAAGCTTTTAAAAAAAAAAATGCAAAATATTAACTTGATTAAGTCTTGTAAATATGTACATAGGTGATCTCACATGTGTGGAGGCTATTCCCACATGCAACGGACAGGCTTAGTTCACCAAAATAAGATACAAAATTTGCTTCATAGCGTTGGCATCTTCTTTTAGAAAATTCGAAATGTAATTCAACCTCGAAAGGTATCATGGGCTAAACATGAACTACAACAAGGGGTGGTCGATTGAATATCAAACTTTGACCAAGTTATAAAGACAATTGATATGACATAGATTTGTAGGCTCCCTTATGAACAAAAACTACCGTAGACTTCTCCCTTGAAAAGCTCTAAGTCCCGATAATCATCAATTATGAAAATGATAAGAGACAATGCCACTTAAGAGTAGGTGCCATAATTCAAAGCCAATGACCTTCCAAAAAATAGACTAATCACCAAATGCTCTAAAATGGACCAAAGTAACCATATGACATAATAAATGAAGCCAACATAACTCCCTAATTTTTTGAGGAACTAGATTGATTAAATTTATATATGCTGGAATATTGACAAATCCCCTAATTAACTACTTATTATTCTATGTTGAAAACAAACTAATGGGAGTTTACCACTTTGACTTTCGAATTGCGAATTGATATTTTTCTTAACAATGCATTGTACAACACTTTCATGCAAACTCTTTTCAAAAGAATTGTTTTGTTCAACTATCTCCATGTTACAACAATGATGATTGGAAAGCTTATTCTACAATAGATCTTGGGCATCTTGGTTGTGTCTTGCTATTTCTCGATCAATTTTGTCTAGTGGTCCAAGTTTAAACCTAACTATCATGGAAAACCGTCTGATTGTTATAAATTATTGTTTTGATTGCAAATCAATGAATTCAATGTGATGATGTTAGGTACAATGATGCAACTTTATGGTGTTGGTGAAACCGAATCATCCATCATATTGTTTTGGTGTTACATGTTATCAGTTATTTTTGTCACGGCATGGACGATGATTTATCTTTCAACCTTATTTTAAACCTACGCAAGGTTGCACTTTTTTGCAGGGAGGTCTCTCTCTCTCTCTCTCTCTCTCTCTCTCTCTCTCTCTCTCTCTCTCTCTCTCTCTCTCTCTCTCTCTCTCTCTCTCTCTCTCTCTCTCTCTCTCTCTCTCTCTCTCTCTCTCTCTCTCTCTCTCTCCCTCTCCCCCTCTCTCTCTCTATGTTTTTAGCATAGTCTAGCACAATTTTTTTATATATATATATATATATATATATATATAGTGTATGTATCAATATATATATCAGTGTATGTATATGCACATGGCTACACTACATTTATGAGGGCCTATGTTTGTCCTTGAGTCAATTATTCTAAGAGCCTTGAGCATAGTTAAATGCTTATCAAAACTCACTACATTGGGTACTTTTAGTATCTTGCAAGTTTCGGAGGAGGTTAGATGATTTTACCCCTAACCTTGATGGTAGTGGAATATCATTTTAAGGCCCTCAAAACTAACATAAACACAAAAACTCGTAGGACATGTAGAATTGACCAATTATATGATCAAAGCCCTTTTTGTACCCTCTTATGCACATGCACACATGCACACGCACGCACACACACACACACACACACACACACACACACACACAATGATTGGTCCTACTATAATATTTCTAGTTGATAATTCTCATTTGGTGGATTTTCTTTTGCCTACCATATGCTGCATGTGATATCTTTTTTTTATTGAATTTATTTTAAATTTGCTCATAACATGATATCAGATCACTTTAATGCTACTTAGGATGATTCTTGTTTTCTTTTGTGCTGGAAAGAAATCGTACATATGTCATTTATTGATTTTGTTGTTGTTTTGACAAAGACCAAATTTTCATATAATAACCTTACCATTATGGGGTTAGAAAAATCTATATTCCAAATTTGTGGTTTGCTAGATGCAATATATGGTCATTTACTATCAACAAGATTGACAATGAAACAAGCTGAGTTATTGTGATAAATTTTCCAATTGTTTTATACTTTTCCTATTCCTATACGGCACAACTCTTTGTAGAATCCACTTTATAGAGCAATGTTTAGGAGAACTTTCCTTCAACAATTAGGCTCAAGTTCTCATCACTAACATTTGACATTTTCTCCTTGAATGGATTAGTATCAGCATCCTCCAACAACCATCATCACCTAATTAAAATAGTTGGAGGTCCAGACCGCTTTCCTCAATGAAACCATCGAAGAGGAAATCTATATGAAGCAGCCAGAGGGATACGAACTCAACGACAAGCAACAACACCTTGTATGCAAAATCCACAAGGCGCTCTACAGGCCGAAACACTCACCTAGAGCCTGGTTCCAGAAGATCAACACATTTCTGATAGAGAATGGTTTTATTCCAAACTCAGTAGACTCAAATGTCTATTTCAAGTCTGTATCAGATTACTTCATCATCATCACTCTCTATGTAAATGATACACTCTTATTCAATAACAATCTGAATTTGATGAAGGATACAAAATGCATGCTGGCCTAGGAATACAAGATGACTGACATGGATCCAGCCCACAATTGTCTCGGAATCCAAATTCAACGAGATCGACCCAACAGACTGATCTTTATCAGTCAGCAACAACGATATCTCAACAACGTGCTGGAAAAGTATGGAATGCATTAGAGAAAATTTGAGCACAAAAGGGGCCTTTCAAAAAGATACCTTTTATTTTTTTCTCAAAAGTTTCTTCCACATGGTCCAATCAAAACACTCAAATTTGAAATCTACGTAACGTAGCTCCTTCAAATCGATTTTCTTTTCTTTTTAAAAGAACTGTAATTTTGCGTCGGGGTCAGCCCTTACATAAGCCATTTTATTTGTAGTATAGTATGTAACTCAACAAAAATGAAAAGATCCTAGATGAGTTGAAAAACTAACCAAGTTTTACTTGGAGACAACTGAATGCATGCATAATCAACTATAATTAAAGTTGAAGTTAACTATCTGTGGATGGTTCAATGTATTATCAAGAGTGAAAGAAAGCTATGCATGCAATGGAGAGTAGTCGAGCAATGAGAATAAAGTATGCTAGGGCATAAGCATCACTCGAGCCTTTCATGAACCAGTCAATATGCTACTTGAGTGGATTGTGGGTCTTGTATTCATTCATGACATCTTGGAGAGACAAGGTGGATTATGATGGTATGAGATGCAATAGCGATTATCACAAAATCTATTATGTTGGTATTTTTTCCACTATAGATATGCATGTATCGATTCACTCCATGGATCATCAATTAGTCTGATGTTCATATTCATAGCATTCTTAAACCAGCTTACATGAAGTTAGATTCTCAAGATTTGGTATAAAGGCATGGCCAAAAGGCATTTGAGCTAGAATAAGTGAATCAGATTCAAATGAAAGAAGGCATATATTGAATCATGGATTGACTCATGCATTGCATGGTGGTTGTGGAGGAGAAAACTTGTGGAGATCATATGGAATTGTCCAAAAAGAGATTATCAAGAAAGTTCATTTTTGACAATTGATTTATGATCTTTTGTTGGCCACACAATTTAATGTATACTTTTGTTAGCTCGAGCATGATCTAGCTCTCATGTGATAGTGCAGGACATGAACCATGAAGGCTCTCAAATAGAAGCTCCTAATCACATAGAAAGTTCAAATTAGACAAAGGTAGAATAGCCTCCGCATTAGCACGATCTCCTCTACTTGTGTCTCAAATATGAGTGTGGGGCCTTTTGAGCCTAAATTAGGCCTTACAACGATTATTACAAGTCTCACTATTCACAAATATGGTGTAGCTGTTTAAGTGATGATTACATGCAAGACATGATGTGAAAAATCAGAGCCAATGACATAAATGGATTTAAGATCTTTAGCTAAATTGGGTGCACATCACACAACATCAAGAATGTAGAAAATCTCTATTCTAGCACGCAAAGAATCACCAGCATTTGCAAAATGCACACTTGAAGAGAACAAGCTTACTAGTACCATCAAAACTAGTAAAGTACACATGAGAAGAGAATGAGACTTTGCATTTGATGTCACCTCCTTTGTCTGATGCCCTTTGCAATCAAGACACCTACCTTCTTTATATAACAAACATCTCCATCAAACTCTACTGGATGTCCATTGTCAAAATCATTTGTCCACAACACTAAGAAGACTCTTTGAAAGTGAAGGAATGTACAATACATTTTCAAGTCTTGATTTTCTCTTATTTGAAAGAATAAGAGAAATAGAGCCAATACCTTCAATGACACACCACGTGCCATCATTTGCAGTGTAGGACTCCATAAGTGACTAAGTAAAGAATTCCTTATGACTAGTCATATGAGAACTAGCTTCACTATCAATCCACAATGAATATTTTTCACTTTCATTTGAGATAAGACTTGAGGACACCAAAAGAGAATCAAAAACTTCATTACTAACATCTTCATCATTAGTAAAGTTGCTTTGCTTGTTATCTTCTAATTGGTCTCTTTTCTTTTATTGCACTCATTACCAAAATGACCCTTTTTGCCACAATAATAGCACTCGAGTTTAGAATTATCCTTCTTATCACCATAAGAGAATGTTGTCTCACCTTAACCTTGATCCATGGTGATCTTCTTGTTGAAGTTTCACTTGCCTCCTCCTTGGCCATTGCCTTTGGTGAAGAGTGCCTCTTCCTATCCAACCTTGGTAGAAGTAGATTCATTTCTAGTCTTGATATTGATAACCCTATCCTATTCGGCCACCAATACCTCTTGCAATTCTTCAATAGATGGCAAAGTTTTTTTTTTTTTAATAGAAAAACTTTGAACAAGCATAACCCTCTCCTAAGCCATTAAGAAGCACTTGAACAATCTCAATGTTACCAAAAGCATCGCCAACACATGCTAAGTCACCATTAAGAGATTTAACCCTCATCACATAAGACTTAGCACTTTCACCTTCCTTTTGATAGTATTGAAAATTTTTCCTTCTTAGAGTGAGCACCCTAGATGTGGACTTTGAGTCATAAATCCTTTGAAGATTCCTCCATGCCTCAAAAGATGATGTACAAGCTCCTACCTCCTTGAGAAGCTCATTTGAGATATTCATCTTGAGGATGTGTAACGACCCCTTGGCCTTCCTTCAATAAATGATTTGATCTTGGATAATATCAGGTTCCTCTTCAATAATTAACACAATATCCAACTTATCATTCATAGTTAGCAAGGATTCCATCCTTACCTTCCATATTGAGTAGTTGCATGAGGTAAGTCTATCATTGCTCTCTAACAAGAACTCTCCTTTTGACATGATGATCAAACTTCTTCAACTTGTTCCAATGCACTTAGCACCCACTTGAAAAATCTTCAACAAATGAAATCAAGACAAAATCACAAAGATTTGGTACTACACAAATGTCTCTCTTAATCTCACAACTGGTCATCAAGCACATAGAATCAACAAATGATCACACCACAATAGAATGAATCTTAAGACTAAATTTTTTTGAAAACACTCTTGAAAAGGTTAAGAGCCTTTTCCACAAGAGATAACTATTCAGATTTTGAGAATTCACAAACATTCATACTGTTGAAAGAATCGAAATCTATATGCAAAACTAGACTTCTTGATCTAGATTCTAGAAGAATGACCTATTCTCCAACAAATGAAACTGTACGGCTGCTGCAGTATGGATACAGACAATAACCAATCATATCTTAGGTTTCAAAATGGTTTATGCATGATTTTGCCTAAACTAACATGCTAGAATGGAAATTTTCTACATTGTTGATGTTGTGTGATGTGCACCCAATTTAGCTAAAGATCTTAGATTCATTTATGTCATCATTGAATCTGATTTTTCACATGGTACTAGAGCAGGTTACAGGCTGAAATTGGAGGTAGTGCCAAATCTATTGCTAAATTTGAGGGGGCCACTAATTCTAGTGAGAGGTGGAGTGGAGCCTTTGTCAAATCTAGTAATTTCATATGTAGAAAGTGGATCTAGGTGATCCTATGCATGTTTAAGGTCATTTGAGGATTTTTGGAACCATTTTCTTTGTGCATGTTTCCTTGGATGTTAGAACCAAGGAAGATCCCAATTCCATAAAGGAGACACTTGTTGGATATTGCTCATCAAGTAAAGCTTATAGAGTTTATGTACTTTCTACTAAGGAAATTGTAATTAGCAGAGATGTGATATTTCATGAAGGGAAGACCTTAAAGCTTGATGGTGAATCTACAAGACAAATTGATGGAGCATCTTCAAATCCACATCATGTCCAAGATTTTGATGGAGATGGGCCAAGGCTTCAAGAGGAGGAAGCTCAACATCTCAATGTATCTCCAAGGAGGTCCTCTAGAAGAAAATTCGAGCCTCTGAGACTCACCTATGATGAAAGAGGAAAGCAAGTGGAAGGTTGTAATTCCCCTCATGCTCTCTTTACCTTTTTTGATGAACCTTCAAGTGTAAAAGAAGCATTAGATTCTAAATATTGGCATGAAGCAATGGTTGTAGAATTCAATGCATCGCACATGAATATTCGTGGATCTTCCACCTAATAAGAAATGGGTCTTTAGAACCAAATACAACCACAAGTTCAAGGTTCGGTTATGTGCTAAAGGTTATGCTCAAATTGAAGGTTTGGAACTTGTGGCAAAAATGACAACAATAAGAATCTTGATTGCTTTGTCTTCACATTTTAATTGGATGATTTTTAAAATGGATGCGACTAATGACTTCTTGAATGGTTATCTTGAAGAATAAGTCTTTATGGGGTGACCTAAGGGCTTCATCAAGCATGGAGAAGAAGACAAGGTTTGCATGCCACAAAAACATTTGTATGGCTTGAAGCAAGCACCTAAATCTTGGCATTCTCATCTCAATACTTTTCTTTTATCACTTGGAGTCATCTTAAGTGATTATGATCCTTCATTTTACTCTAAGTTTTATGATGGTGACATTGCAACACTTGTACTTTATGTAGATAACATAATATTTTGTGGAGGCAATGTCAATCTCATTGCTGAAGCTACGATGGCATTGTGTAGGGAGTTTAAAATGCAAGATCTTGGCCCCTTACACTATATCTTGGGCATTGAAGTAGTTAGAACCTGTAATTATAGTCTCATTTTTCAATACAAGTATGCTACTTCAATTCTTAAAAAGTTCAAAGCAATTTTGGAGTTGAAACACATTGTTCTTCCAAGCGAGTTGGAGCATCATTGTTTGAGTGATTTTGATGATCTACATAGTTAATTGAATGCTAACTAAGTGATTTGCTATCGTACAAACATTTCAAGCTACTTTGGATGCTTGATCATAGTGATTCTAGGAGCAATTGCCACATAATCAATCTAGATGTATTTGTAGCCAAAAGCTTAAGCTAGTCTTGATTGATTTGGATATTTTGCAAACTCAATGATTGATTGGACTTGTTGAAGGCTAAATTACTAAGATACACAATTTTTAGCAGGTGTTTTTCAATCCTACCTCCTAGAAAAATTGTGCCTTCCTACATAATATTTGTGCACTCTATACTCGCACATGTGGGGCTGATGTGGCAAGTTGACATGGCATGCATCTCGAAAACATGCCTACCTTCTATATTGTACTTTATAGCGAATTTGGCGTACTGTAGCTCAATATGCTCATCTAAAGTTTTTTTTTTTTGTAAGTAAAATTTGCTAAAAATGCATATAGACCTACCATGCATGTTTTTTTCCTAACTTTAGAGTACTATGCTTGTGGAAATTGGTTGCATAGTGATTCTGTGAGTGATTTTGATATGCATGGTAGGTCTACAGTTTTTTTGAGTGATTATAACGCATGATGTATTTTGGCAGTTCTGTCATAAACTAGTGAAAGTGGCTAACGATTTTCAAAAAACTGAATTTTTCACAACTGATATATATAAGTCTGACATTAGATTAGTGCCATTAGCAATCGAACTGTATATTGATTTTTTGATTTCAATTGTCTTTGTACTAATAAAATTTTTTGGTAAACTTTTTTTGAAAATTTAAATTTCAAAAGCTCATATTTTTTTAGTTTTTTGCATTATCTATGAAATGAACTTAGATAAGTAAAATAACCATACTATGAAATAAGTTCAATCAAGATTTGTTCACTACGTTTTCACTATAGTTAAGAATAGACGTATTCGTTAAGTGAAGTTAATTTATTTCTTGTTAATAGATAATCTAGGATAACTGAAAAAGTCGCAAATCCTATTGTACCTTCATACATGCAAATTTGCCAACAGTTGAGTACAACACTCTTTAACATGAATTATCGAAATAATTTAAAAGACCAGTAGATGGAGGTTCTAATGAATCAAGTGAAGTTATTGTCTTATTTGAATCTTGGGTTCTAGCCTGAGACTTACTCGAGAGAGAAGAAGGAAAAATATCTAGAAGTGGTGGAGGATTGGCTCGTGAAATAAAGTAGTTATTTCAATCTCCTTAGTGTCTTGAGGAGAAGAAGATTTAAGAGCATAGTTTTCTCTCTTCGTAACAAGGCATCATCGTGGTGCCATGGCCTAACCGTCAAATCTACTACCTGAGATGTATTGACAGAAGTCTTTAAAAAAGCTTTTGTCATTGCAAATGACATCAACTACTACAAAAAATTCATAAACTTCAAGATGGAAAATAAGAGGATAGATTCTTATATCCATTATATCCAAGAAGACCATTCACGTTGTTTAAGGTGGCCTCACACGTGTGAAAAGTACACATGGTATCAGAGCCTACCTAAGGTTGGATTGCGTCTATCATGTTTGATGTGATTTTGGCTTGAAATCTAGGTTTTGGGAGTGTAGTTGAATTTTGATAGCTATCAAGAGGATTTTTGGATCAAGATGGATCTAAAACACATTGATTAGATCCGTGCTGGGTACTGTACGAACTGTATTGCTCAGACATGTGTGGGATCATCAAACTTGCTGGTGTATCTCCAAGGTAGATCCAAATCTAGCATGTGATAGCTTGATAAAAAGCTAGTGAAGTCTAGTTTGTGCTACAATTGTTTCATAAAAAAACTCTTGTTAGTGCTTAACATGAGTTTTTTGATGAAATTGTTTTATTTCACTCAATTGAATGTGAATTGTGGAAGCTATAGCCATTCAAAATGAGATTGATAGGGCACCCAACCTGGTTGGACACATCAATTTTGCTCATATCTAGCTTGTTTCATAAAAAAACTCATGTTAGTGCTTATCAATCTTGTGTAAGTGAGATCTAGTTGTGATTTTGATGCCATAGCCACATAGTTTTATGAAAATCAAGTGCATTTGAGCTTTTGTGGAGTCTTTGAGTGCTTAACATGTGCTTGGAAGAAGTAGGT
Organism: Diphasiastrum complanatum; assembly: GCA_029204225.1. Lineage (NCBI taxonomy): Eukaryota > Viridiplantae > Streptophyta > Lycopodiopsida > Lycopodiales > Lycopodiaceae > Diphasiastrum > Diphasiastrum complanatum. Next base: position 25,943,991 of record CM055110.1, read on the forward strand.
TCAAAATTTTGTTGTGCTTCATCTTTGGAGAGAAGCTAGATCTAGATTGAGAGAGATTGTCATAGCTAGTGAGATTGATCTCACATATTTGTTGCAAGATCTCAATTTTGTTGAGAATCTCTGCTCTGATACCACTATTGAGGAAACAACGGGTCAACACAACTGATATCCAGACACGAATTATTTCGCTCTGATACTACCGTTGAAAAGAGTTCTCACAAAAACAAATTTAGATGGAATTTGATTCTGTCCTCGGGTCTACTATCCTCTGTGATAGGATCTACAATCCTCCAAGGTGAGGATAGACACTGCTGACCTACGTATAATCTGCTTATGCATTCAACAAGGTAAAACTAGTGTGCGGAATAAGATTGACCAGCAGACTACAAACATACAACTACCGGACAATAAATCATTCGATCATGTTCAAGACAAGAAACTCATCTGCATAAACATCTACTGTATTATCAGAGAATTCCTTAAGCACTGTTGTGACAGACCACACAACGTGTCGACGCGAAAAGAAACTCTGTCTTTCGCGAATTAAAACTTGTCGTGCTTACTAGCGGACTTCTTGAACATTAGCTGGCTACACAGTGCTCAGCTTACATTGGTATACTACCAATCTATTGCTTCTGCATAATTAATAATTAAGATCTCCATGTATATAGAGAGAGGAGGACAAGATTAGTTGATCAGGAGATTACAAGAATGGCTGATAGGCACGTTCCAATGGTATCCTGTCAGTCTCTGGAGGATGACGTTCTCCTTGTACTTTTGTGATCTCGTCTGTCCTTTCACGTGTGGAGATCCGCCATGTATCTTGACACATGGAGATCCACCGCCGCTTGGGTCCATGAACCTTTTACCTTTGTGTACATGTGAATGGTACTTGGCTGATCTTCTTGGTCCTTTGTGGAGCACGACTGATTTTGTGTCACGAACAATTTTGTGTCGTGTCGTGTCGTCTTTTGTCAGGATTGAAAGCTAGCAAAGCTTTGGCAATAGAAATATTTTGTTTCTTCAGCTCCCTCTCAAAGCATGATATCTTGGCGACTCCAAGACTGCTCCTTTGTTTTTTGAATAGACCTTTGTCTAAGGCCTTTGTGAAGATGTTAGCAACCATGTCTTTCATTCCAATGAAAGTAGTCTGCAACATCTTTTTCCCGATCAGATCCCTTATCAAGTGGTACTTGATCGCAATGTGTTTTGTCCTTGAGTGAAACACAGGGTCTTTTGTCAGATGTATTGCACATGTGTTGTCCATCTACAAAACCAGAGGTTCATTCCTTGTTTCGCCCAGTTCGTCAAGGAATTGTTTGAGCCAAATTATTTCATTGGCCATCTTTGCTGCTGCTACGTACTCTGCTTCGCAAGATGACTAAGCCACAATGGTCTGCTTCTTGCTGACCTAGAGAATTGCTGCTTCTGACGTGATGGTGCATCCTCCTAAGACACTTTTGTCCTTGAGAGATGCCCAACTAGCATCACTGTAGAAAAGCATCTGGAACCCTACATCACGACAATAATACAGACCCAAATTTTTTGTTAATTGAAGATATTGCAAATTTCATTTTGCAATCTTCCAATGAGTCGAGCCTGGATTTGTACAGAATTGGCTCATTCTGAACATGACATAAGCAATGTCAAGATGTGTGTTATCTGCAAGGTACATCAACAATCCGATCAACTTCCTGTATGGTGTAAGTTGCATCAATTCTCTTTCTTCTTCAGTCCTTGAACAATTATCTTTGTCAGTACTGTTCCTGCAAGCATTGGAGTATTCGCTCCTTTGCAATTCAGCATCCCAAAATCTTCCAAGATTTTCTGGATATATTTGGACTGATGAAGGTATAATCTACCTCCCTCATAGTCCCTGTCAATTTGTAAGCCAAGGTAACACATGGCTTTTCCCAAATCTACAATCAAAATGTTTCGAGATATTATTCTTCACTTCAGCAATAAGCTTCTCACTCTTGCAGAGTATCAGAGTGTCATCCACATACACAGCTACCATGATGATCTTCCCATCTGTAATTCCTACATAGACATTGGAATCAGCCATTAGTGGCTTGAATCCTAAGGATTTTAGGGCTTGATCTTTCTTCTTCTACCATTGTCGCGCTGACTGCTTCAGATCGTAGATACTCCTATGCATTCTGCATGCATAAGTAGGAAGCGAATTCGAGATATAGCCTGGAGGTTGATCCATGTAGACTTCTTCATCCAGCTCACCATGCAAGAAGGCTGTCTTCTCGTCCACAATGTGAATCATGAGATCATAAGCAACTACATATGCAAATAGTAATAGGGACAAATGTTTCACGACAGGAGAGAAGGTCTCAGAATAGTCAATATCATATCTCTGAGAAAATCACATCTCCATCCGGTCCATACTTCAACTTGTATACCCACTTGTATTTTATAGTCTTCCACTTATTTGGTAATGGCTGTAATGTCCATACTTGGTTCTTCCTCATGGATTCCATCTCCTCATTCATGGCTTGGAATCTGGACATTCAATTGCTTCCTCAAATGTTTGTGGTTCACTACTGAATCCACAAAATTCTTCTGATGTAGAAGCTGAGCTGTCTGGCACATATCTTGCTGGCGCTCTTCGTTCTCTTGTCGATATTCTAGGAGATCCTCCTAGAATTGCAATGCCTTTGTCTTTATTTGCTCTACTAGGTCCGACACCATTTTGATTTACATGTACTGTAGCAGTAGGCTGCCTCTTGAGCTAGAGGAAGTGAAAACACAACTTTGACGCGTCCCAGGTGGCGTAAGCATTAAGGGCGAGCTTGGCCCATGTTGATGTCAGAGCCGAAAATTGCCGGGTAGAACCCTATTGCTTCAAGAAGTGGGCCAGCAATCTGAAGCCATGGTTCAATCAGGGCATCAGAAGGCAAGGGCCAAATCTGGGTGGCTGATGGTATCTCACGCTGGATCACTTGCTTGGTTCCAGAGTCGTCAGAAGATGAGGAGGCCATGTTAGCAGTGAAAGTTAAAGTTGGTTACAAAGGAGTGAGAAAAAGTAAGAAAAAACGTTGAAAATGGTAAAAAGTGATGGGAATGGGACAAATAGTGGGAACACCAGAAATGGATGGTAGTAACAGTGGTTGAGAGTGTAGATCTGATTTCAGAGTATGCAGATGATGGCTTGTATGAAGTTTGGTTGCATTCGGAGAACTTGAAAATTTTGGTTGAAATTTGAGCAGAGCTTCGCTAGGAAAGGTGACAAATGACTCGAATTCAGCCCTTATATTGCGGAATTTAGAGTGCTTATTAGGTGAAATCTAGTTTTCCTTGCTCAATTTCACCCAAATTTTGGCAGAGACCTTCTTCACAAAATTCTAAGACCTCAGAGAAGTTTGCGAGAGTTCAGAAGGTGATTTGACTGTCCTGTGAAGGTTTTGCGAGGGTTCAGATAGTCTGCGAGGGTTCAATCCTCGCAGGAAGTGAATGTTCACACAACTTGCTCCTGTGGTTGGATTTTCAAGATCAGATTATGTAGACAAGCTAATTTCACTGCTCTGAATCCATTTATGCCCCTTGCGAAGGTTGGTTTGATGATCTTGTTGCTATGCAAGGGTTCTGAAGATTCTGCTCCTTGGAACCCTCACACACACTAAAAAATGATCTTGTTTCCATCAGTAACTCTTGCAGAGATTCTCATAGATGCATCTAGGTTAGATCTAGTGATTGTCTAATTTTTTAGAGCTATCTCCCAGGGGATCTCCAAAACTGATTAAAAAAGTGCTCTTTTTGAGTGTTTTTTGATGAGATCTTGAGATTATCTAATTCTTAGCTTTTGCAAACTTGTAAACTCTCTGAAACTCTTGATAGATATTTGGTAGCAAATCCATCAGTTTTGATGATTTTTGCATTTATTTTGCCACGGTTTCTGAGATTGAGGTCTCTGATCTACAAATTGGGAGTTTATTGGTGTAATCTGATGATCTGCTTCCCTCTTGATCCTATCTGGACATGGATCCCTCTTGGATCTTGTTGGATCTTCTTTGATCTTGCCAGATCTAGCTAGATTTATCTTGATCTATTTTGATCTTCCTAGATCTAGTTGTGATGGCCTTGTAGATGAACTTTTCATAACCTGCCACCACCAACCTGGATCCGTCTCACTGAGGTGGCCAGTACTTGTGCAAACAGTTGCCGTTGATGGGTGTGTCAAAAGGCATCCCATCTAGCTTCTCCAAATTCATGGCTCCATGATTAAGAATCTCTTTGATCAGATAAGGACCTTCACCTGTGAATTTTAATTTCCCCTTGATCGCCTTGGTCTTATACATCAGGACTAAATCTCCGAATCAAAGATCTTTCTTTTGTAATCTGCGATCATGCCATGCTTTGCGTCTTTCCTTTTCAGCTGTCAGTGCATGTATAGCTAGTAAGCATGTTTCACAGAGTTTATGTAGAGCGTCATGGCGTAATTGTAGAGATCTGGATTCATCAAGGCGTTGTGTTGTGGCAATCCTTAATGAAAGGACTAAAAACTCTACTGGCATTACAACATCCTGACCATAAACCAATTGGAATGGTGTTTGATCAGTGCTTCCCTTATATGCTATCATGAATGCCCACTTAGCAGCATGCAACTTGTGTTCCCAATCTGATCTGCTAGCTTCAACTATTTTTGTGAGTACACTACACAAGATCTTATTGGATGACTCCGCTTGCCCATTACCACGAGGATAATAAGGCGTACTGGTTCTATGGATCACAAAAAATAATGACTCCTGCGATCGCTGACTATCTCCACCAGGCACCCAAAGCGTACAATGATGTTTTCATAGAGAAACTTGGCAGTGGTCCTAGCATCGGCTACTCTTACTGCCTTGGCTTCGACCCACTTGGTGAGGTAGTCGGTGGCCACAATTATGTATTGAGCTTGGGTACTTCTTGCTGTAGGGTGAATTGGACCAATGTAATCCAATCCCCACTTATCAAATGGTGCTTGGACTAAGACCGAGTGCAGAAGGTCATAATTCAATCTTGTTGGACTCCTTGCCCTTTGGCACATATCACATTTCCTCAGGTATTCCTCCGTATCCTTATAAATTGTTGGCCACTAGCATTCTGATTGCAGGATCTTGCGAACTGTAATGTCGGATGCAAAATGACTTCCACCCATGTCTTCATGTGAAAGTGAAATGATTTGGGTGGCCTCATGAGAGAGAATACATCGCTGAAGAATCCCATCTGGTCCTCTACGGTACAATTGGCCGACAATCAACTGATAAGATCTAGCTTTCAAGATCAACTTTCGCTGATCCACCTTTGGTAGTGATTTGTCTAGTTGGCCCCTCATTAGATATTCAATTATGTCGGTAGCTCATTTTGGTACTGTATCAACGTGAAATAAGGCAACATCAGGTAGCTCATCATCGAGTTGGATTGCAACCTCCTTTCCCTTGATACGCGATACATGATCAGCCATGTAGTGTTGTTTTCCCTTGCGAACCACTATCCGAAAATCAAACTCTAACAACAGAAGTAGCCATCGAGTGATTCTCCCTGTGTTGCAGGTTTTGTTAACAGGATAGAGCAAGGGTTGATGGTCCGTATAAAAGACAAAGTGTGTGGCCATCAGGTAATGCCGAAACTTTTTAACCGCATATATCATTGCCAGTGTTTCTCGCTCCGTGGTTAAATAATTCATTTCTGTATCACTGAGCTGTTGGCTTGCAAATCGGATCAAAAAATCCTTTTGTGTTCTCCTGGCTGGGTTAAGACTGCTCCAACTGCATACTTCGATGCGTTCGTATGCACATGAAACTCAATGGACCAATTGGGCGGACATAGGATTGGTGCTGAGACCAATGCATCTTTAAGTTTTTGGAAAGCCCTTAGGGCTTTCTCATTCCAATGTGGATCCATTGTGAGTTTGTAAATTGGTCGTGCTAATTCCGCAAAAATTAGAATGAAAATCCTGTAAAAGTTAGTATGACCCATAAAGATGTAGAGCTCGCGGATCGTTCCTGGTGGTGGTAGATCAACAATGATCCTGATTTTCAATAGGTCTATGGCGATCCCGTGTCTAGACATTATATGGCCCATAATCAAGCCATGTGTAACCCAAAATTGACACTTTTCTAGATTCAAGGAGATCTAGAATCTGTGGCATTTTTGTAGCACCTTCTCCAATTTGGATAAGTGTTCTGAGTTTGGTTCGTGCATACACAGATCGTCCAAGAAAATTTCCAGAAATTTATGCAAATACTCTTTGAATGCCGCCTGCATGACTCGTTGGAAAGTGCTTGGGGCATTGCAAAGTCCGAATGGCATCACCTTATACGCATAGGTTCCCCATTCCGTGGCAAATGCTATCTTATGCTGGTTTTGTGGCGCTATCTTCACTTGATTGTAACCGCTGAAGCCGTCCATAAAACTATAGGCTTCGGCCCCAGCTACTCTGTCAAGGACACTTTCCGTAAAGGATAAAGAAAAATGATCTTTTTTGGTGACTGCGTTTAGGGCCTTCAGATTTACACAGATTCAAATTTTGCCGTTCTTCTTGGGTACTATAGCTATCGGTGACACCCATTCTGTGTGCTCGATTTCATAGATAAAATCAACGTCTAACAGCTTCTGCAACTCTTGTTGATAAGTTTTGTATAGTTTGGGTTGCAGTGGTAATAATGACTTACCTTGGGGACTGCTCCATCCACCAAGAGTATGGTGTGCTGGACTACCGTTGGTGGAATGCCCTTCAGATCACTATAATTTCAGGCAAAACAATCCTTGTACTCCACCAACAATGATCATAGTCTTTTGAATTGTGTGGGCATTAACTGCTCTCCCACGTGTACGATCTTTTCTTCTTCACTTGGCTCGACAAGGTTCATGGGTTGCATTCGCGTAGGTCCCTCAAAAAAACCTTAGGCATCTCGTGAAGTGGTGCTCATCGAGATTCCTCCTTCAGCATATTGATCTTAGCCCGACTGATCATCTTTCGATTCTCCGTCATCTGAGAAGAGAATGATGCTATATCAGATTTCATCCTGATTGACTTCAAGGAATCCAACACCTTCTTCTTGTCTCTTCTTGTCATATGGGTGGATTCTCCCTTGTTGTCTTTCTTTGGAACTGATGTGACATTCGCCTCGTGGTTGCGAATATCAACATCCACCGTAGCTATAGCTTCTTCGGGTAGATCACTCCATCGGATCACCTGGTTGTAGCGTTGTTTCAACTGGTTCTTCTTGTTCATAGGTGCCTTTGGTGGATCTATTCTTGAAGCTTTCGCCATAGCAGATTTTTGCGACGGTTGAGCTAGTCACTCTCTTAATTCCATAACAATCTAGGTCCATGTGTTGTAGGACCTGCTCATCAGTTAGCTTAGTCTCCTTGTTGTAAGTCAGAGCATGTTTCCAAGGGACTAAATCATTGTCCATTGGGTTCTCAATAGATTCCGTTGACAGCCATGCTACATTGATCACATTCACCCCAAATGTAATTGGTGTGTCCATGGTATAACACTTGGGTGAAGATGTGCTGGGTTCAGGATCTAATTCATATTGACATGCTTGGTAGTTAATCGTTGCTAATGCATCCATCCATATCACGACATCCGTCTCTGAATCGTAGTGACCAACCTTGGCTTGCCTTGGGCGATCTATTGTATGATCAATTGTGGATGATCCGTCATCAACCTTGGGTGCAATAGGTTTTACCGCCCATTTGGTTGGATCGACCTTCACAGCTTGTTCTCTATTTTCAAAGGTGAGTTTTCCCGTACCCCAGTCGTGAACTACTTGCGCAGTCCTCAACCATGGCCTTTTCAGTAAAACACGGTATGCATATGGGGACTCAGGTATGTCCATCACTACAAAAGTGATCACAAATTGCATGCCTGTTTTACAGGGATATCGGCAACCACACCCTTGGGTTTACACAAGATTGATCCGCTAGCTTGATGGTGAATTTTGCTGGCTTCAATCCCTGTAAATACCACTTTTGATACAAATAGTGGAGATCAAATTGACACCTGATCCTCCACCTACCACTATTGCCTCGTCCTCGAATCTCTCGTGTTTGATTGGCAGGGTGATGTTGTGTTCCTCACTCTCCCATGCTGTCCCAATGTGGAGGACGTTACTTGTCTCATCGTAGCCCGTACAATATATGGGCTCTGGCACTACTGGTTCCGCATCTGTTTTGGCCCATTCAGGCAAAAGGCTTTTAGCTTGTGATACAATCCATAGTAATTCTCTAAGGGGTAAACTAACATGGCTTGCCAGCAGGCTTGTGAGCATTTTAGTGTGTGGTTCCTCGGGCTCCACCATGTGGAAAGGTGGTTAATGATGATGCAACCGATTGTTTTGATTAGTGCGTAGTGGTGAGCCCATTCATGGTTCCAATTCTTCATCAGCAGGAGGTTCCGTAGGGTTGGCCTTTTCTTGCTCTTTTTTCTCTGCTTGTGCTCTCTGTAGCCAATGTCGTATCTTCTGGTACTGTCTCCTTTCTTCCCTCATATTCGGATATGGCGTTGAAGTTGATGGTGGTGGTGAGGGAGCCACTTCCTTCCTCTTCTGTGCTCGCACGCTGGTCCCAAGTCTTAATGGACAGTTCTTGAAACAGTGTCCATAACCGCATTTCCAGTAGAAGAATGTATATTGTCCCGTAAGGATATTCAACAATTTTGTGTCCTTCGTCGCATCTGTAGCAGCCATAATTTCTTCTGCCTTGATGCTGAGTTTGAGCTGCATAGGCCGCAATATATTCATTTATGGCAGGATCCATATATGGTTCATCTGGCCCATACCATTGCTGCTGCTCAGGCTGAGGTGGTACTGGCATCTCTGTTTCTGCTGCTGTCAAGCTTACATGGGCCACTTGTTGATTGGCTGGCCTTGGTGGTGCAGGTAAGGCCATGCGCTGTTGATTATTTGGTGTGCCATACCTCAATGCCACATTTGGTGCCCCTTGATGATATGGATAAGAAGTCTGACAAGGACTTCTCTTCTGTTGGACAATTCGAGGGTTAAATGGAAAAAAGCCCATATCGTACGATGTTGTGTTTTTCAAATGGCAAAATCTATGGGTCAGTCTCAGATTTTGCTTTAGGACTAGGCACTCATTCGTTGTATGGTTTTGTGTGCATACTAAACACCATACATTTTTGCGATGGGGATACTGTAGCTAGTTTTGTTCCGGTAGATTGGGCGTTGTTGCTATAGCTCCTTGTAAGACTTTCAGCTTCTGATCAAACTATGCCGTAAGTTGTTCCATCTACTGTTTGTGTAATTTTGTCATCTGTTCCAACAACAGTTCTGTTGTGGATAGAGTGGAAGCATTTGATGATGATGACGCTATCGAGGAAGTAGGAGTATGGATGGTTGGATATTCGTCGTCTGATCCCTCATCCTCTTCCCTGATGGCATCCTCCATAGCTTCTTGCAGAGTAGCGTACTGCTCTCGTCGTTTCAGTTCTCTCCTGATGCTATGTGATAACCCCGCAAGAAACCACATGATCACCGCATGATCGGGAGTTAGGGCTGTACTGCACTCAGATCGTAGATGTTTGACCCGCTCAATATAGTCCCTAACCCTTTCTCTTTTTCCCATCTTGACTTTGCTGAGCAGGAGAAACGAGTCTTCTAGGAACTTCTTTGGTTTAAAGCGCGTGATGAGAGCCGCTTTAACCGCTTTCCAGGTGGATTCTTCTTCCTCACAGAAGTTGAAAAACCAATCTTGAGCCACAACTACTAGTGACATAGGGAACAACATCAACTTCTCTATAGGTGTCCGATCGTCGTAGATTTCACAAACTTGTTCATAGATCTGAAGGAAACGGATGAGATCTGATGATCCGTCATATTTAGGTATCTCCATCTGAGGTGCCCTCCGGACTGCTTGCAAGGGAGCGACAGGTACGGGTTGACCCATTGGATCCATTGACACTGGTTCCGGTTCTGCCTCTTGTTGCGCAACTACTATTCTGGACAAGAGTGGTGCTTGATTCGTTGTCCTCCTTGCTAATGATAGTCCAGATCTTAGATTCATTCGATGGTAGAGTGATACAGTTGGATACAATATGGATCTTAAGGATTCGATCAATCTGATTGGCCGAAAGTGAAAAATCAGACCTCTTACGATGGTTTTTCCTTGATAACTTTTTACTCCTTGCACTAATTGACCCGAGATTTTGACAGTAGCTAGATCTAGTGTAGATCTTCCTACTGATCTAGTCTGCGAGGGTTCTCTGGTGCAATGTTTGGCTGTGCGAGCGTTCTTTAGCTATTTTGCAGTAAAAAAAACCTTGATATCTCTCTAATTACTGGGAATTAACTCTCGCAAGGTTCGTAAGGAAGTAGGTCTGACTCTAGAATTCTCTATAATCAGTACTAACTCCTACAAGCTTCATCACTAATGGAAATTGTCATTTTGGATCCATTGGAGTGGTCTGCGAGAGTTCTCTCTGGATGGATTTTCTAAATCTTCACTTTTTAGTGATTTTTTAACATTTAAATACAATTTTCTGCTCATTGGAATCAAACTAACTCTTGCAGACTCTTTTGTGTCCTTGTCTTACTGAGATGGAACTTCAAAATTCTCTACGAGGATTCTTTTCCACTGGAACTGAAAATTTTAGTGTCTGCAAGGGTTTTTTGGTATTTTGCCATCTTTTCCACTGGGAACTCTCGCACAAGCACTTAGACAGCGAACTAACTCTCACAAGCTTCTCTGTGTCCTGGTCTCACTGAGATGGAACTTTAGAGGGCTCTACAAGAGTTCTGGTGAAGATTTCATTTTTTTTTTTATTTTTTACAAAGGTTATTTGAAATTTTATGATTTTTTCTCTGTTTTTTGCAAGTTGCTGGGGAGTAACTCTCGCAAGCTTCTTTGCAGGTCTAGGATAGTACCTTGGAGATGCTGCCAATCTTGCGAGAGTTAATTCTCACTGGTTTTGGAGATATTAATAACTAATGAGATTTTAGGCTCTTTTTCTCTCCAAAAATGCAGATTGGTGTGTTTTTTGTGATTTTTTACTGGTTGGTATGCAAATAGAGTACAAATGGTACATTTTTATAAATGGGGAAGGCCCTTGCCCCAAAATCCTATTTGGCTAATATTTACAATGATCCTATCCATTCATCTTGGACCCAACTTTATCCAAGGGTCCATAAAAAGTACATTAGAATTCACAAGGTTCATGTGAGTCCAAAATTGGACCCAACTCTAAAAAAGTAAACTCTAAGTTTAGAAATGACTTTGGGCCTCAAGTTTTATTTTAATTACAAAGGGCCCAAGTCTATTATTTCTATTTACAATTAGCTCACGTGCTCATTGGGCCATGGACTTATACACGCAGGAAGCCATGCCCTCGCAACACATTTATTGACTCACTTTCTTTGTTCGCTCTATGTTGGGAATACCTCCAACAAATCTTGAAGATGACACAACCGAATCTAAATTGAAATCAAAAGATGGTAAAGCTTTTGCGCTCATCATTCTCAATATATCAGACACTCAGATTGGCCACTTATTTGAAGTTCAAACTTCGAAAGAAGTATGGGACATCATGAGCGCAATTATCGAATCCACAGTTGAAGAACAAGATGTTCTGTATGTATTGCAAACACACTAATCATGAGATCCAGGATTGGAGGATACTAAAAGCAAAAAACTCAAACAAGAAACTAGATCAACAAGTGAATGTAGTCGTAGCATCATCTCAATCTCCTACAATGGACATGAAAGGAGTGTTCATGGTCAAAGACCAAAAGGCACAAGCCGATAATTTTTGGTTTCTAGATTTCGGAGTTACTCAACATATGACCATTCATCGTGAGTATTTTCCCTCCTATACATCTTACAATACAAAGAAGTTCGTTCATCTTGGCGACGATAGTACACATACTATCGAAGGTGAAAGCATTTTAAGATTGAAGTTCCAGCATGATCAATTCAAACTACTATCAAATGTTTTGTATGTACCTAAACTCTCTACGAACCTTGGTGATTAGAATTATTGATTTAGGTTATAGGGTAGAGTTTGAGTCTGATCAATGTCAAATTATCGATAGGACAAGTAAGACCCTTGCACTCGGCAAGAGACATGGATACTTATATAGACTGACTCATTGTTATTCTGACATAAGCCAAGCCTTGAAAACCTCTGTTCTTGTCAAGAAAGCATTACTTTGGCATTATAGATTAGGACACTTCAATCATACATCTGTACCGAACATGTCCTGACAATAATTAGCACTTGATCTCGACTATCCAACTAACAAAATTGACCTCCTTGTCTGTCATAATTGCATCATTGGAAAACATGCTAGGATTCCTTTTAGATCAAGTCATAGGCATGCATCAAAAGATGTTTTAGATGTTGTTCATTCAGATATATGTTGTCCAATGCAAACTTCATTATTGCTTGATGCAGATTATATCATTATCTTCGTTGATGGATATTCTAAAAGGACATTGTTTATTTTATTAAGCAGAAATAAGAGGCTTTCAAAAATTTTCAACAATTTAAGGAGCGTGCAAAAATGGAAACTGGTAAGAAAATTAAAGCACTGAGGTCCGACAATGGGGGAGAGTACATCTCTATCGAATTCAAGAAATTCTTCCTTAACAACGACATATTACAACAATTTATTATTTCATATTTGCCTTAGTCAAATGGACTTGCTGAGAGAAAGAATCAAAGCTTAGTTGACAAACCTTAGTCGAATCGGCTAGGTGCATGCTTTCTCATGCGACACTTTCAAAATTCTCCTGGGTTGAAGCTGTTTCCACTACAGCTTATATCCAAAATAGATGTCCGACTAAAGGTCTCTCAGACAAAACACTGTATGAAGTTTGGACATTCTCCAAACCATCATTGTCAAACCTACACATTTTTGGATGTATTGCTTATGCACAAATACTACAAGATATTCGGAGGAAGCTCGACTTCCACAATATCAGATCTATTTTCACTGGCTACACTACTTCAGATAAGACTTATAAGCTGTATGATCCTATCAAGTCAAAGATATTCACCAATCGTGATATTGTCTTTATTGACCTCAAAGGCAAGGACAAAGCTCATATAGTTGAACTATCAGATATTCCTGGAGTATCGAACATTATTGTTCCCAAATCGACTGATTCTATTAAAGGTCCTAGCTCATCTACTCCAGACGAACAACTTATTCAGAAGAAGATGTTGTAGCTCAACAACAACAACATAATGAAAATAATCAACTTCACTTATTTCCTAGAAGATAAACAAGAGATCACAGACCACCTATAAGGTATATCGAAGAATCTGCAGCCTTTTTTGTCCAAGAGCCGACTATTGTTGAAGAAGCACTTGGTCAGCCCGATTCTGATCTTTGGAAGGAAGCTATGGATAGAGAGTATTCATCTCTCATCAAGAACCAGACTTGGACTATTGTTGAATTACCTACCAGTAAAAATGTAGCTGATTGCAAATGGATATACAAATTCAAATACAAGGCCGATGGAAGCATCGATCAAAGAAACGCTCGACTTGTTGCGAGATGATTTTTGCAGATACATAATGTCGACTACATTGAGACTTTTTGTCCACTAGTTAAACATTCTTCAGTTAGACTTCTATTGTTGTTTGTTGTTGATCTAGATATACATCAAATGGATGTACAAACAACCTATCTCAATTGTAAAGTCCAAAACCAAAAATCCTATTCTAAGCATGCCAATCACAAGCAACACAAGGGAAACGGATGGTAGACAAACCAACCCAACCAAACCTAGATCAAACGGATCTAGCCCCCAAGCTATGGGTCAATCTCAAAGAGGAGTGAGGCATCACACTAGCAGCATACTGCTACCAGTCATGCAATCAAGCATAATTCAGATTAAGGGGGAGAGTTGGATTATTCTACTATCGGGAGGGATTCATCCGAATAATCAATTTTTAATCTACATCCATTCATTTATTCAGTTCTATAGTTTTTATTTGTGTTTCTACACAGTCTGCAGAAATACTCAGGAATCGCTCAACATATGGCTTTGACAACGACAATGAAATATCGAAGGAGTCGAAGGATGACAGTTACTACTTCCGTCTGATATGAAGCTAATGACTTGCCCTAACTGCTTTGCAAGTAAATTCCTAGGAAGGCCTAACATGATGGATGACAACGCATTATGACTAACTGCCAATTGCGACCTATGACCTAATTAGCTGTCCTAATTGGATAAGCTTAGAATGCTTTAGTATAATAAACTGATCACTAGAGGAGAAAAAGAGAGGACTTCTATTTCTATTTAGAGGCTCACAGAGTTCTATTAGTGTTCTATTTTGAGTATTGCTATGAAGTGCATCAAACATAGTTATCAGTTGCTCATAAATAGTTTAGAGTAGGCGGTTGCATCCGCTATTGTTTTGTACTCTCATCATCTGATTTTGTGCATGTACTTACTGAATCAATCCATCTTCTTATTGCATTCAATATTACATCAGAAGGTATGCATGCTTCTCTGTAGTTACTAGTAGCTGATAAATGTCTCATTGGTTAGTCTGATGCTACAATATTCTATACATCACTTCACTCTGTAATTGTTTGGCTATGAAATTACTTTAGTGCTAATGATTTTAAAGTTAGCTACTAAAAGATCGAACAAGACGATTGTCATGAAAGTTTTGTTTGATTTATGATAGACATAGTCATACATTAGAAAAATGATCATTCCACTGCGCTCGATAGTTCGTCTTTCAATTTTGACTTAATCACTATAGAATCCTCTTTCCTTCAACAGTTCCCATATGTCTAGTTCCAAGAATTCATTGGCTACTCTCAAGCCTTATGAGGGTACTAAGAAGTCCATCTATATCACAAATGAAGTTGAGTGTAGAATTGAAGGAATAAATAGTATCCCTTTGAATGTAGCATCATCAAAAGTTTTGTTTCAATGATGTACTTTATGTGCCAAACTTAACAAAGAATCTCATTAGTGTTGGTGACAATGGTCTTGATGTCAAAATTGATGCTAACACATGTATAATCAAGAGTGAGGATGAGGTGATAGCTAGAGGATCTAGATTTGGGAGATTATACAAACTAGATTCTAGTGAGAGTGCTAACATTTGTGATGTTGCCTACAGTGACCAAGATCTCTCAAGAGGATTTATGGCATAAAAGATCGGGCCATCCCAATTTCAAGGCCGTGACATCTATGGTCAAAGATGGAAAAGTCATTGGATTGCCAAAGACTATATCAAAGGAGCTTCAACCTTGCGAAGCTTGTGCTATTGCCAAATCTGATAGGAGGCCTTTTCCAAGATCCAACATCAAGTCTGAACATCCTTTTGAGCTAGTGCACTCAGATATTACTTTGCATCTTCCAAGAGCAAAGGAGGCGCTACATGCTTTGTTACTTTTATTAATGATTATACAAGATTTTCTTGGGTGTATCAAGTATCTTCCAAGTCTATGGTGTTTGATGTCTTCCTTAAATTCAAAGCTTTAGTTGAAATGCAATTCTCTTGTAATTTAAAAGCCTTGAGATGTGGTGGTGGTGGAGAGCATGTCTCCAATAAATTTAATGATTATTGTCAACAGGAGGGAAGTGAGGAGAGAGTTTATTTGTGCTTATTCCACCCAACAAAATGGGGTGGCTGAAAGAAAAAATAGAACTCTATGTGAATGTGCAAAAGCACTTAGAATAGAGGCATCCCTCCTAAAAGATTTTTGGGGAGAAGCAATTTCATGTGCCAATTATCTTTGTAATAGATTCCAAATCTTGCTCTAGAAGGAAGATTACCATATGAGATGTTGTATAAGGAAAAGCCTAAGGTAGATCACTTTAGGATCTTTGGTTGTGTTTGCTTTGTGCATGTGCCTTTAGAGACTAGGAAAAAAGATGATCCTAGTTCTATAAAAGGAGTGATGATTGGATATGCATCAACTAAGAAAGCATATAGAATCTTTATTCCCTCTACTAACAAGGTTGTTGTAAGTAAAGATGCGATCTTCCATGAAGATCAAAAACTCAACTTGGATGTGTTGAAAAGAGGTGATGAGATGAGAAAAAGTAATTTGACAAAGTCGAAGTAGGTAGACGACTTCATCGAGCGCAGTGGAATGAACCTTCTTTCCTGTGCATGATTACGCTTATCAATATTGAACAAAAGGTAGTGATAGAAATCACTTTTCAACCTTTAGTGACTAAATTTGAAATCGCTAGCAAGTAAGTGATTACCTAGCCAAACATAAAGCATTGAATTATCAGACAATTATTAGTTACAAAGTATTAACTAAGGTAGTTACATTCATACTAGTTAAGTAGACTGTTAAGGCTTCTGAATTAGCCCAGATCTCTGTTGAAAGATTATTTTAGTTTTATGTCCTTAGTTTTAGTTCGATTGATCATCTTGAATAAGATGGCCAAACGAAAAGGACTAATCAAACTATGGAAGATATGTTGAGGACCATGTTTTGGAGAACAATCCATATTCTACCCTTGAGAAGGCCACACAGGCCAATTGACCCTTTGCACAAGTCCGTATGGTTGTCAAGCTAGTACAAACATTAGGAAGAATGACTTTTGGTCGGATTGATTATATGAGCTGTCGGTATCAAGGTATTGCTAGGTATCCTACTCATCCTGAGATCAATGACTATGGAAAAGTTGAAAGAGTCAAAGAGTGGTTGAAGTGCATTCTGATTATCAACTTCATAAAAAAATTTCAGTCTGAAATGTGATTCGGGCTTTGAAAATTTTGAGGTTTGAAGTTTCTTCAAAAAGAAAAATCAGTTCAAAAGCTAGAAAAGCCCCTCCGTTTTGGTCCAAATGAAGTGCTACGAACTCCAAACGAAGGGCACTCAAACTATATCTACAATTACAATACCTCAAAAAAGTGTTTGCCACAGGAAAAATGCTCAGTAGATGTCAAAATTCATTTGCCTCTTTCATGGAGCATCTAGTTGGGAGTGTGCGACGGAAGCCATTCCACAAAGGAGAGCCATCCTGGCTTTCAATTTGCCAACTAAGCGACATGTGGCTTGGTAAATGGAAAATTGTAGGTAATTATTTTTGAGTTTTGACATTGCCATTTGACTCGGGATATCCTTTTTGGCCTGCAAGTGTCTTTTTAGACACTTTGGTGAGTCAATTTTGGGCGAGGCAAGCAAGTTGGATGGTGTATCCAACTATAGCATTTGGAAATTCAAAATGAAAAGTATTCTCATGGAGAAAGACCTTTGGTACATCATTTTGGGTGTCAAATTGAGGCCCAACTGACTTGGGAGCATATGATAGGAAGGCACAAAGAGCACTATTTACCATGTGTCACCCACATTAGTGATGCAGTTTCGGCCAAAGGTGCTCGGGAAGTCTACTTGGTAAGAAACCCATGAACAACAAATGGGTGTATAGAACTAAATTTCATGGAAACATTTCAATTGCAAAGTATAAGGCATGCTTGGTAGTGGAGGGTTGTAAGTGAAACAAATGCATTGACTACAAAGAAATAATTGCTCCTGTGACAAAATGGACTACACTACGCCCTATAGTTAGAGAGAGAGAGAGAGAGAGAGAGAGAGAGAGAGAGAGAGAGAGAGAGAGAGAGAGAATTAGAAGTAAATGCCTCACATTTTGCACTACTTATGCTAGTTATCTTAAAATATGTATCTGTTTTTATCATAATCCTTGCCAGTACTTACACATTTTTTTTTAGACAATGAAATTTAAAAAATGGCTTAAATATCATTATCATCACCATAGAATTAGAAATTCATTGCATTTTTTTTTTTTCAAGAAGCTTGATTACTGAAAAATCTTAAAAATATTTCATTGAATTGTCTATTTTCTTATTAATGTTATGTAGAAAAATGTTTATGATTGACCCTACCTGCCTAGCACAAAACTAAACATGATAATTGATACTTATTTATATTTAATTTGTTGTGGCCATAAATTTTGCATAATGAAAAGCATAAAAGAGAAAAAATACAAGAAGAAGCATTACCACAATTTGTTTGTCTCCAAGATAATCAGTAAAGGCTTTCAAAACCTACACTATAAACAATGGGGGACATTGCCATAACAATCTTTCATTTAAAAATCTCTCTCACAATCATACAAAGACTTTCAATATAGCTATTGAAATAATTAGATAGAAAGTAAACCCAGTTGATATTTTTGTTGTGGTAAGCAATAACTCAACTTAAACGAGAATATAATTTTTCATTTTTCAAATAGAACTAGAATATATTTTGAAATTATTTTATGTGGCACTATGATGTTGTAACATTTCTATCTACCAATGCTCTATGACTGATGTTTTGATAAGAGCGTCATTGGAGTATTTTGGCATGGATGTGCCATGCAGGTTTAATGTGCAAAATTTTGACTAAGTTCTCATGCAATGTGGCTACATTGCATGGCTAAATGTTAGATTCCTTGTTGTCCTACTTTCATAAACAAATTATAAAAATTTTGTAGATTGAATTCACAAAATAGGTAATATTGAGGTGTGAAATTTGTGACTACTTTCATCAATAATAATAATGAGACAATGGATACTTAACTTGTGTGAATATTAATTGTAAGTATGTAAGTAGACATTTTCTTTTAATTATGACTATTGCTGTGAAATAATGACTACCTTAAAATAAGATTGTAACTGCTCTTTTCATATCCATTTTTACTACAAAAGTCAAAGTCATGAACACCTGTATTACGAACATAATGATATTTGAATTTACAAATTCAAATTTTGAAGATTAGTTATTGAATCAGATTGTCATTAAGCTAACGTTGTAGATTGATATCATGAACGTACCATCAGACATATTCTAACTCAAATCACCAACTACACAAAATAAAAAATTGTCAATTTCATCCAAGAAATAACTTACTATCATGTTTGATGTCTTCCTTAAGAAAGTCTTGGTGTAAACCATTTTCACAATTAGCTCATTTTTTGGTCTTCTTTGAGTAAATAAAAATGACAAAATATAAAATGCCACCATGATGGCAAGGCCTTTGTGGCATACAAATATGCCTTTATTCATATTAATGCCAATTTAATTGCATTAGCATAATTTTGCACAATGTTTTCAAATTTTTTTCCAGTTGCAACTACAAGATGGAGTCTTGCAAGTTTGTGTGTGCGAATGATGATTCATGCAATGATAGTAATAGTTTAGCTATATTTACACAAAATGAATTCTTCAACAACATAAATGTGTCCACCTAGCTTTGAGCTTGTTAATGACTTTAAATAGAATTCATCTCAAAATGCTTAAATTATAGGTGATGCAATAAAGGATGTCTATTACTTTAGACAAGGAAAACAAACAATACGATAGACGATTAATTTTCAATATAGAAACATAAATTTGTTGAAGTAGAAAATATCATACACTTGAAATAATATTAACATGTCCACACATAAGTGGTGAAATGTCTACTATCAACAACATCAAGTTTCTTATTAAATTTTTTCTATAAATGTATGCTATTATCATTAAAAATCTAGCATTTAAATCAAACTATAACTTCCTAACAAATGCGAATCATTAGAAACACTATCAAGTGAACTTGACACTCTTTGTTTATATTAGGATCACATAGTTGAAAAATTATCATGTCAATGATGTCCACATGTAAGATTACCCCAAAAAACATGTTTGACTTTTAAGATTACCTTGAAGGAGAATCTACATGAAAGATTTCTATGTAAAGTGCTTCATTAATCAAAATGTGATTTTGATCTCTTGTCTTTAGTAAATGTCTACATGTTCACATTTTATTTTTAAGCATGTTGCTATCACAAAATAGTGCCCTAGTATAATGTTTCAAGTTATATTTAGCTCTTAGGTATATATTGAAAGGGGCCTTTTGTGAATTAGTGGATACGTTTGTTCTAAGTATTGTCTTTGAGTTGGACTTACTAATATAAAAGTTCATAAGATGGAATTCTACCCATAATTTTTTTATTATTATAAAACACTACATTTTCTATCTAAAGCCAAAACTTATTGACTTATATATATATATTTGAGTGAGTTAGAATTGGAAATGATGTGTGATGGTTGCAATAATGGCGATAGGGACACCACAAGATGACATTGAGAAAATTATGATAGACACCATAAAGATAGTGCTAGAGATATGTTGGAGGTACTAAAAGGGAATGGATCATGAAAGATGCAGTGAAAGATTTGATGAAATATCAGTTTGGCTCTATGGAATGAGCCTTTCCCCTCGGTGCATGAACTATGCCTAGCAAATTTGAATCAAAATGTTGAGTCAGATAGATACCACATTGTGCTCACAAATAAGTGAGTTTCACATTTTGACAAATCAGCCTCTTTGACAAAATTCGACATTTCTCAACAGACTTCAACTTCAGTTAACAGTAGGGCATCCTTCATAAGAGTTTATGAAAACTTCAAGAACTTCATTCACAAAGGAAAAACAAAAGCTCCAATTTTGATTCAAGATTATTAGAGATTGAAATGACCATAGTTGAGGCCCCACCCCTATTGCAATAATTGGTCATCATAGACATGTTTTGAATTGTGGCTATTATTTATTTTACCAGTGTTGTATAGTTTATGTAGATCAATTTGATACAACAAGAAAATTTTAATAAACTAGAAAAAAACAATTTTTTCTAGTAAAAGAGAAGAGAACTTGTAATAAAGTTACATATTAAATAGGCGAGTTGCATATTAGGTACCGAGATAATGATGTGATACTTTAGTCGCTACATTTATATGCTGGTACAAGGTTTAGATTAAAAATTTAGGTAATCATTATTTGTTTCAAAATAAGATTTGAACACAATGTGCATTACTTCATCATATTGTGCTTCATCATCATCACAATTGGATTCATTACAATTATCTCCAATTGTATTTGTCACTTGAGTCTATTTCATTCCTTGTTCTCTCATGCATCTAAAAACTTGATGATCATTGTAACTAAATAGAGATGGATCAACTCCATGGAGAGGAAATCAATTTCTTGTTTATAAGATAAAGTGATAAGCAACACAAAAATGTGTAAAAGAATAATCATTTAAAATAAAACCTCAATGTGTTCTAGATTGGATTGTTGACCCATAATTTTTTAGTCCAAACTTTTCACAAATTTGTACAGAAATCAAAGTCAAGTACATGCTGATTTAGCCAACATATTCAAGATCATGATAACTAAGCCAAGCTGTACATTAATATACCAACATAGGATATTGTAATTGTCACAAATCGTTCATACACTATACATTAGCTAGATTCATAGGCTAATGTTAATCAGATCAATCAATAGCATAAGGAGAGAATACACAACAATCCCAAAAAACTCACATGTACAGTGCATTCACAAAAGGAAGAAAGATAGTACATATAAACTATGTACTTTTCACACATGTGAGGACTTCTCAAACAATGTGAATGATCTCCTAAGATGTGTGTGATTTCACATAGATCAATCTAAATTGAGATACAAGCATACTAGCTCAAAAATCTACGGTAAGAGCACTCTACACATGCATCCATCAATATGAGTTTTTGAGAGCAATTTGAGATCACTCATTTTTTGTGTGTATTAGACACTCTCTCTACCCAGAGAAATTAGTTACTTTCTCTCTCTACCCGAGAGCAACAACTTTTTTGCCTTAGTTTTTTTCGAGAAGTACTTCCACACGTGTGAAAGTTGTTTGGTGAATAATGTATGCATGTAGATTTGCCACTTTGCCTTAGAATTTGACATAGATCTTGGATTTCAATCTAGAGTTGATCTAAAGTGCAAAAGCAAAGCTTAGAAGATCTTAATCACACATTAGGGCATTCCCACACGTGTGACTTTCATGTGGTATTAGAGCCTACCTAAGTGTTTGATGCATTTCTCATCAAGAGTTTGAAAATTTTCATGAAAATCAAGATCGAGAGTGTTGATTGCATCTCCCATGCTATCTTAGATATTATTGGACCAAGAAGCTTCATTATCATAAGAATTGAATCATTCCTGATACTATATGGAAATCAATGCTCAGACACGTGTGAAGGACATCCAAATTCATTTGGGTAGTTCTCTTCCAAGTTAGATCCAAATTTCATGCTTGATAGCTTGTTTCAAAGCTAGTAGATCCAATTTGTGTAGCACTTGGTTTCAAATCAATTGGATCTCCCAATCAAAAGTTATAACCAATTGAATAAAGGTGGGTAGGGCACCCAACCTGGTTACTTTTGCCTCTATAATGCTTGTTTGATCCAAAAATTCAAGAATAGGCTTGCCAATCCCATCTATTTGAGATCGAGTCATCTTTTTGAGGTTGTAGCCACATTGTTTCATACAATTGCATTGTATTTGAGTAATTTGTGGATTTTTGAGTGTTTCATGTGCCAAAGATAGTTTGACCCAAACTTTGCCTATACTCCATCAATTGATGAGAGGTTGATCTAGTTTGAGAGAGATTGGAAAAGCTAGTGAGATCCATCTCACATTTTCTTGCAAGATCTTGCATAGGAGTTGGTAGTACACCTTTATTGGATCCTATAGTGAGAGAGAAGCAACATCTATTGTCTCATTACAAGGAGTATTCACTACTTTTGATGGCATCCATGGGTTCCTACCTATTGGAATCCAGTGAAAGACTATCTGGAGATTCTATTAATCTAAGTGAGCTAGTCCAAGTTAATGGTTTGAGAGATGAATATGAAAATGTTGTCCAATCCTATGATATCAAGGAGGATTTGCCAAGCCTGGAGGCCTTGCAAGTAGTTCTTATACCTGAATAATCAAGGCATGAGAACAAGCTCTTGAGGATGGAAAAATTGTCCCTCAATCATAATGGTGATGGCAAAGCACTATTTGTCAAAGAAAAGCACAAAGGGAGGAGCAAGAAGCATCACCAACAATTCTCTAAAGACAAAGTCCAAGATGGAGAGGAGGATGATTCCTCTCAAGCTTCTATCTCTAAGATTAAGAAGAAGAATGTGAAGTGCTTCTTTTGTGTCAAGAAAAGCCACTATACCACTAATTCTTTCAAAAAGAAGAATCAATTCAAGCAAGCCAACATCTCTAATGAGAAAGAAGACTCTATTGCAAGTGATGGAGAAGGATCTTATGGTTTCTAGCTTCTCCACTTCCCCCTTCAAGAAGGATGGCTCTTGGTATATTGATAGTGGAGCATCATCTCACATGTGTTGCTCCAAGGAATCTTTCTCATCTATCTTGCCTTATGAAGGAGCCAAGAAGACTATATACACTACAAATGATCAAGAGTGCAATATTGAAGGAGTATGGACTATTCCCTTGAGGCTTGCATCTTCCAAAGTTCTCTCTCTCAACAAGGTTCTTTTTGTTCCAAATCTTACAAAGTACCTCATAAGTGTTGGCCAACTTTTTGATAGTGGCCATGAAGTGAGGTTCCATATTGATACTTGTGTGATTAGGAAGGTTGATGAGATCCTTGCACATGGATCTAGATCTGGAGGCATATACAAATTGGATCCAAAAGAAAGTGCAAATTCTTGTGATGCTACTTATGTGACCAAGCTTTCCAAGGGGGAGTTATGGTGTAGGAGATTGGGACATCCCAATTACAAATCCACGCTTTCTATGATCAAAGAAGCCAAGGCTATTGGCTTTCCAAAAACACTTTCCAAGGACATCAAGCCACATGAGGCTTATGCTATTGCAAAATCACACAAGAAGCCATATACAAGATCTTCCATCAAAAGTACACATCCTTTGGGGTTTATTCACTCGGATGTACATTTCTTTATCAAGCACAAGCAAGGGAGGAGCCTTTTGTTTTGTGACTTTTATTGATGATCACACAAGATACACATGGTTATATCTTCTCTCTTCAAAATCCATGGTGTATGATTATTTCCTCTTATTCAAAGCATATGTTGATAAGCAATTCTCATTGAAGATCAAAGCTTTGAGGAGTGATGGAGGTGGAGAGCACATCTCCAACAAATTCCATGACTATTGTGAGCAAGTTGGCATCAAAAGGGAGTTCTCTTGTGCCTATTCCCCTTCTCAAAATGGGGTGGTTGAGAGGAAGAATAGATCCTTGTGTGAATGTGCCAAAGCCATAAGGATTGAAGCATCTTTGCCTAAATATTTTTTGGGGGTTGCTATCAATTGTGCAAATTATCTTTGCAATAGGCTCCCTCACGTTGCTCTTGGGAGGAAAGTCACCATATGAAGTCTTATTCAAGAAGAAGCCTAAGGTTGATCACCTTAGAGTATTTAGAAGTAGCGACAAAGATGATGACGCTAGAGATAATGAGAGTGCTTATGGATCTATGCCAATGCATAATGACACTAACCTGCCCTGTATGAGGGAAATCTTGATAGTTTGTGTGACTTGCTGTCCACTGGGGACAATTTTGCGGTCAAAGCAGCATAGAGAGGAGAGGATTTCTACCTTCTTAAATGCACCAAGACGATGTACCAGGTAGCGACAGCATAGAAGGATGCATGGCACAACAAAATTGTTAGAGGAGGGAGAGTAGTTGAAGGCCTATACTATGGCCAAGTCGAAGGCATGATCAATACATACAACCTTCTGGACCAGACACAACCGGTAATGATCTATTCACACCTAGGGAGAGCAATCCGGTTTTCCATGGAGCCTATCCTTGGATATCATAACATGTTCCGATTATACCAATGTGTATGAAAACATATACAATAGCATGTCGTACAAAGATGACATCGATCAAGAGGACTTGCTTAACGCCTAAAATCAAGATGCTTTGTGCCTTATATCGATTCATTTGGTACTTTCACAGTACCCATTTTGAGACTGATGAGTACCAATTTGGTACTTTGGATCACTTATCTATCAATAATCTGATTTTTTTTTGATAAGTTCAGGCTACGTTTTTTGGTACTATCGGAGTCTCAATCATAGTGCTTCCGGTATTGACTAAAAATGCCTTTTCCATTTGAAAAACAGGTACTGCTTGTTTAAAACTCCAAAGTACTTGTTCTTAAATCTATTTGGTACTTGACTACCAAACTTGGTACTATCAAAGTACCAATTTTGGTACATTTGTAACTATATGAAATTGCACTTAAGTCTCAAAAACATGTACTTCCCATGGATCTTTAACGATGTATCCATTTTTAACACCTTTAATACCCCTTCACTCTTAAGCAAAAACTAAAAACCATCTAAAGAGCACAAACTATAACTTTAATAAACTCCACCCATACCATCATTCGTAGATCATGCTAGAATATGCATGTGAACACATGCTAGTAATGTTGTAAGGAGCACAAACCTTGAAATCAACTTCTCCTACCCTATCTGTGACTCAAAAATCATGCTGGAATCTAGTTGTGGACATTTACAAAGCACCAACATAGGATTTATAGATTGAAGAATGCCTCGAACCTTCATCCCAATAAATCAGGAAGCTGCAAATGAAACTCAAGAATGAAATAGCCATTCAAATCTTTTTGATATATCATATATTGATTTTTTGAATATGTAACATGTACAAAAAATTAGTTGTAGCCCAAGCTGGGCTTTTCAAATCTAGTCTGTAGGGGGGTCGAAGCAGTACGAGTACCCTTTGACCTCAACAAAGTAGTTCACAACAAGAGGACATATCGTCCTCACAGTCGAACAAAGAGTTTCTTCTAGTAAAGGCGATAGGGATTCGTGCATGGATCCAGCCCATGAGCCACAGGTATAGAACCGCCTTCAAATACCACTTGGCCGTTTCAGCATTGCACTCTACGGAAGGGTCGAAACATTTTATGGCCAAGCAATTCTCGTAGTTGTTTTTTAACGACTTGTAGCATTTATCGTCTACAAGTATGGTATTGAATGCGTCGAACTCTGGCCATAATTTCCATACCTCCTGCAGGTTCTTCAAATATATTGGCACCCCCAATTTATCCTCGCTGACGTAAGGAATCTCCTTAAAGTCTTCATGCCAGATCTCACACTTATTTTGGCTCCATGAAATTGCAGCTATACCATAACTGAATGTATGACCACTGGTAGATCTTCTGTCATCAATATTACCTGCCCAATCGGCATCTGTATAACCTACCAACATTGGCGCTTTAGGCTGATCATACTTCAAACCAAAATTCAATGTCCCTCGAATGTATCTGAGAATATGTTTAGCAGACTTCCAGTGTGCTTGACTAGGATCTTGCATAAATTGACTAACAACACCAACAACATAAGAAATATCAGGTCGTGTGTGTGTCAAATAAATCAAACTACCCACTAGTTGTCTATACAAATAAGCATCCACTTTCTCAAATTCATCATATGCAGTAAGCTTCATGTTGACATCCATAGGTGTTCTCAAAGGCTTACAATCCTACATATTGAACTTATAAAGCAAATCTCGTGCATATTTGCTTTGTGTAAGAAAGACCATGTCTTCCTCTTGCCATACTTCAATGCCAAGACAATAGTGCATCAATCCTAGATCACTCATGTCAAAAGCATTGGAAAGATCTGATTTTATTTCATCAATTAAGCTCTCATTACTTCCTGTAATAATCAAATCATCCATGTACAACACAATGAATACTATATCCGAATCTTGTCTTAGAATGTAAAGACTAGGATCAGCATTTACCATTCCTCTTTGCTAGAAGTGTTCATCAATGCAAGAGTACCACGCTCGTGGTGCTTGCCTCAATCCATAAATGGCTTTGTTGAGCTTACAAATGAGATGCTCTCTCCCTGGCTCAACAAATCCTTGAGGTTGTACTAGGTACACCTCTTCATCCCGCATTCCATTAAGAAAAGCAGATTTAACGTCCTTTTGCTGGATCTTCCAACCATAGAAAGCAGAAATAACAATGATAAAACATATAGTTACCATCTTAGCTACGGGTGAGAAGGTTTCCTCAAAATCAATACCTTCCTACTGCTCAAATCCTCTCACAACCAACCATGCTTTGTACTTGTTGAGTTGCCCATCAGCTCCATATTTAATCTTCTATATCCATTTACAAGTGATAGGCGTCTTACCATCAGGTATCTCAACCAAGTTCCATGTCCTATTTTTTGATATAGCTTCCATTTCTGTTTCCATAGCTTCACGCCACTCCTTGTGCTCCTTTGCTTTATCAAAAGTTTTTGGTTCTTGAGCCTTGAGCACAGAACCCATTAGGGCTAGATTCATCTCTAATCTTGCAGGAGGTTTTCGATTTCTACTTGATCTTCTAAGCTCTCCATGCTCACTTGATTCGGGAGTATTTCCTTTATTAGCATCACTTTTTACTGACAAGTACCACTTAGGCACTCTCCTAGGAATCTCATAAATAACCCTGTCTTTTTCCATTGGCTCTTCCATATCGCCACCAACTTCTTCCTTCACTTGCACTTTAGCTTTATCGTCAAAGGGATCAATTGTCAGTTTTATTTGGTCATTTTGACCCATCTCATCAAAAGTAGCATCTCTGGAAATCACGATGTTTTGTGCATCTATGTCATACATCCTATATGCCTTGGCTCTTTCATCATATCCAAGGAAAAGACACTTAATAGCCTTTGCATCCAACTTCTTTCGTTTTTCATCAAAAACATGAGCATAAGCATCACAACCAAATATCAGGCACATGAGCATAAGCATCACAACCAAAATATTCCATTTCAGTCTATATCGGATTCCTCATGTATGCAATGTCTCCACTAGTTCCCCTAATCTTGCATTTACTGTCAACTCTTTGAGCTAATATATGGCTAATATTGGAACGATCCACTGGAAGGCTCTACTAAAAGTCGTAAGATATGTTCGAGCTACTATCAACCTCTACATATGCTATGGAGAGATTGATCCATTCAGTATCCACACATTACATGGATATACAAATGCAAATTGGGCAGGTGATGTTGACACAATAAAATCCACTTCAATCCAAGCTCCACAGACTACAATGTCTATTTCAAGGCCATGCGACAGTCCTTTATCATCGTCACATTACATGTGGATGATACATTGCTATTCAACAATAATATCAAATTTATTAAGGATACCAAGAGAATGCTATATCAAGTTTCAGATAATAGAGACCTAGGAGAAGGTCATTACTGTCTCGGGATCCAAATCCATAGAGAAAAAAACAAGAATCTCCTCTACATTACTCAATAGAGGTATATCTTTAATATACTTTCTAATTGGACTTCATGAATTGCAAGCTGGTACATTTTCCTATGGATCCAAGTCTTAAATTATTGAAAGAGCAATGCCCTTAATCCAAAGAGGAGAAAGCCAAAATGAAGGGATATCCATTTCAGTCTATTATCGGATTCCTCATTTGTGTGCCCCTTGATCTCGCATTTACTGTCAACTTTTTGAGCCAATACATGGCTAATATTAGAATGATTCACTGGAAGGCTCTATTAAAAGTCATAAGATATGTTCAAGCTACTATGGACCTCTGCATATGCTATGGAGAGATTGATCCATTCAGTATCCACACATTACATGGATATACATATGCAAATTGGGCATGTGATGTTGACACAATAAAATCCACTTTGAACCAAGCTCCACACACTAAAATCTCTATTTCAAGGCCATTTGACAATCCTTTATTATCATCACACCATATGTGGATGATACATTGCTATTCAACAATAATATCGAATTTATTAAGGATACCAAGATAATGCTATCTCAAGAATTTAAGATGATAGAGACCTAGGAGATGCTCATTACTATCTCGGGATCCAAATCCATAGAGAAAAAAACAAGATGTTTCTCTACACAATAGAGCTACAGCTTTAATATGCTTTCTAAATTTGACCTCATGAATTGCAAGCTTGTACATTTTCCTATGGATCCAAGTCTTAAATTACTGAAAGAGCAATGCCCTAAATCCAAATATCAGAAAGACAAAATAAAGGGATATCCATTTCAGTCTATTATCGGTCTCATGTGTGCAATGTCTCCACTAGGCCCCATGATCTTGCATATTTAGTCAACTATTTGAGCCAATATATATGGCTAATATTGGAATGATCCACTGGAAGGCTCTATTAAAAGTCGTAAGATATGTTTGAGCTACTATCGACCTTTGCATATGCTATGGAGAGACTAATCCATTCAGTATCCACACATTACATGGATATACAGATGCAAATTGGGCAGGTGATGTTGACACAATAAAATCCACTTTAAACCAAGCTCCATAGACTAGAATTTCTATTTCAAAGCCATTCAAGAATACTTTATCGCTATTTAACAATAATATGGAATTGATCAAGGATACCAAGAGAATGCTATCTCAAGAATTTGACATGATAGAGACCTAGGAGTAGCTCATTACTGTCTTAGGATCCACGTCCTTTGAAACCAAGCAATATGGAACAACCAGGAATGCCAAGGAACTAGAAGAAGATCAAGCAGCAACCAAGAATGCCAAGGTATCCGTAATGCCATCTCATCAAAAGTATCATCTCTGGAAATCACGATGTTTTGTGCATCTGTGTCATACATCCTATATGCCTTGGCTCTTTCATCATATCCAAGGAAAATACACTTAATAGCCTTTGCATCCAGCTTCTTTCGTTTTTCATCATATCCAAGGAAAATACACTTAATAGCCTTTGCATGAGAAATATTAGGTTTCTTTCCAGTAAAAGCTTCGTAAGGTGTCTTACCCTCCATGGACTTTGTAGGACACCGATTCAAGATATGAGTAGTTGTGTTGCATGCTTCTACCCAAAAGGTATTTGGAAAACCCTTGCTCTTAAGCATTGCCCTAGCCATCTCCACAATGGATCTATTTTTCCGTTCTACAACTTCGTTCTGTTGTGGTGATAGGGTGTAGTGGTTTGTCTCTTGATCCCCTGATCCTTGCAAAAATTTATAACTCTGTTGAAAAATACTCACCGCCACCATCTGATCCGAGGGTCTTAACATAACAACCTGTTTGTTTTTCAACTAGAGCCTTGAACTCTCTAAACTTGACAAAAGCATCAGATTTCTTGCTTATGAAATAGATATGTCTACTATACTCATCAATAAATGTGATGAAATAGTAACAACCACTAATGGGCCTAGTTTGTATTGGTCCACACAGATCGCTATAAACAATTTCAAGAATGCCATTGACTCTTCTTGCTCCATCTTTGGGAAATCTCTCTCTATGTTGTTTTCCCAAAATGCAACCCTCACAAATTTTTCCTTCAAAAGAGATATCAAGCAATCCAACAACTAGATTACCTCTTATAAGGATTTGCAAGCTTTGAGCACTAATATGACCAAACCTTTGATGCCAAATATCACTTCGACTATCAACAGTGCTTACCATAGCTTGAGTAAAAGATCTCGCATTCAATTTGTAGAGTCGATTTCCGTTGACTCTAGCTCTTGTAGCAATCACTTTGTAGTGATTCTTGAGGTCTTTGACAAGACATTCATCATTGTCAAACTCAACCTTGAGTTGTTGATCAACCATCGTCCCAACATATAGTAGATTGTTAGCTAAGCCAAGTACACATTGCACATTACTTATCTGCTTTATCTTCCCACTGGCTAACTTCACTAGTACCACTCCAACTCCTTTAATAGATAGCAATTTGCCATCAGCTTTTCCAACTTCATCACCATTGTCAGTTTTCTTGAGTTCGGAAAACCACTCTTTCCTTGAAATCATGTGCTTAGATGCACCACTATCAATGTACCAGGTATCCTTGGCTTCATCACTTGTCATTAATGCTGTAACGAACAATTTTGAACTCTCACCTGTATCATCTTCATATTGATCGCCATCATATTGATGTTGATAAGTATAATTGTCTTCATAATAATAGTCATCAAATTGATATTGATCAGCATAATTTTCCGCTTGCCATTTGTCTTTTCTTTGTTTCATCTCCTTCTGTTTCTTGAAGCATTCACGCTCCCAGTGGCCGGGTTTGTTGGAGTACCTACAATTTCCAGGTTTATTTTGTCTTGAATAGCCGCGTCCTTGACCTTGGCCTTGATTCCGATTGCCTCGATTCGGACTATCATTGATTTGCTCATGAAATTGATGAAATGATCCCCGACTTGAGTTTCCTCCTCTCGATTGATACCTTCCATGACCAGATCTTCCACCTCGTCCTCTAATTGCAAGGGATTGATCATAGCTCCTGTTATGATGATTCAAGTTCTCTTGACGTTGCTCTTCTTGCAAAAGAAATCCACCTAGTTCTTCATAGGTTGGAAGATTTTCTCTTGTGGCTATACTCGTCACAAACATCTGATGTGACTCACTCAGACTATTCAATGTCAATTGCATGATCTCACGATCTTGTACTCGCTCTCC
This sequence comes from Diphasiastrum complanatum, assembly GCA_029204225.1. Classification (NCBI taxonomy): domain Eukaryota; kingdom Viridiplantae; phylum Streptophyta; class Lycopodiopsida; order Lycopodiales; family Lycopodiaceae; genus Diphasiastrum; species Diphasiastrum complanatum. Next base: position 25,975,260 of record CM055110.1, read on the forward strand.
AACTGTTGCTAATTGGTCACGGACCTCTTTGATCTTCAGTATGTGATCGGCAGTAGTTTTACCATTATCCATTCGCAATGTATGCAACTTCGTCTTCAGAAACAATATTCGAGATGTATTTGTCGTTTCAAACAATGCCTTCAACGTATCCCACGTCTCTTTTGGTCCTTCTGAATCTGAAATATAGGGAATAATTGCATCTCTAACTGATAAGTTGATGACATTCTGGGCTTTCCATTTTCTCCTATCAAATGTCCGTCGATCTTCTTCAATCATTGACCTTGTCTCTTCACCTGTCACGATCTCCCACAACTCCTTTTCCATCAAAATGTTTTTCAATTTGAATTTCCAAACTGCATAGTTGCTGGCACCTTCCAATTTGCTTGACTCATTAAGGACACTCTCGCTTAGAGTTGCCATTACTGGATAGATGAGTCTAGATCACAAAATTTATCACACCACAGAACTGTAATTTTGTTTTTTGTTGGACACCTGATATCGGTATGACGCTTTTAGCTCATGCACGTGAATCCGATATTGGTACGGGTATGCAATATCGGTATGACGAACAGATGTATGACTGATCAGTATTTTCTTTACTTTTGGTGCGTGGATCCGATATTGGTACAGATATGCTATATCTATACGACGCGCAGATGTATGACTGTTTAGGATGTTTCCTACCTTTGGCACATCAATCTGATATTGGTACGGAAAACATGAAAAGTAGAGGGGGGGTCAGAACTTTCAGAGAGAATATTCTAGATTCTCCACTTCGGCGTGGCGACTATGCCGCCTCCTCTTTGCAAAGATTTTGAAATGTGTGATCGTTCAAAAGACCGAGATCAGTAATGTGAGAAGTATGAAGCCTCCTAACTCTGAATGGTAGTACTAGACATTGTCTAGTGTGATTTGCGATACTCCAAACAGACAAATGAGAAATTTCTTGGCAAACCTCTCACACAAATAGCACTTTCCACAACAACTCAGAAGTATTGTAAAAATCTCCCCCACTCAACAGATTTTCAATCTGTCTGATACTGCCCTGGCCTTTCTGATGCCTCCGGGACTGTGTCTTTGTTCCTCACTGATGATTCTGATCTCAAACCTGCAAAATACACCAAAGAAGGATTTCTTCTAGCCATTTTTGTCTCTCCAAGCTTTCACCTCTCGTGAAAGATTTTCTCACTTCATTGTAGAGCCTGTGACAAGCTGTATCCACTGATCAGGCACGCAAGACTATCGCTGCTCTGATACCATGTCAACAATCAGATATGCAACATCAAGCATTCACCATAAGAATGCGGAAGAAGAACACACACAATCACACTATCACTCTATATCATACTGAATGTCAAATGTACAAATAAACCTTGAACCCCTGATATAGAGAGAAGACCTACGAGTAGACTAATAGGCTACCCTACGGCTAATGACAGTTGGTCACAACTGTCAACATTAATCTACCTCGTAAACAATTATAACAATGAAGTTTATCATTGATTTCTAACAAAATTAAGGACCAAAATTTGCTGATGAGTACCAAAGTACCAGCTAAGTACAAAAGTACCAAAAGTAAGAAAAGTACCAAAGTACCAAAATTAGTAAAAGTACCCAAATTAGTACCACTTAAGTACAGATGCAACTAAAAAAGTATTTAAGTACTAAATTAAGGACCAAAATCTGTTGATTAATATGAAGGTACCAGCTAAGTGCAAAAGTACCAAAAGTACCAAAAGCAGAAAAAGTACCAAAGTACCAAAATCAATAAAAGTACCAAGATTAGTACTACTTAAGTACTAGATGCAGCTAAAGAAATATTTAAGCACCAAAAGCAAATAAAGTACCTAGCTAAGTAAGCACCAAAATAAGATAAAGTACCAAAGTTCAAATCTAAGTACCAAACCAAGTACCAAAAGCAGCAAAGTCCTACTTAAGTACCAAAGGTAGCTAAATACCACCCTAACCCTAGACCCTCAAAGCAATTGCAATTAAAGTACTTATTAAGTACGAAAATCAGATTAAGTACCAAATTAAGTACCTAAAGTAGCAAAGTACCAGCTAAGTAGCAAAGTACCAGTTAAGTACCAAATCCATCTAAAGTATCAAATAAAGAACCAAAAGCAGCTAATTTCCACCACATTATCAAAAGTACCAAAAAAAGTACCAAAAGCAGTTAAAGTACCATGTTAAGTATCAATAGCAGCTAAAGTACGAAATTAAGTACCAAAATCAGCTAAAGTAGCAGATTAAGACCTAAAACTAGCTATAGTTGTAGATTAAGAACAGAAGCAACTAATTACTACCATAATACTAAAAGTGCTAAAAGTAACAAAATTCATTAAAGACAGAATCATATGATGTGGTGCCGGGAGGTATGCTTGATGTCTCAGGATTTTCAGCATTTGCCTTAGAGGTGGCTTTGCACTTTCTTGCAGGTGTCCTCATCTTTCACAACAGATGATCGAGAAAGCAATGACAGCAGAAAGCAATGATAGCGGAAAACAACGATAGAGATGCTGTGAGAGCAGAAAGGAACGAAAGCAAGGAACTGAAAAAAAGCAAGAAAGCAAAAAAGCAAATTAGTATGAATTGATAACAGAAAGCAATCGTAGCAGAAAGCAAGATAGCAGATGAACTGATAGCAGAAAGCAAGATAACAACGTGAACTGATCATAGCAGAAAGCAACGATATGTTCACTGATGGCAGAAAGCAATCGTAGCAGAAAGCAAGATAGCAGATGAACTGATAGCATGAAGCAAGATAGCAACGTGAACTGATCATAGCAGAAATCACCAATGTGGTCTTTGATAGTAGTAGAAAGCAAGATTCAGAACTGAATTGATCATTTGGAGGGCAAAGCATTTAATATCCAAATTCAAATTAGATAAAGTGGGCCCATGTGATGAGTATGCTGATAATTGTCAAGGACACTTTCACCTGCATTAAGTCGTGGGACCTATCACTTCCTCCAACAAGTGAGAAATGTACAACCATAAGTATTGTATTGGAAATATAAATTGTGAGTAATAAAATCTGAAAAGTTTGACATATACTACCAAAATGTACTATGGAAAATGGGTTCTTTTGTTGTACCACCAAAACATGCTGTTAGCCTAATATTATCCCAAACATTTTGCTCGATATGACAATTAACATCATTCGCAACTTCTTTGAGCAGATCTTTTATACAAAAGGAATCCAAGATCCTGTTAACAAATAGTGTCTGAAAAAAAAATCATATTTGTTTTTAACTCTACTAAGACGCATCCTTCCATGGGGTAAAATATAGGTGGATCATACCTCGTAGATATCAATTTCGCCTTGTACCTCTTGAAGAGTTGAAAGAGGAACTTTTAGGAGGAGAACATATATTAGTAAAATGAGGAATAGAAGACTGCACCACGGAATTAAAGCTTCTATACACTCCACCTCTTGAGTTTCTGGCTAAAAGCATGGTTTGGACATGGTATCCATTTTTCATTTTACCTTTTGGTAGTACATTTCACTTTTGGGGATTTTATTACTCATAATCGTTCTTGAGTCCACATTAAAAAATTTGACATAAATTTTTAGTGATAAGTCCAATTTCAGCAAAGTTTAGTGCGTTAGAAAGTGCTTGACGAGCGCTTTCCAATGATATGTTACATGACATACTTCCAAGCTATGGTTAAACAGTTATGGAAAGCCAAAAGTATGGGGATTTTATTAATCATAATTTTTTGAGTCCACATTAAAAATCACATAATTTTTTAGTGTTAAGTACTTCAAAGTACGGTTAAAAAGTTATTGCAAGTCAAAGGTATTAGCTGAAAATAGTGTATAATAATACAAAAGTGCATTTCGAAATAAGTCATTCCATCAGTTACTTTATTAACACACCACTTTTGCCAATGTCGTGAAAAGGTAAAACATCATGTAGACGTTTGAGATACTTTCCACTGCAAAAAGCAGCAATACTAATCCACAAGTCGTCATAACATGTCACTTCTTGAGTTTCAAATTTTGCTATACTCTACATGAAACCATTCCACACAGAATTTCTGAATATAAGTTCTGACAATAAGATTAGCCACTCTTTAACTTTGCCATAACACATAATACTATAAAAATTTATAACTTCATCATTTTCTTCCTTTTGCCAGTCTGGTCCATATTTTTCTTACAATCCAGCTGCCTTCCTTTCTTGCACAGTCTTGATGTCATCACATATAACATTATGTTAGTTTCATAACTATATGACCATTAGCACAATAAAGGTGAAAAAAAATGGTAAATGTGTGTGTGTGTGTGTGTGTGTGTGTGTGGTTTCCATGATCAAAATTTGTCACCTTTATTTCTAAAAGATTCTTTCAATTCATCCCATTTATGCAGAATAGCTACTTTTTATGATTATAGATAGAAGTATAATAGCATAAGAGAGAGAGAACATTAATTTGCTTCACATGGATAATGTATCTCAGATCATTGTATCATGGTTTGTAGTCATGATCACTTCCTAAAGTATGAATATATCTAAAGCATGGTGATGCAACAACATTTGGACCACCTCATACAATCTAAGGTTATAAGCAAGTGTATCAAGTCAGTATCGATGATGTTCATAGATGTGGCCAAGTTCTTTAGAGTAGTGGAGCATAAGGAATCATAATTTTAGTACCCAACATCCACAATTTGAGCCTATGCCTCACCCTCTACGATGGGCCTCCCCTCCTAAATTTTAGCAATATTTATTTATAGCATGGAAACATACTTTTTGAGCATTTTGCAAATGTGCACGAGGACAAGATTTCAATCTTGGTTTAGGGAAACCAACCCCATGCATGTATGTCATGTGTGTGTGTGTGTATATATATATATATATATATATATATATGATACACACAAAAGAATATTATGTTGTATTGGCTTTACATCAACATTGAGTGCCTCTTTTGTTGGCATGAGTAATTTGAAAGAGAGCTTTTTTAATAACATAATACCTACCATGACTATTCAAAGCATTCAAAGAGTACTCTAAAAGTAATAATTGAATGGTTTTGAATGGATTATTAGTGAATCAAGAGATCATATTATGCTCAATATTGGAATAATTTAAACCTGCAACTACATCGTCATTTTAGAATATGGCCAATAACATAGTTATATCGTATTAATTCTCTAATTTGAATGGATCATTAAGATACATAATTCTTAGGAAAATACGAATGGGAGTTTATAGCATGATAGTCTATTTGCAATTGAGTATGTAAATACTTGTATGCAAATGTCTATGGCATTTTTGTACATTCACAATGCTAAATTCTTGCTCACTAATGATATAAAGAACACGTAAAGGTATGCAATGGAACATTATGCAGTTTTTGAGGTATCCCAATATTGGGATGAAATAAACAATGAGTCCCAAGTAGAGCATTATGTCTGGGTGGAGATTTCTACGCTTGGTAGTTCAAATGCTAACAAGTGACGAGATTTAAGACACTTATATTCCATTGGAGACCTTTATGCTAGGTAATGTGACCCATGGGCGCAATTGAGGAGCATTCAACCGTCTTGCCTTGCTGGGCTCATTGCCAGTTTACGCTTGGAATGTGCCCCTTGACATGTTGTGAATATATTGAATCTTGACTTGGTGGTACAATAAAAAAGAGCTTAAGTGGATCTAGAAATTTTTAGTACAAATTATACTCCTTGAAGGATGCTAGATGTATTCTAATGTCTAAAATTTTGTAACTATATTTTTAGTACAATGCAAGAATAAAAAGTTATCATGGGCATGGTCAGCCATATGCCACAAACACCTCACCTTACAATCAATCCTCTTTTGAATTCATGATCATGCTACAAGGAGGTTAGTGGGTGGAAGAGCTACACTAAAAAATTAGGCAAGAATCAAATGATCAGCGTGCAAAAACAAGATCATGGCTTATTAGATTTGTGGGTTGATAAAATATGCTGCGGTTGTGCCCCGTGCCCACTTCGCATTGTCCCTGCATGGGTCCCATCTCCGATCTCATCTCCGATCTCAGCTCAGCAGCATCCATGCAGATTGAACATACATTATCACATGAACGAACACGTTTATTAGTATGGTCGATACGATCTTGTAAAGATCTGGAAGACTGGGTGTAGGGTGGAGTTTGAAGTGAAGTACTGAAATGACCGAAAAAGTGAAGGACTGACAGGATAAGGAGACTTTCCTTCTTTCTCGCTACCGTGGCGTTGATTCTGGAGGACTTTCACGTCGCACACATCACTCACATGACTCTCTTCAAGACCTACACGGCCTTGTAGTATGTACTAATAAATTAGAATTTTGGGTGACACTGAATAGGTATACTTGCTGTCTGAAGGATGTGGGTAGTGGTTATGACAGTAGGAAGATAATGTGAGATCTTTTCGGAACAAGTTGTCAGTCAGTTGCAGATATGAATTAATTGTATAAAAAAAAGTCTTCAACAAGTTGTAAGCCGAAATGACATTAAATAATCTCTTCAACTTTTCTGATCATATTGGTTATACTCACCATGCTAGTCAAGAAGTTGACAAGAACAGTAAAACAAACCAATCTGTTCGCAGAACATATTTACAAACGAAAATAAATAAAGAAAATTGAAGTGAATATATAAGGTTTTCCAGTTCTCTGAGTTATAAATGTCTCTTAAACCACTTTTAGATTGGCAAGAAACCCCTGATCTTGGAATATACAGTATAGTTACAACTAGCTACAAGCCGGCCCACTGATCTGTTTGGAGAATAGACACTGAGCTGCTAATAATAGCAGTAACACTTTGGCCAATGTGCATAAAGCCGGCCCTGAAGAATCGATACTTAGCTGCTAAAAATAGCAGTAAAACTTTGGCCAATGTGACATATAAGAATCTATGAGGAAATTGCGCAGTTATCTGGGGCAAATAGCCTATAGTCTGTTTTGATTTATTTACTCAGATAACCCACTGTTGCTCAACGGAGAAGACTGTACTAGAGCTGTATACTTGCTACAATAACTTGTATGAAGGTACTATTTAGTGTTTGTCACAGTAAGGAGTTTTTTGTATATTTGGGCAGCACTTTAATAGCAGATACAACATCTGGAACTGGTACAGCCTGCCATCTGATTTGGGCCATCTGCCTCGCGTCTGCACCATGGAAGCTCTTTGGTTATCTGGGCTGCACTTTGATTGGATATCCACCTTTCGGAATTGCTACAGCCCACCATTGAATTCCCCGATCCGGGCCAACTGCCTCCCATCTGCATAACATAAGCAAAAATTAAACATAGATGTTACAACATCAAAGGTTCGCTGGATTTTTTTATCTAAACGATATGTACATAATCATGAAAAATCTACCTGTAGTTGCTCAAAATGTGATGAATTGAAATGAGCATTTGGGTCTTGGCTACTTCACTTCCAAGACATCTTCTATTTCCATTTCCAAAAGGCATATAAGTATTTGGAGGAGGACCTCCATCCTACAGAAAATAGGCTCACTCATATCAACAGGGATGTGAATAGAGAATGGCACGAAGCAGCTAAGAAGATGCATATACCTTCAGCATCACACACACACACCTAGCTGGGATTGAAAAGACTTTAAATCGAACCAAAAGCACATAGTGGTGTATAGCCACCTCAAATCTGGATGGATCAAACTTATAAGGATCTGGAAAGATTTTTGGATTAAGATGAAAAGCTGAAATAGAAGCGTGAATTTTCCATCCTTTGGGAAATAGAAAACCTGCACACATCCCACACATTCTGGGACTTCAATACGCAAGGTCCACAAGATTATAATGACATATATCACCACCTTTAAGAGAGAGAGAGAGAGAGAGAGAGAGAGAGAGAGAGAGAGAGAGAGAGAGAGAGCCGGTGGGGGAGGACGCTGGGTGGTGGTCGTGGAGGGATTTCTTACCGTCGTACTCCAGATCTTGGAGAGGCTCTCTTGGGATGAATACATCAAGATGCGATGTTCGCATGGTCTCGTATATTACCTGCTCAGTAAGCAGTCTCAGGATTAAGCATAATCAAGAGAGTGTCTTGAAGACTGCAAACAAACAGTGCTTTGAAAAACAACGATAGCTATGTTTTATCAAATCCAGTCGATGTACTTACAAGAACAATCCATACACTGTAACATAAAGTAAAAAGGCTACTACTTGGCGCAAATGGACTTGTAAAGGTAACTTTGCAGCATGCTGCAGTGGCACATCCGCCTAGTCATAAATGCTCACCCGAAGTGTTAATTTCATCTCTTTTATATCTTCCCAGTTCAAAGAATCCTCCCTCAATTTGCCTTTGCGAATTGCATCGTGCTCAGCCTTAGCAGAAGAGATAAACCAATCATCAGAATGATGATGAGATTATCTGAAACTCAGAATGTACTACGAGTACGAACTGCTCAGAGCTGCACAATGCACAGCGACTGAGTAGAATGGATAAGCAAGTACGGTACCTTAACAGATTCCAATATGTCGGGATTCTCATGCAGGCGTTTCATTGTCCACACCAATTGAGCTGAAGTAGTTTCGTAGCCGGCAAACAAAAGACTTAGAACGAGTGCTTGAAGCTGCGCGTCAGTGAATTTCTGCCCAGGTTCATCGGAGAACATGAGGTCCTCCAGAATGTCATTGTAACGTCTGCTTTCCTTTCTCCTGCGATCGATAATCTTTTTGAAAGATTTATAGAGTGCATCCCTTGCCTGCATAAGTGATATCCCAAAGTTTCGTTCTCTAGACGAGAATTTGAAGTAAAACTTATAACTAGATTGTGATTCGTATGAACGAACGAAGAAACATATTTTTGACTTGGAAGCATAGCACACCAAAAATGAAAAAGATGAAGCATTCACCTTCAGAGCTGAATGATATCTCGTCCAAGGTAGATCAATATGAAGACTGAAAAAACCATCCTTCACCTTTTCCATATTCAATGCCATCTCTTCTAACTCCGAACCTGGATCCAGGCTGCATATGATCTTCAACGCCACATAGAATGTATACTGCAGCAAAGAATGAAGAACTTAACAACTGGATATAGCAATCTGAATTCAATTCACGGGACAAAAGTGTCACTTTACAACATTCTTAGAAAATCAGCTGTTGTACCTTCTTCATTTCGTCATATAAATTGACAATCCTGTTGGACTCCCAATTGGTGAGTGAGATGCGAGCTACTGAATCAATATATTTGACATAGTGTTGCAGTGCATCTGGATTAAGAGTTGAACCAACGATCTTTCGCATTCTAGCATGGAACTTTGGTTGATATATAGTTTCTGTTGGATCGACAATTGTCGTTGCAGAGCGAGGGTAACCTGGTCTGAAGGATTGTTGAGCTGTCTGTAGTACCCATTTGGAAGCTTCAGGTGTTGTTACCACTATACAATTCTCTCCAAACAACGAAGCGTAGAAAGTTTCTCCAAACCTGCTTGGCACAAGGCATACCATAAAAAATATAATATTGCTACCAGAAATATTCTTTCAGATTTCTAGTACAACTGCAAATCTTCAACAACCTAGTAGGTTATACTTATAGAGACAAACAGTGACGTGGTAGCACTAGGTAACCTGGCGATGTGTTTAAGATGGAAATTGTGAGGATCCTTCAAGAAATTAAATGTTTCTCCAAAGAAAGGTAGAGTCCAGTTATTTCCTTTCGGAATCCTCGATTTCCTGCCGGAACTTGATCTTTGCATTTGCTGCAGCAACAATGCAAGCACCAGCAGCATAGGACCCACAATCAAGGATACTAGCATCAAGACTTCCATATCTCTCTTTGTGCTGTCCGCTATTCTATGTTTCATAGCAGCTGTATCGGGAGTATATGTAGCCTTCCACTCGTACTATATATTCTCGTTGATATATTCTTGGCTTATATATAAAACCCAAACAGCGCCTACACTCAATCAATCTGCTCTTCACACAATCGAATCAAAATCGAATATTTTTTCAACCAGCAATCCGTTCCTAACTTGGATCAATTGGAGCTCAATTCTTCTTTTTCTTTATGACTCCTTAATGATCACGTGCTGGATATCCTCTTACGTCTGCATTCAGCCATAATTCAGATTAGTTCAAAGATACAATCAATCAGCGTTTTGAAGACTCAGGACTCTTATGCCTACCATAATTCCGATTTGTTCAAGAATAATCAACCAATCGACGTTCGAACACAGCACTTATATACAACTATCATCATAAAGGGTATTGCTTTCAATTCTCCCACCTATCGATCTAAGAGAACTGCCATCATCCACATCATCTCTCTGTCTCTTTCCATCTCTCGTTACGATCCCAAGTGGCACTTTCTCAACTATGATTATAAGCTCATACCTGTCGCTATTTATTTCGCATTGACAGAAAAAAGCTCCTCCCGCAAATGACCCGTGACCCTATGCTACAGTGGGGTTGTGTGCACAAACCATGGTTGGTTGGGAATGAGGGGAATGAATTATACTAATCCCACCATAAAATAATGATTTTTGGTATTATTAGCACCCCCGATCATAGAAACTCTAACCTAGAACATGGTGGCCAAGCCCAACATAAGCATTATAATGAAGAGGCTTATAAAAATCTATTTAACAAGTGGTGAGCTCTTTAAGACTTCTTATGTGTGAACTCAAATTTGCCTTACATTAACAAACAAGGACATGCAAGAGACAAATATATGGCAAGCCCCACCTTTTCACAAGGAGAAAGGGTTGGAAGTCCATTCTACTACAAACTAGCAACACTTCTAGCCTCTAATTGAGTTTAATAATCAATCTACTAATACATGTCATTATCTTGAGCGAATTTAGAATCTTAGAGATAAGTTAACTATGTATGTAAAATTGATTGCAATGGGATAATAAGAGAACTAAAACAAGCATAATGATTTCTAATATGAAGATACATATACCTTGTAGCTTTTGGTGAGATTTTTCACATTATGGATCTCAATGTTCTCGGACGTATGTTTTAATAAAGCTTAAAGCTAGCTACTAGCTGGTTGCATAATTTGAGAACATAACAAGCCTTGCCAAAGGACAAATGATGATGTATTACAAACAGAAAGTCTAGAAATTTTCACAACAATAGGAATCAACTAGGCATTTTCACATTGTCTATTTAACTTGTCTTTATTCTCATTTTCGTTTGACTACTCATTTTGGCAATCAATCTCTCTCTATATCCCTAGTGCATACATAGGTGCAAACATATTTTCATTTCAAATCAATGAATAATGTCCACTGGATGTGAATGATCTTTTTCAAATTGTTAATACTTGTTATAGTTCGAGCTGTTAGTATTGTTTTGTTTGCTGTTCGTATTATTTTTCTCCCTTGGACCTTGATTTCCTTTAGTTTATAGCTTCTCCCCTTGTTGCTTTTGAATGCATTAAATATAAAGTATGCACTAAGAGCATAAACTTGAAATCACTTAGTAGCTTGATGCCTTTACGCTATTTTTTTTAACTACAATTAGAGCATATTGTATGTTTAGGACTTGTCTTTAATGCTCAAGAAGTTCCCAAAGAGCTTTGCTTTGTGAATTTAATCTTGCATTTGATCCATGCATTTGTTTTGGTGAAAGACAAAAGTATTGGGCACCAATTTGTATTTGATCATCTACATCCTGTTGCCATTGTTGGACCTAAAAGAGCATGATGAAACCAAAGTAGAATATCGGAGCTAAAAAATATTTTATTCTTTCTTATTAAAATATTCCTATCCATTATTTGAGCATAGCTAGGTGAGAATCACTTCTTTGTTGCCAACATAAGTCTCATGTTTGATTTCAAGTTAATGATTGTAAGAAGTTCTTCATCTACATTTGCATCATTTCCATCATGAGCAACTTGCATCAATGCACCTTCTACATCTATTGTTGTCTTAGATGACATAGTGCCAAATGGGTGGGGATATGTCATCTACTATAACTACCTTGTTTGCCCATCATAGGAAGCTTTGAGAAGTTGTCTGAGGGCAGCTTCTTCACTACTTCTAGATTGACATGCCCATATACATCAAAACAAATTGTGTATCTCTACTCCTATCTTAGATATAGATGGCTTGTATGCTCAACCTATCCAAGTTGCACATGCACCTTTTGATCAATCATTTGCTTGATCCTATGCACAATTGTAAAAATGTGGGTGAATCAATATGAAAAGACTTGATTGCTAAAAAATATTGTATTTCTATTAAACAAGACCTACAAAAATCAAAGACAAAAAAAATACTATCGGCTAAACTTGGGTATGGATGGAAACAGTCACATTGTTCCAAGAGCCTATTGGATTCTTACCAAAGAAGTGTACAAGTATGTACGATCAATAATTTGCAAGATGAGAACACCAATGAGTTTTGCTCATTCACTACAAACATCTTTCACAATAGAAGGAAAACTTCATGGTCCTAAATCTTGTGATTGGCTGAAGATGCTTGAGTACATATTTCCAATCTTCATTTGTGGCTGTCTAAGTGATCAACTTTGCAATATCCTTTACAAATTAGCATTCATTGTCAAATACTTACATTTCTTTTTTCATGTTTTATGCTATTGCGTATTAATTTACATGCAAGTTTGATAAAATCATATGATGATACTAAAATCATACACTACAAATATTATGTAAGTGAATGTTTGACAAGGAGATTCATGAGATAGATGCGCAAAAACAACATGCATATAGTGGGGGCTATATGCATGCTTGAGAGAGATTTTCCAGATTCCATCTTGGACATACGAGTGCATCATCTTGTGCACTTGGTCCATGAAATTGGCATAGCTTTTCTAGTGCACTCAAGGTACAATGCATATGATAATTCTAATTTTTGTGGCTTCAATAGATGTAGTGTAGTTTTTTTTCTATATCATTGAACACAATGAAAGAATTTTTGTAGGTGGATGCTTATTTTGGAGATATTTATGAAAGTTTTGAAAGATTTTGTTCATCATAAGGAAAGGCCAGATGAATGATCCATGCTACTCCATGACTATGGAATGGTGAGAGGCAAAGGGTGAAAACCCTCAAGGTATGGGTGCTCCTAAGAAAATGGTGAGAAAAAATCTCTACATTCATGCTTTTTAATTTTGTTGTAATGGATACATGGTTGAAATTATATGAACAAAAGAAAAAGGAGAGGGCCTTGGCTAGAACTAGACACCAACATAATAGGGTAGGGGTTGAAAATATTCATATAATAGCTTGATTAAACCATGTAATTATGTACATAGGGTGGTTCCACAGATGTGGAGCCTATTCTTAAATGTGAAGGATAGGCCTGGTAGGTTCATTCTTCATGAGAAATTGCTCACTGATGTATGCAATGCTCTACACTCGACCTGACCTTGCATACTCAATCTGTTCACTTAGGCAGTTCCTATCGAATCCAACCCATTGGAAAGTGCTCACGAAGGTCATGAAGTACATTCAAGCGACAAAACATCTTAACATCTGTTATGAAAGTAGTCAATCTGCCAATATTCTCGAAGAATACATAGAAGCGGATTGGGCAGGAGATATCGACACCAGAAGATTGACTTTTGGTTTTGTATTTTTATACAATCAAGGCCCAATCTCATGGAACAACCAAAAGTAGACCTCAGTAGCATTACCATCGATCGAATCAAATTACATAGCTGCCACAAATGCTATAAAGGAGGCAATTTGGTTAAGGAACCTGCTTGCAGATATCGACCTTGCTCAATCACATCCAATGACAACCCCAATAGCACTATCTCTAAGTTTGAGATTTCACTCTCGAAGCAAACATATCAAAATCAGGTATCTTTACCTCAGAGAAAAAAGTGCAAAGCAAGGAAGTGTCATTAATTTACTATAGGACAGATCTCATGGCAACAAATTACTTCACAAAGGCTCTATCAAAGGAGCATCATCTCAGATTTCATGACATGCTAAATCTGAAGATCAAAGTTTTTCAGGATCCACATTAAGAGGGAGTGTTGGATTACAATGCTCAAGACCAAATCCATTGATTAATGATCATTCTGAAAATTCTATCGAAGACCGACACAACAAATTGACTCACTCCATCATCCTTCGTCCTCGACTTCTCCTTGTATATAGATTACACGTTAAGGTACCTGACACATCGAAGTGCCTGACATATTCGACACATCGAAGTGGCCGACACATCGAAGTACCCGATATATCGATCCATGAACTGTTAGACAACTTCAAGTACATCTCTGACAGTCCACCTAACTTGTACATACATTTACAATTAAGAGAAGACGACCATCTAATAACGGCTATAGTAGATTAAGTAGTTTAAAGATTTTATGCTCCCAATGCATTGAGCACTGACATGCAATCATCAATGTACAACATCGGTGCACTTATCAAATTGGTTAGGCTATATTCTAGTTAAGTAACTAAGCTGCTAAGTAGATGATAGCAAATCAACGACCATCAATTGAAGCAATTTTTCAGCGCTCACTGTCTTGCGCTGCTTCACGCTCTTGTACTCATTTTTCTTTATCAATCAAAGTGTAAGTTTTTGTCTCACTATTGCTTCATTCTATTGCGCATAGCTACTAGTTTTCATCTTGATCATCTTTGTTGGTAGCTGTTGCACTTTTGATCCATGCACCATCCGTTTTTCTCCACTTCCGTTGTTATACTACCATTATCAATATGATATCAGAGCATCTGTTTCTACAAGAGCTCCTCTGATCCGATATTAGTCGATCAGTTCTTTGATTCCACCGATTTTCGGCATGGTATCAGAACTCATTTCTAATAACATTCAGTTTTACGACATGTTGGAGTGGGATTTTCAATGCTTTAATAAACATATATTGATTAATTTGTTATAATATGTTTCAAAAATTCTCTTCTCTAGAGAGAAAGAGTTAAAATACATGGAAAAAAAAATGTGTGAAATACTTAATATGATTATATGAACATTATTGATATTGTTGATTTTGTTAATTTTATTGATTCATTGAATACATTGAAACACTCACATATATTGAAAAATTTTTATATTTTTTATTATGTTAATATTAGTGTCCTCGATGATTCATTTTCTTCTAGTAATCTTATGAATCTATTGATGTAGGTGATAGCACAAAGGCGGTTGGGTGATATATCAATTCTCTAATTTACTTGTGGTTTTAGGACTCTTCAATTTTTTTTTTTGATAATCACTGATAATTGATATTAAAAAAAAATAACTATACTTAATTGAATAGGATAAAAAACATAATAACATAAGAATTATTTTTATTAATGGAATGAGAGTTATTGATAAGATTGTGATTGTACCACTATTGGGTGGTTCGCTAGGTTCTATTAAAAAACCAATATTTGGTTAACAATAGCTATTAGTTTCATAAATAATATGATGAAAAACACTCTTCAAAAGTATAATCAATAAATATACAAGCAAGCTAACTATGGAACGACTCATATCAACAACCATATGTGAACACTTCTATCAATTTTTCTTAGCTTCTAATTGCGTAACCCTAGTACAATGTTTTCCTAATGAAAATTTTTATGAGATAGATTTGTGTGTAATCTTAGACATGGACATTTTTTAGTTATGAAAAAAAATTCATTTTCCAATATTGAGTAAATAAAAGTCTTCTTTTCACATCATTATTTCTTTCAATCTAGTAATTTTGGAGCATAAGATAAATATAGATACATGTATCACATGATATAAACTATTTAGCTTGTGACAACTTTTGAAACATGTCACTCTAAAATATTTAATCTTAGAATTTAATTTTAAAAACCAAAGACGTGTTGATTAAGCTTTTTTATATTTCATAGTTGGTCAAAGTTCTACATGAATATAATTTTGGTAGTATTAATATAATATTGCATTATGTAACATTGTGTATACTTTGGTAGCCTATTGTTAACTTCAATTCCAGAGTATTACTTTCTATTTTATTTAAAAGACTATCAAACATGAGCTTTTATTATTCTTAAGTTCATTAGTCCATTCATGTAACTAGCTTTCCTAGAATAAAAAAGTTAAGTCTTTGGCTCATCCTCTTCAAATAAAATGGAAATGATTTTTCATTGTTTTTTAATAACATACTAAAATTCATTTCATAAATATATATATATATATATATATATATATATATATATATATATATATATATATATATATATATATATATATATATATATATATATATATATATATATATATATATATATATTTATAACAGATAGGCCTCCATTTCAAATATTAGTGAGAAAATTAACTTTGATTGGACTTTGAAAATGACAATGTATGGCTTCCTTGCCGAAAGAGTTATTTGGTGGTTTCAAAAGATTTGATGACTATTTATTTTAAGGAATCCACCAACACCGCATGGTCGGCTCCTACTTTTATCATTAATAGTGTGACATAACCCACACGTGTCACACAGTTCATGCATTTTGCTTCTCCTTGAGCTACTATATATACTATAGTTTAGAACTTCATATGTCTTGGATTTACTTTGACCAGATGGTACTATGAATTTTAGAGCCAAAAACTATTTTCAACATTTTATGTTTGCATGCTGAAAAATAATCACATGAACTCATGACACTTTGTAATTATCATTTTCCTTGGAGACTAACTAAATCATATTCTCCACTAGAATAAGAATATAAAGTATGCTACTTAACAAGCTAAGCATGCACTAATAAAAAAGGCTAAGTCATTGAATTTAATATCAGTTCCACTAGATTGAAAAACATTTAATACACATAATCGATTACAAAATTAATATCAAACTACCAAACTATATATTATTTATGCATATGTCTACATAAATTATAAATACCAAAAATTTAAACTCTATACCATAATACCATATTATCATGGTCTGAAATAGAATTTCAAAGATGTTATTCATTACTAATTTATAATTTATTTCAAAAAATATGTCCCATATAAATGTGCACGAATAAATCTTAAAAGAAATTTGATATATTCACAAAGAATAAGAGCATTACTAAATGGAAAAAGTCAAAACAAGCGAATTTAGTATGTTCAACAAGTTGTAATTTTCATAAAGTAAGAATATTTTATGATATTTTATTACTAATAGATATTATTTTAGTATAATCTGTTAATATCTATTTCTAGTTGCAAATTGAAACAATCTTGCTATATGCATTATTGCTTATTTAATAACTTCATGTTTTATTACTCATGTTGTAAAAATGAATATCTTCACAAGATCATCAATTCATATACTTTTAATTAGCATGAAATATTTTATGCATGAAGAAAAGCGCAATGTTTTTATGCTTCACTCTTTTACAATTTTGTTTTTTCTATTGACCATGTGTGGTTTCAAATCTTAATTTTCAAATCACTAAGAAAAGAAGTTGAAGATCTTTAAACATTCTACAAAATAACCAACACACTTTACTACCTTATTATGACAAATCATGGGTCTTTTATATAAGCTTTCGATGAATTTTTAAATTTTTTTAAATATGTTGAATTTTGATAAGTCAGACTATCACAAACATAATGCTTTCTTTCAAAATTACCTTGATGGATAGAAAATCAAGATGACAAAGGAATTTAAAAATAAATATTGAAATTTGATGGATACATACTATGTTGAGATATGACATCTGACATGGCAAACAAGCTATGATGTGGTAGTGACATATATGCTGACTTGAATGAAGTATTTATATCGATAAAAGTATGTGTCAGATACCTATATCTAGCTCAATAATTCTTGATGAAAGTTGATTTGACATTTGTACCAAATTACAAGAACAATGGAATCTAACAAATCAAAACTTTTTCTTTCAATACTATATGTTTTTTTCTCTCTCTCTAGCCATCTCACTTTCATTCTTATTTTGTAAGGTGAAGGAGCATGAAGGATTATGCAAAAAATGTGGGATCTAATGTGTTTAGACTTCCAACAAGTTAATTCAAGCATTGGAATTTGCACAATGTCCAAATTAATCAAGACTAAGCTCAAATTTTTGCTAGAAATACATCTAGATTGATGATTTGGCAATTGCTCCTAAAATCACTATGATAAACAAGTACAAAACATTCAGTACAACCTGAATTTTTTGTGGGATAACAAATCACTTTGTTAGCATTCAATTAACTATGTAGATCGTCAAAATCAAACAAAAATGAATGTTGCAACTTGGCCTTGGAATCAGAATTCAAAATTGCATCTCAATGAATCAAAGTACAAATTATCCTCATCAGACTATTAGTGGCTCACCAATGATATTAATTTTTTAGGTCAACCTTATTAAAAACAAAAGCTCCATGAAAAGCATCCAACATATCATCGATGCATGGTATTCGATATTGGTGCCTTTGTTCAAGCTTTGATAATCAACACACATCCTCCAAGAACATCCTTTCTTTTAATTAGAATGATTAGAGAGACAAAGGGTGAGAAACTAGGCCTTATATAACCTTTGGCAAGATAATCCCATATCATGTTTCTAATGTATGGTTAACGACATACCCACATGGGCTCCGGATCTTGTGAGCAATGACTCATAGATGGGCTTGCATTGGCATGCTACCAGGTGGCACGTAGCCAAGGAGAGTGAGAAGACCCTAGGAGCCAAGAGAAGCAGGTGATGCTTTTTGGAAATCAACTTGGTTAGCAGTATTATGACCAGGATTGCAGATATAAGGTGAGCATGGTGATTGGATCACAAATCCATTGGGGATAACACTCAAGAAGTTGCTAGAGATGCTCAAAGTTGTCAAATGTAGAATGTGCTATTCAAGATGATGATGTTGTTATGACCTTGCTTTCTTCTTTACCAAAGTCCTATGAACACTTTGTCATGATGATCCCCACACAGCTTGACCGCACTCTTCAAAAGGTATCTTTTTCAAGAATTTTTTTTGGAAAAAGACCAGTAGTCTATCTATCAAAGACAAGTCCCTGGCTCTATACACGAAGAAGAAAGACTATTCCAAGGGCAAGAATCAAGTGCAGTCGCAGTAGCAGAAGCCTCATACTCAAGCCGAGAATAGTGAATCACGAAAGAAGCTCTTCTACAAATATTGTAAGAGAGCTAATCATGACATCAAGGAGTGTCGCATCCGCATCTACAACTAGGCAAAGAAGCAACAACAGTATCAGCCAGACTCCTCCAATGCGGCAGAATTCAATGAGCAAGATTTTGATGGAGACAAACCATTACACTTGTTGATAGCATACAACAATAGCAACAAAGACTACGATAGTTGGTACCTAGACAGTGGTGCTATCCAGCAGATGACTTCTCGCAAAGAATGGTTTATTGAGTATGCAGCTTACAACACAAATCAATTCATCTACCTCGCAGATTCAAGCACCATCCGCATGGAAGACAAAGGGACAATTAAGATTATATTTAAAAATGATCGTTTTATTTGTTTTTTGAATGTTCTTCACGTACCTCAACTATCTAAGAACTTGTTATCAGTCTCTAAGATAATTGATGAGGGCTACATTGTTACTTTCTCTTCTAAATAGTGTAAACTCTTCGATGAAGATACTACTCTGACTACCTGCACTAGAATAAAAAATATATATGTATTATCTAACTTAGTAAAATTAGCTAGTACTTCTCATGAAGATGTAAAGGATCATGCTATTCTGTGGCATAGTCAATTTGGACATGTGAATACAAGATCAATACAAGATCACTTTCTTATATGCATTGTAATAACCTAATTGATGGATTGTATTTCTCTCTTTCATTAGATAGAAAATCAATTTTTTGTGGATCTTGCATCTATGGCAAAAATCTAGGAGCAAATTTCCCAGAAGACATTCTGTCAAGACAAATCATATATTAGATCTTGTACATAACTTTGTGGTCCAATGCCAACTCCATCCTCAGGAGATGCATAATATTTTATCACTTTCATAGGTGATTATTCTAGATGGTTTACAGCCTTGTTCATTAAGCATAAATCAGAAGCCTTTGAATACTTCAAGAAATTCAAGGCCATGGCTGAGACTCAAACATCTACAAAGGTGAAAGCTCTCCGAACTGATGGTGGTGGCAAATACCTCTCTAACGAGATGTCCGACTCCCTGGATGAACATGGCATTTGAAGACAATTTACAAGTTCCTATTCACCTCAGGAAAATGGGATTGTAGAAAGGAAGAATCGAACACTTCTCAACTCAGCCAGATCAATGCTACACCAATCACGCAAACCCATAAAGTTTTGGACAAAAGCTACTACCACAACCTATTATGTGCATAATAGATCCAACACTAAAGCCGTCAATGTGAAAACTCCTTATGAAGTATGGCATGGACACAAGCCTAGTGTCATCCATTTAAAAATATTTGGTTGTATATGTTTTGTTCATGTTTCTAAACAACTTAGGAAGAAGCTGGATTATAGGACAAATAAATGTGTTTTCATTGGCTATCCTAATGAACAACAGATTTGAACAGTTCCTACGAGGTATACACATCAATCATTTTGGACTTCATCAGAAAAACGAGAGACCCTAGCCGAAGAAATTAACTCCAAGGATGTTGTGAAGTGGCAAGAAGCTATGGATGGCGAGTACAACTCACTTTTGACGAACCAGACCTGGACACTGGTCGACCTCCCCACTCACAAGAGAGTTATCGACAATAAGTGGATCTTCAAGAAGAAGATCAACTCTGATGGTTCCATTGCAAAATGGAAAGCACGGCTGGTGGCTAAAGGTCTCCCTCAAATCCAAGGAGTGGACTATCAAGAAATTTTTAGTCCTATTGTCAAAATGCAGTCAATCGTTAGTAGCCACAAAAGATCTTGAGATGCATCAAATGGATGTCAAGACAACATTTCTCAATGGCTACGTCGAAGATGAGTTGTATACCTTCCAACTAGAAGGATTCGAAGTCAAAGGCCAAGTGCACAAAGTGTGCAAGTTGCACAAAACAATCTATGGTCTGAAACAGGCCACAAGGGCTTCGTTCGAAAGAATCAATGCTTATCTCATTCAATTGGGTTTTGCAAGCATTTCAACTAACTGTGATGTTTATTCCAAGCATATAGGTGTCCATTTAGCTCACATAGCTCTTTACGTAGATGATGTGTTTATTCTATCTAATGACACTTTTTTGAAGCACACTCCTAAGAGTGATCTGTCAAAGGAATTTAACATGACTGATCTAGGAGCTATTCATTCTTTCACATTACTAGAAATAGACTTCAGAGGAAGATCTATCTTAGCCAACAAAAATATCTAATTAATATTGTAGAAAAATTCCATATGTCTGATTGCAAACCAATTGACACTCCAATGGATCCAAGTATTGTATTGACTAAACCTTCTTGTGTTGATTCCGAATGTGAAGTACTTGACTTAGTGACGTACCCTTATCATTCACTCATAGGACCTTTGATGTATGCAATGCTATGTACTAGACCAGATCTAACATACACTATTAGCACGTTAAGTCAATTCATGTATAATCCTAGGATCTCTCATTGGAAAGCATTAAAGAGAGTGATGAGAGATATTTAGGAAAGTTAATATCACATTTTGTGCTATGATGGAAATGCTATCAACCACTCGTCCTGCGAGGCTAATCCAACTCAGATTTGAGAGGAACGGTCTCTACCCAGAAATCTACCTTCGGGTTCTGCTTCTATTTGGCAGGGGGACCGATTTTGTGGAACTCATTTAGAAAGCAGAAATCAGTGGTGCTTTCTTTGACCAAGGCAGAGTACATCGCAGCATGTCAAGCTTTAAAAGAAGCGATATGGATCAGGTTATTACTTCATGATAATTTAAGCTATATTTCAATGTCACTGAATCCCAGATTTCATGGCAAGTCTAAGCACATAGAAATTCAGTATTATTTTATTCGAGAAAAGGTTTTCTTAGGGCAAGTGATTATTCAATACTACTCCACAATAGAAATGGTTGCAAACATCTTCACCAAAGTGCTTCCCAAAATCAAGCATCATAAGTTTTTCAGCATGCTAAACCTGACAAAGTCCAAAGCACCAATCGTGACCTAAAGGAGGACTGTTGGAAATTAAGTCCACATGTGTCTCCTTGGTGAATATTATTTTAAATTCAAGATTCTTCTTGCATGATTATTGAGCATTGATCTAGGGTCTGATGAAACCTACTTTGGTTCTATGTCTACTCATCTTATACCTGCAAGAATCACATAACTCAGACAACCGAACTATTCGAAGAACAACTACATCGGGCTTCCGCCTGATCTCCATCCATCAATGGATCAAAACTAAAGAGTAACCAATCCTATTGTTTTTCACTTTCAAATGTTAAGTTCAAATTACTTGAAGATCTTGGTCATCTTCAACGACTTCCACAAATTGGCATTTTAAACAAGTCTGTAGATATGAACTAATTGTCACACGGTTTTCATTTTTGCAACTCTTGAAAAATGCGACAATTTTCTGACAATAACTTCTCTTCAAGTATTTCAAAGAAGTAAACTCTATGTCGACTTTTTTGCATTTTACCAAAAATGTGACAAAACAGTCACTTCAACAAACAAACTGTTTTTCAACACCTTCGGGTAATTTGCTAAAATGCTAAGTGAGAGAAAAATGCAAAGGGTGCCTATTTTCAAGGAACCGCCAGGGCAAAGGTTGCGGCGGTCTAATATGAGTCACCGCAAACTATCACAAGGAATCTCCAGGGCAAAAGTTGCGATCTAATATGAGTCACCACAAGCTATCGCAAGGAACTACCAAGCACCGCCAGAAACTGTGAGAGTCAACTCTGGAGTGATTAAGCGAAGGCCAGGCACCGCCAAGAAACCGCATTCTAGCAATTGCGATCCACATACAATTGCGATGAGCGCCTCCCTGTCAGTCTCATGTACACATTGTACAAATGTCATTATAAGTCAAATACTTCCAAATTACAACAACTTACATAGTTAGATGACAATCATTTATTGTAACTAAGTCCTAGATTTAGTGTATAAATACATCGTCATCACGCACTCTATGTGAGGCTCGCCAAGCGAATGATATCAAGCATCCAAGTTACGCCTCCATTGCTGGTTGTAACACATTCAGTGTTGTTTAAGCTTTCATTGTAATATAGAAGCTACACACTCTATCATCTGTGTTTAATGTAGATGTGTGATGTTGTGATTTGATTACACTCTTACTGCTTGTTCACGCTTGTACATCTACGACTCCTTAGTTTTTGATCAGATGATGGTTGTCTTTGACGCATGAGGAACTTGCATTATCACACTGCACTATCACTCTATTATGAATTGAACCTATTTGTAGTAATACCACATACACCATATCTAATATCTTAGGCAGATTGTACTCATTCATAATAACCGGAGAGTTATTTCGTAACTATTTCCTTCTCTCTTATCCATTCGCATCCTACCTCCTACACTATGGATCATGGGTGAGTGAGTCATGATGATGTTGAATTCTACTTGTATTTTTCTTGGTTTTGGATGGCATGATGGATATGTTAGTGAGACACGTATCTTATTGTGAAACCTAAACATTGGTCAAATCAGAGTTGGCAATGTCAAGCATGAGAAGATTGAATTTGCTTGGATGTAGGAGTGAAGAATCGACATCAGTATCTATGAGATACTGGAGAGCTATGCAGATATAGCTTATGATGATGTTTGCGTACATTCATTGATTGGGTTCTTAGTAGAAATTTGTGCTTGGTGAATATGAAAAATGGATGGGGAATCAACTTCTTGGATTTGTAAAGCAACATGTCAAGGCAAAGCAGCTTGGTGAGAGTGCCTTGTAGATGATACATCAAGGACGACTCTTGGAGTGCTCATAGACCAAGGTGGTAGATCTTTGATAATGTATGGTGACATCAATTGAATATGCTCCGATGTGAAGACATCTTGGTTATAAATGCATGCCATTATCAAGGCCTTGATTTGGAGGCCAGTGGTGTAGTAGTGTATCTACTTTTGGGCAGGCCTTGGTAATTTATTTGATGTTTTCATTTGTTTTCATTTGTATGAGTGTATGTGTGCTTGCATTTTACCTTGTCATGAGATTCTAGATCAAAGTCGGAGTTTTGTTGATTATGCAAATGCTATGTCAAGAAAATGTAGCTACTTGAAATGCTTAGTGACTTGTTGATTATGTCTATTAGCTATTTATCTGGCGAGGGTATAGTCTTATGTTGGGAGTAATATATTCTTAGCCTCAGTCACTCATTGATGTCAACTTTACATGTGCTTGTAAGTGTTTGATAGGATATCAATTTAGCTAGATGGAGGATGATAGTCTCATAGTGGTAGTGAGATTTGCTCAGTTTGAGCTATGTCGCTCATCTGGACGACCTATGTGCAAGTCAAACGACAAAGAGTGTGGAAGACTTTTTATGTGAGGAATGTGTTTGCATGATACTTTGCATTGTCAAAGATAAACTTGAGCATGATGTCAAGTGGTTTGTTGGTGTGCTTGAGTGTGAGTCAAGTACATAGTAGCAGCAACATGCATAACATCTTTTGGACACTCCAAACACTGTTATCGGTTATTGCTTTACACTCCTATTGCATTTGAGCTTAAGGGAGAGTGTTCAAAATCAAATCTAATTTGATGTTTTTATGTCATCTCAAAATGCAGTATTGTATAGTTACATTAGATTTACAATTTAAGTTTATTGTATTTTCTGTAGTGATCGGGACTTGACCCACAATTGATATATCTGACTGGCACTTGTCTCATAACTTGCTATTTGGAATAGCCAGGTAGCCACATTGATAGGAAAATTAGCATGTATAGTAGTTTTTTATGGTTATGTTATGCTTAGGGGCATGTCCATAACTTGAGCGTGATGTCAAGTAGTTTGTTGGTGTGTTTGAGTGTGAGTCAAGTACATAATAGCAGCAACATGCATAACATCTTTTGGACACTCCAGACATTATTATAGGTTATTGCTTTCATTTGAGCTTAAGGGAGAGTGTTCAGAATCACATCTAATTTGATGTTTTTATGTCAACTCAAAATGCAGTATTGCATAATTACATTAGATTTACAATTTATCTAGACTAAGTTTATTGTATTTTTTGTAGTGATCGAGGCTTGACCCACAATTGATATATCTAATGGGCACTTGTCTCATAACTTGCTATTTGGAATAGCCAGATAGCCACATTGATAGGAAAGTTAGCATGTATAGTAGTTTTTGATGGCTTTTGTTATGCTTAGGGGAGTTTCCATAATGGCTCGTGAGTAGTTTTGGCCTATATTGGGCCCAATCAATTGGAGAACTGCTAATTTAGTTAGCTGACACTTGTTGAGCCTATGTAGTTTGGGGGTTTACTATATGTACAATGTTTTCTTATTATTCATTAACTTTTGTTGGTGCCATCTTTAAGAGCTTGAGGTGCTTGTAGCTATGGTGATTGTTGTGTGATCTAGATGTTGCACTAGTTCCTGTATTTTATTCCACAATACTCACATATTTTTATCTACATAATGCATCTATGCATTCAAGAAAATCTCAAATATCCCTTTTTTATTCTCTATATATACATCATCATCATCATCATCAGAGGGCACAAAATGTGATAGAGCCCTCACAAGGATGCTGAAATTTAACTCATGCTTGAATATGTAAATCAGGCATATTCAAAATCAAATCAAATGAAACAAGATGAAGAGACATGTTCCATATCAAGAAATTGTTCATGCTGAAAACCAAATGGCACGTAGCAACTATGGAGGGGAAAAGCTTGATATGTAGGCAAATAGGTAGGTGATCAAAAGAGGCATGGTAGGAAGAGTGCTATAGAAAACCTGAGTAGCCCAATCACCAAAGCTAGAAATGTAGAATTTTTTTAGTGTGGTAGAAGAAAAAGTTGGGACAAGTCTCTCTTTCAAACAAGTGTGAAATCTAGGGAGTGACATAGGCTATAAAACTATCATTGTCATGAACAATCTCTACTTTTAAGGTATTACATCATATTTTTGTTAAATGAAACAAGAAAAATTATTTTGCAGCCTCCAAAGATAGAATGACGGCGTGCTATAGGATTCTGTCGCAAAAAAAGAAGAAGAAAAAAAGTGGAATCCTTTGGCATGCCGACATGCTATATTTGAACGCTAAAAATAATATAAACTTAAATTTTCTCCTACTTTGTTATTCCATTGTGAGATTTTTAATTATGTACCAAACCACAATTCTAAATGATAAGCTGAGTGGCATAAAAAAGGTAGCACACCATGTGCCATGCAAACAAAAAACTTGCAAAACTCACAAAAAAGTTTACTTGCAAAATGTCAAGGCCCAAGCAATGGTTTGCAATTTATTTTAGCAACTATACTCTAAGCTATGATTTTTTTTTTCCTCAACATATATGTGTATACAAAGCTCAAAATCTTTTCACAAAGTTTGAGAGTAAAATTTGTACTATTAAGACTTGGCTTAGAAAAGCTATTTGAGCATTTCATCCTGAGGCCCCATTTTCTAAGATTAAGATGTTTTTACAGAAAAAGGGCCACCATAACCAATCTTATAACAAGCTATAAAAAAATTATATTCTATAAAATCTACTTACCAGTCTACTAGCATAAGTAAAAGTCGACAAAAACTCGTTTTCAAAAAAAATTAGTTTACAGAAGCTATGAAAAGACCAACTGAAGCTATTTCAACATGAATTTTAAATCTCCAAAAATTGTGTAGCAAGTCTTCTTATGCTTTTTCAAAGCAAAAGCCACAAAATTCAAGCATAAATATAAAATTTTATCAACCAACACTAAGAGGTAAAAAATTTGACACAAGGAAAATGTTAGAAATGCATGCACCTTGTATCAATGGCTTTAATGCCAATTATTAGAGTACTTCTTGGTCCGTCTCCACAAGGTGATGTTCAAACTTCAAGTGATGAGCACTTTGTTACCGCCCATCCATATGGTCACTACCGACTCACTTATGTACACCAAAGTTGTTGACATCACTAGCCTAATCAAGCCTCCTACGATAACCAACATCCCATACTATTAGCCATCATGCTCAACTCTCACATGCACTCATCTTCATGGCTAGAGACACAAGCATCCTCATACCATCCACTTTCCAAGAAGACTGAAATGAATGGCACAAGGCTCTGCCACATCTATATGCATAATACAAGTGGGTCCCACCACAAGCATGGTCCATGCTTGGATATGTGACAAGAGACATCCTAAGGTGTTGAAACATGGCACTAAAAGTGGCGACAACATTAGCCTAGAGTTCCACTTACATGATTGGACCATTACTCTATGGTCATATCATTATGGTACATACAAAAAAGCAACCTATATTAGCTTTTCCATCTACAAAGTTGAGTATCATGTTCTCGATAGTGCCACACATGAAGCAAGTTTATTACGTAGATCACTTGATGACTTAGGTCAACCATAGGTGGTGCTATCATTGTATCATGGGATAATTAGAATTGCATTCAGCTTGCTAAAAATTCAATTTTACATGCTCGAACAAGACACATAGAGATATGTTACCATTTTGTTTGAGGAAAATTACTTGATGGTGCCATTGATCTTGTCTTTTGTAGACCTAGAAACCAAGTGGTAGATCATATTTTTAAAGTCATTAGATAGAATAAAATTTGAAAAAAATTTGCACTGAATTAGGTATGGAAGAGTGCAATTTTATCATTGAATGAGAGTGTCAAAATTTCAATATAAGCTTCACTCTTCACTCTTTTCATTATAGGCCTAGCTGTGCTCTAGACTAGATTGTAGATCAACTTATAAACCTCTAAACATTGTCCCTCCCCTCTCTAATAGGGAATTGTACCTACATTTTAGGTTAGTATAGTGGTGGCTTCTCCTCTTGTGTTGTGAATGTTCCGTGTATGCTATTGATATACTGATCATTGATACCATGATGAACTCTCATGCACACTAGGCTGATTAGTAGTGTGTGTCTAGAGAGTATTTCACATCATTATCTCTTTCGGCTAAACAGGAAGATTGCTCTTTCAATAGTTGTGTAGAGTGCAACATCCATGTGTGTGGTGCTAGACCACTTCAAAACAAGTTAAAAAAGGGTGAATTCTAAATGTCTTTTGTAATAAAGTTTCAAAAATAGTCCAGTGACTAAAAGTTGCTTTGTGGATTGATAATAAAAAGACAAACCCTTTTCTGTAATGTACAAAAAAAAACCATTGTTTATACCATTCATATATTTTTGTTTAAAGCTAATAATGTGATAACATTTGTTTTGGGACTTTGATCTAAAAAAGAGTAACCTCTTTTGGTATTTATAATTACTTATTTTTAGGCCAAAATCATGGGTTTTTAGGGATTCTTCTAATAATATAAAAAAAAAGTCAAACCAACAAGACTTCCAATTTGAATTTCATTCAGATAACTACACCATTTTATTTTTGTAGCCCACATAAATTTCACATTCTTCTCCATGCACAAGTTGCAAAAAATTATTATCCCAAGGAAAATTTGAAGGTTTGAAATTTGTAGTTGAGGCAACTAGCTTACAAGGCCAATAAAACTCTTTAGTTGATACTGTATTTTCGAATTTGAGCAACCTTTTTTTGTTCTTAAATTGAAAATTCCACCCACCAATGCCAATCACATTCATCAAAAAAGTGATATGCTTCTTGAATACTTGATTCCAAAAAATTTAATGAGGCAAATGGATCAATCTCATGATGTTCTCTTTGTGTCTTTTGTTATTCTAGCATGGACTTCAAGGAAGACAATGTAGCAAGCTTGATTTGAGTCAATGGCTGAGCAAAAATCGAACTCCTTCAGGAGGTAGCCATAAAATTTGAAAATTGTTTGCCCCATAACAATGTAATACTAATTTCAGTACATCTAATTTTGAATTGATTATGGAAGCTAGTGTCATTAATAGTGGCAACACGACATTCTGTTTCTTTGGATGTTTTAATATAGTCACGAAATCATGTGTGTTTTTGATTAACGACACATTGGGCTTTGGCGCATATGATTCTTCAACCATGCTTTGAAACATTGGTAAAGAAAATGTCTTTTTATGTCTTAGTCCCTTGGAAAATAGCTAAACATCAGATCAATTTGATCGTGGGTGTGCCCCACTAATAAAATCCTATTTTTAATTTTTTGAAATTGTTTTTCACTACTAGCATGGACAAGTAAGCCATGATAGTATGATTTTTGTTTTCTCAAGTAGTGTTTTGAAATTGTAAATATAGTATTTTTGGAGATTTTCTCAAAACATTTATCTTGGTAGATGTGCATGGAGAGAAATTACCAAATTCATTATATTTTCACTTGCCAGATAATTTTTCAAAATTGGAGATAATTTTGATGTACAAGGAGTTTGCCAAGACACAAGATTTGCCTATTTAAGTTGCTCATATTTTCTGAAAATTTGGAAGAGAGATTTTGGTTTGGTAGAGACTCCAAAAAAATCACAAATAATAGTATGTTCTATTTGCAAGTTGATGAAATCTGCCAAACAGCTTGCAAAGATTAGTGATGAAAAAGATAAAAAATAAGTTAATTTTCATATTTTTAAAAACATTTTGTTTTCTGATTATTATGTTAAATTATAAAATCATAATTTTCGTATATTGTTTTCTGATTATTATGTTAAATTACACAAATGTTATCATGATTGTCAAACTTGGATTGCTATGGCTTCAATTCCAATATGTTAAACACAAGTGCTCCAACGAGATGCATTTCAAAAAATCTGCCTCATTTCAATTTTTTGACACTCTAACGGAATGAGATAACATCATCTTTATCCAATCTATGTCATCAATGACAAGACCGAGATGCTTTTGCGGACATTTCAAACATTTCTTTCGATGTTTGGCCAGCTTTTGTCTTTCAATTGGTTATTGATCTCTATCCAAATGATTTAAAAATATTGAAATTTAATTAATTTTTACCTTTCTCATCATTGGTCTTTGCAAGTTGTTTGGCAGATTTTTACAACTTGCAAGTAGAACATACTATTATTCGTGATTTTTTTGATATCTTTACCAAACCAAAACCTCTCTTCCGAAATCCGAGAAAATATGACTAACTTAAATAGACAGTATTATTTGTCTTGGCAAACTCCTTGTACATTAAAAATATCTCCAATTTTGAAAAATTATCTAACAAGTGAAAATATAATGAATTTGGTAATTTTTCTCCATGCACATCTACAAAATGCTTCAGCCAAGCTATAACATTCAAAGCATCTAGAGAAACAGTTTGACCTTGTAGAAATCCTTATAAAGTTGGATATTTCTAAAGTCGTGTGCATTCTTTGAAGTCATGAATTTTCAATTGCATGAACAACTTTGTAAGGTTTGCAGCAAACCTCCATAACATTTAAAAAATATGAATATGAGTTTTTGTCAAGTCTCACTGTTGCATACAGATAATATTTTTTTTGCAAAAAAAGTTGAATCTCAATTCAAACTTTTTGTTGATGCTCAATTTTTGTAATCAAGAGGATGAACAACAAATACTACAACATACCTTTCAAATCTCATGTCTTGTAATCAACTATTTTTGATGTTTTGTCAACATTGGTGAAGATTTTGAGTTAATAAGACACCTTTGATCTTCTCTTTCAACTTGTTCCAATGCACTTAGCACTCTCTTGAAAGTCAAAAAATTAATTTAAGAAGAATTCACAAAGATATGGAAACTCTGATTATGTCCTTTGATCTTTGGCCAAATAGAAAGCAAATCTAGTTTCATTAACAATGTGAAAATATTGCATCTACTAGACATAGAGGATGTAAACTCAATAAAAACTTGTCAAAATCACCTATGTATGAAAATTTACTGTTCTAGTCCATACAAAGGGCATTAAACAATAGTACTCACATGTGGGAACTCATACATATAACAAAAATAGCATTCTATACACAAGAATCCACTATATCATAACCAAGGTGCAAAAATAGTTGTAGAGCCCCAAAGGAATGTCTTTCATAAGAATGAATGAGAGAAGAATGAGAGAGATGAAATGCTCCCATGCTTATAGCCTATTTATAACAGCCCATTGCCTATTTGTGGATGCCCTTGCACAAGTTTATCAACTTATGGAAGTTTCTAGATCTCTTCCAGAACCTAGATCTAACATGACTAGATTCAATGCATCTCTACTAGCCAATTAGAGTAGGTCCAAACTTGACCATATCAACACGCCTAAGTTGTCAAAAACAATAAATCCACTATTAGACCTTATTAACTTTGTAAAATCCATCTCTAAGTTTAAAATGCATATTGGCCTCAAAATTGCCAAATAAACTCAGTATTTAGTATTTATATATATATAGATATATAAATATATATATATATATATATATATATACTAAATATAAATACTAACCAAAGGTTAATGTAAACTAAATATATTATTTACTAATGTAGGTATTCTGTGTACATCCCAATCAGCCAAATAAGACCACTATAGGGTTTAGGCTTTTGGCATTAGGATTTAGGGTTTAGGCATTAGGCATTAGTGGGTAATCCCGTCGTTGATGGGTGATTTAGGCATCAATTTAAAAATCAAAGATTCACACAATTCAAACTTAGATTTATAAGATCGCGATTATCTCCAATGTTTCAACAAATACTCTGCGAACCTTGAATGCGAATTTCTATCAACACCCTCCACACTCATCATGCGCATGTTCGTTGATAATTTATGCATCTCCATATATTTCCATCAAACATGAACACTGAAGCACTGGCAATTTGAGCACGACTGCCTTGTCATACCACTGGAAGAACCTGATGAAAAACCACTAAAAATAATAGGAACTCTTCCAAATGGAGTATCCATACCCAATATATCTTGTAGCGACCGATCCATGCACTCAATAGCATATTCTCCATGCATAGTTAATGTAGTATTTTTGAGATCGCTGCTACTATCTTTTCGTATGAGACACTTACCATACTTAGTGGAATCAACTTAGGGACATTTGAATTTGCCAACAACTTCGGCTGAGTTCTATAAAGCATTGGTGTAATAGAATTCTCATACAAAATCCTAGACAATCTTGCAGTTTTTAGCCTTAGTCACAGGCAAAAAATTTGCAACAATGTTGGTGTTGTAAACAATGTATAGAATTCGACGTTCTACAATACGTGTCGGATAATCATGTGAATTGTAGAGCGTCACATGATTGTCGACACATGATTATTGACACATGATTATCGGTCATCATCATGATAAAATTGCAGGAATAACAATGTAAGAATCGAGCATAGATTCTAAGTATATAAGACATACTTTAGCATATGTGTTTTGTTAGTTTTTTATTGCTATTAAGATTCACCAGCTATGTGTAACAACATAGCCATAACTTAAAGATTTTTTAGCTATAATTCCATGATATATGTAAGCTATCATGAAGATTTTATCAAAGGTGACATGTTCAAGATAGTAGAGACCTAGGAGAAGGTCATTATTGTCTCGGGATCCAAATCCATAGAGAAAAAAACAAGAAGCTCCTCTACATTACTCAATAGAGGTATATCTTTAATATACTTTCTAATTGGACTTCATGAATTGCAAGCTGGTACATTTTCCTATGGATCCAAGTCTTAACTTATTGAAAGAGCAATGCCCTTAATCCAAAGAGGAGAAAGACAAAATGAAGGGATATCCATTTCAGTCTATTATCGGATTCCTCATTTGTGTGCCCCTTGATCTCGCATTTACTGTCAACTCTTTGAGCCAATATATGGCTAATGTTAGAATGATTCACTGGAAGGCTCTATTAAAAGTCATAAGATATGTTCAAGCTACTATGGACCTCTGCATATGCTATGGAGAGATTAATCAATTCAGTATCCACACATTACATGGATATACATATGCAAATTGGGCATGTGATGTTGACACAATAAAATCCACTTCGAACCAAGCTCCACACACTAAAATCTCTATTTCAAGGCCATTTGACAATCCTTTATTATCATCACACCATATGTGGATGATACATTGCTATTCAACAATAATATCGAATTTATTAAGGATACCAAGATAATGCTATCTCAAGAATTTGAGATAATAGAGACCTAGGAGATGCTCATTACTATCTCGGGATCCAAATCCATAGAGAAAAAAAACAAGATGTTTCTCTACACAATAGAGCTACAGCTTTAATATGCTTTCTAAATTTGACTTCATGAATTGCAAGCTTGTACATTTTCCTATGGATCCAAGTCTTAAATTACTGAAAGAGCAATGCCCTAAATCCAAATATGAGAAAGACAAAATAAAGGGATATCCATTTCAGTCTATTATCGGTCTCATGTGTGCAATGTCTCCACTAGGCCCCCTGATCTTGCATATTTAGTCAACTATTTGAGCCAATATATATGGCTTATATTGGAATGATCCACTGGAAGGCTCTATTAAAAGTCGTAAGAAATGTTCGAGCTACTATCGACCTTTGCATATGCTATGGAGAGACTGATCCATTCAGTATCCACACATTACATGGATATACAGATGCAAATTGGGCAGGTGATGTTGACACAATAAAATCCACTTTGAACCAAGCTCCATAGACTAGAATTTCTATTTCAAAGCCATTCAAGAATCCTTTATCGCCATTTAACAATAATATGGAATTGATTAAGGATACCAAGAGAATGCTATCTCAAGAATTTGACATGATAGAAACCTAGGAGGAGCTCATTACTGTCTTGGGATCCACGTCCTCTGAAACCAAGCAATATGGAACAACCAGGAATGCCAAGGAACTAGAAGAAGATCAAGCAGCAACCAAGAATGCCAAGGTATCCGTAATGCCCAAGATAGTAGAGGATCAGCCTAAAAGATAGGGACATCATACCAAGGTATCCAAAAAGCCCGAGAAGGTAGAACTACATCAGCAATGGGAAGCCAATAAGGAAACTAGAAAAGAGATGGGCACGCATCGCAAATAGCTGCATCATACACATAACCATCAACCATATGTGCAAACTCAATGATATAGGTCCCCAAGAAAAGATAGAAGCATCGGAAGACCAGCACCAAGGAGTAGGAACATAAGCAGGATGACATGCCGCTATAATAGCATGGAAAAGCAAGCGATATGCCAGGAAACATGGATCATAAAGAAATCATCCTGACATAGTAAGGATTGACAGATGAGAGCTCTTACAGCATGCCAAAAGCTCCAAATGGTCCAAGAAATCAATGCATCATCTAAAAAGACATGATGCATAAAAGCAATAGCAACAAATCTAGAAATAGTAGAGGCCTCAACTAAAAAACTATAGTCGAAAAACTCATCCAGAAAGACCTCATATGGACATACCAATCCATCATAGCCACCAAAACGGATGGAGAATTGGATGACCCATTGGAACTGGCCGCAAGTGTAATCCCAAAGTACACACCAGGTGCACAAGTGAGGAATAAAAGAAATGCACTGGAACGAGGAACGGGATTCGCAACATCAGTAGCAAGCATCATATCAATATCCACATGTAGTTGGGAATGAGTATCAAAGCACATATGAGCAATACTGAAGTATATGGCGGCAACATCTCCAAAAACTATCCAAGAGAGGAGAAGGAACTCTCTCAAGGTACTCTGATGGTCTTGGAAAACCAGAACAAAGTGGCAACTCAGCATCAGAGACCAAGTGATATGGAGCAACCTAAAATGATGGGAAATCTAAAGATCACCTAGACAAACAGTAACTGGAACGGAGGCAATAATCCAAGCGAGTCAGGATATGCCAAGCCTGACAATGAGCAACAATCCAAGGAACAGATAGAGAGCCACATGCATAATCATAGAGATATCCGCACCATAGACGATCAGTAATATGGAAAAACCAGCAGCAATCAATAGGTCCAAATGAAAATCAAACTATACGTAATAATCAGGAATGTCATATATCCATAGCATTGACATGGACTGCAACAAACCTATATGTAGAGACACAAGGAGACTGAAGGATACCCATATGCTCATCTAGAAAGATCCTAGTATGTAAATACCCTAGATAAGTAATAGTGACCATCTGGCAAATATCCTCGAATGGAAAATGTGTAACGGTAAGGGCCAAAGGCACATGAATAATGTAAGGAACCGTAGAAATATTATGAGGCGGTTCACAAACCTCAAGCAAAGATCCATGGAGTAAAGCGAAAGAAGATACAACATGATCACCAATAGTGAGGGAACCATCAAACGTGGACCCGTGAAGAACCCCATAGAAATCAGCAGGAACATCAACCATAACAAACTTAAGAGATGGAGATATAGAGACCAATGGAGAAGATACTGCACCAACCACCGAACCAGAAGGGCTATCCAAGGTATGCGCAAAAGCAATAGTAGAAATACCACCAAGGTATAGGGCCTAAATATCAATGAAACCAGGAATGACCACTGAATACAAAATCTGTGAATCAAGGCGTATAGGCACAAGGCACACAACAACAACCTATAAAGCCGTAGCAACATCAACCTGAGGAAGAGGACCGACGAATGGTAAAAGTGAAGCAGCAACTGATGTACTCTGAATGGAAAGAAGAGCTACATTTTGAGCCTTTGGTAGGCTACGCATAAACTGCTTCCCGGTACCCAACTGATAGTCACCCTGGAAATCAATACCAGCAAGTGAATGATGTTGACCAGCATGAGCAAAGGTCAACCTCAACACTGAGAGATTGGGAAGCAAGAACAGGTGTAGCACAAATCCTGGTGGAAATGTAATTGTTGATAAATGAATGTGTACTGCCTATATCCACTAAAGCAATATACTCTCGCCCTGCATCTAGAATAATATGATCCACAAATGGAACAACATACGTAGGCATAATAACAGAAGCATCAACTGATAAGTTCTGGCCTAAATATGCATCTAGAAGAACCGTATACTCATCTAGACGGGTATCAGCAAAATTAGCTAGTGAGTATACAATAGAACCATCATGAAGTGTATAACCGTATGCCATATGGAGATCTACTGGAGTAGCCAAAGCATCTGAAACCGTAGACCCATGAATAATATCGAATAAGGAGCATAGGTGACAACATCTATAGCATGGCGCTCAGGAACACGAGTAGCATCAAAGTACTATCAAGTCATGGAATATCATCATCAATAGTATCATAGCATGTTATATCAGTATCAAGGACCATATCAGCCACAACCTGTATATGTGAATTAGCATCAGTAGAAACCTGTATATGTGATTCTGACTCACTATGGGATACAATGATGAGCTCATGTAGATCAATAACTATCTCAAGTAAATTAGACAACTCGCTTAAACTGTGTGATATAGGATCCTAAAATTCAGCGACCTCTACAAAGGTGTAACGTCAGAAAAAAGCAAATTGAGAGGTCAGAGGACGAGGAGACGAAGGGACAATGCAAAAAGCTGGAACTGAAGGGATAGGTGTAGGAGTGGACATAACGGGAAAAGATGAAGCAAAAGGATGGGGCCAGGAGAAGCGGGAAGGAAGGGTATCAGAGTACTTGTGTTATAAAGTACTAAAAAGAGACATCGCCTCAACAAGTGTGGGAGGACGGAAGGAAGAAACATCGTAACATAAGGCACCCCAAAGCCCAGCAATGTAACAAGAAATAAGCTCAGTGGGCAGTAGATCTGTAAAAAGATAAGAAAGCTCCATAAATAGATTTGTATAAAAATCAAGGTCACTGGTCTGAGTGAGACTACGGAATGTAGCACATTGGTGGTCAAGCCACTGAGGATCAGTTATAGCATGACGAAAGTCACGACGAAAGGTATGCCATATATGGAGCCCTTCCTGATTAGGATCAGCTTGATAAACTCGCCACCACATGGCAGCGCATCCATCTAAGTGTAAAATAGCCAACTGGATCTTCTGAGAATCAGTCTTAGGGTAGATCCAAAAATTATGTGTCAAGCTTAGAAAACCAATTCTTTGATAAGTTCATGTCAGAGGAACCGGAATAGGTAGCAAGCTGTACCCTATCACGAAAGTCTTGAGCAAGGTGTGGCTCAAGAACTGGTTTGGAGACGTGGAAAGAAACCAGGAGGTGGGTTAGGTGGAATGAACGGTCCACCAGCAGAAGAAGATGAAAATCCAAATGGAGGCAAATGAAGGAAAGACAGGAGCTTTTCCAAGACGATGAGGCTGTAAAGAATCAATATGTGACTGCATAGTAGGAAAGCCAGTTATAACTGTATCGAAGCGAAGAACGAGGCCATTTCATCCATGCACCAAAATTGATTGGATAAGTTTTCCTGAACAGTTTCACTCGGGTAGGTGAATGTGCCATAATGATAGTGGTAGGAATACACAAAAACTTGAGGGAGTGGATTCTTGTCGTCACCCCAAATTACTTTATTAAAACCAATATTATCATAACTAAGAAAGGGCATCAATCAGCAAATGGAAAAAGTGAAAATGAAGGCTGTAAAAATGAGTTGGACAGCCAGGAGGGAAATGTCAAATTGGAATATCAAACGAAGTCCGAATTCCATTAAATGTGGTTGAGGATGGGCGCTAGAAAGCCTTTTGATAAACTGTGAAAGATGGCTAGAAACGGATAAAATAATAGGTGAAAGTGACAAGTCGGATGGGCTGGAACAGCGATGAACAGGTTGCAGGATTTTGGCAATCTAGAATAGCAAACGATTACGAAATTGGGTGATTTTTGGATAGGAGGCTAGAGAGAGAGAGAGAGAGAGAGAGAGAGAGAGAGAGAGAGAGAGAGAGAGAGAGAGAGAGAGAGAGAGAGAGAGAGAGAGAGAGAGAGAGAGAGAGAGAGAGAGAGAGAGAGAGAGAGAGAGAGAGAGAGAGAGAGAGAGCTGAAGATCCAAGCTGAAATGGGTGATAGGCAGCAACTAGTAAGACCTACAAATGTCCCGCGACATGATGGAAAAAGTGCTGAAAATGGTGATTCAGATATGCAACATCAAGCATTTACCATAAGCAATCACCAAGTAGGGAGGCGGAAGAAGAACACACAATATCACTCAATCACACTAACATCATACTGAATATAAAATGTACATATAAACCCTGAACCCTAAGAGAGAGAGAGAGAGAGAGAGAGAGAGAGAGAGAGAGAGAGAGAGAGAGAGAGAGAGAGAGAGAGAGAGAGAGAGAGAGAGAGAGAGAGAGAGAGAGAGAGAGAGAGAGAGAGAGAGAGAGAGAACTTAGGAGTAGACTACTAGACTAGCCTACAACTAGTTACAATTGGTAATAGTTTTCAATAAGAAAGTACATCGAGAACAATAACCAAGAAGTGTAACAAGAAAGTTTATCATTGATTTCTAACACTCTCCCTCAATGATAAAATTACATTCTTCTATGCCTAAGAGACTACGAAGGTTCTCAAATTTACATTTACCTAAAGTCTTAGTAAAAATATCAGCCACTTGATCTTTATATTTACAAAAAACTAGATCAATGGTGCCATCAATTATTTTCTCTCGAACAAAGTGAGGATGTATCTCGATGTGTTTTGTTCAAGCATGTAGAATTGAGTTTCTGGCAAGATGGATACAGCTTTTGTTGTCACAATATACAGTTGTAGCATCCACTTGTGATTGTCCCAAATCAGTAAGTAGTCTTTGTAGCCATATTACCTCTTGTGTAGCATTACTAAGTGCACAATACTCAGCTTCCATCGAAGATAAGGCTACTATAGTCTTCGTACCATATTACTTGTGTAGCATTGCTAAGTGCACGATACTTAGCTTTCGTCGAAGATAAGACTACTGTAGGTTGCTTCTTGCTGTTCTAAGAAATAGCAGCTGTACCATAGCTAAATGTATGAGCACTGGTAGATCGTCTATCATCAATATTTTCTACCCAATCAGCATCTGTATAACCTACCAACATTAGGGCTTCAGACTGATCATACTTCAAGCCAAAATTTAACGTGCCTTGAACATATCTCAAAATACGTTTAGCAGCTTTCCAATGAGTCTGACTAAGTTTCTTGCATAGATTGACTTACCACACTAACAACATAAGCAATGTCAGGACGTGTGTGTGTCAAATAGATTAAACTACCCACTAACTGCCTGTATAAGTATGCATCAACTTTCTTGGCTTCATCAAATGCAAAAAGTTTGGTATTGGCGTCCATTGGAGTACTTAGTGACTTGCAATCCTGCATATTGAACTTATACAATAGATCTCGTGCATACTTGCTTTGCGTAAGAATAACATTGTCTTCCTTTTGCGAAACTTCAATACCAAGACAATAATGCATCAACCCTAAATCGCTCATGTCAAAGGTATTGGAAAGGTATGATTTGATTTCATCAATTAAGTCCATAGTACTTCTTGTAATAATCAAATCATCGACATAGAAAACAATGAATACTATATCTGAGTTTTGCCTAAGAATGTAAAGATTAGGATCAGCATCACTCTTTATTATTCCCCTTCGCTTGACGTGTTCATCAATGCAAGAGTACCATGCTCGTGGTGCTTGCTTCAATCCATATATGGCTTTGTTGAGTTTACAAACCAAATGATCTCTCCCTGGCTCAACAAATACTTGAGGTTGCTCTAAATATACCTCTTCATTCAATACTCCATTAAGAAAAGCAGATTTGATGTCCATCTGCTGGATTTTCCAACCATAGAAAGTAGAAATTGCAATGATAGAACAAACAGTTACCATTTTGGCTATAGGTGCGAAGGTCTCCTCA
Organism: Diphasiastrum complanatum; assembly: GCA_029204225.1. Taxonomy (NCBI): domain Eukaryota; kingdom Viridiplantae; phylum Streptophyta; class Lycopodiopsida; order Lycopodiales; family Lycopodiaceae; genus Diphasiastrum; species Diphasiastrum complanatum. Next base: position 26,014,897 of record CM055110.1, read on the forward strand.
AAGTCTATACCTTCCTCCTGCTCAAAACCTCTTGCAACTAGTCGTGCCTTGTACTTGTTGAGTTGCCCATCCGCTCCATACTTTGTTTTGTAGATCCACTTACATGTGATAGGCATCTTACCATCTGGTAATTCAACCAAGTCCCACGTTTTGTTCTTCGATATTGCCTCCATTTCTTGTTTCCATAGCTGCACGCCACTCCTTGTGTTCCTTTGTTTCGTTGAAAGTTTTAGGTTCTTGAGCCGTTAAGATGGATCCCATTAGGGCTAGATTCATCTCTAGGCGAGCTGGAGGTTTTCGATTTCTACTTGATCTCCTAAGCTCTCCCTGCTCACTTGATTTCGGAGTATCTCCCTTATTAGGATCACCTATTACTGACAAGTACAACTTAGGCACTCTCCTAGGAATCTCGTTATTAACCTTGTCTTTTTCCATTGGCTCTTCCATATTGACACCAACTTCTTTCTTCACCTGTACTTTGGCTTTATCATCAAAGGAATCAATTGTCAATTTTATTTGGTCATTTTGACCCATCTCATCAAAAGTAGCATCTCTAGAAATCATGATCTTTTGTGCATTTATGTCATACATTCTGTATGCCTTGGTTCTTTCATCATATCCAAGGAAAATACACTTAATAGCTTTTGCATCCAATTTTTTTTGTTTTTCATCAGGCACATGAGCATAAGCATCACAACCAAATACTCGTAAATGAGAAATATTAGGTTTCTTTCCAGTAAAAGCTTTGTAAGTTGTCTTACCCTCCACGGACTTCGTAGGACACTGATTCAAGATATGAGTATATGTGTTGCATGCTTCTGCCCAAAAAGTATTTGGCAAACCCTTGCTCTTAAGCATTGCCCTAGCCATCTCCACAATGGATCTATTTTTTCGTTCTGCAACTCCATTCATAGGGTGCAGTAGTTTGTCTCTTGATCCCCTAATCCTTGCAAAAATGTATAAACTCTGTTAAAAAATACTCACCGCCACCATCTGATCTGAGAGTCTTAATATAACAACTTGTTTGTTTTTTAACTAGAGCCTTATAGTCTCTAAACTTGGCAAAAGCATCAAATTTCTTGCTTATGAAATAAATCCAGATATTCTACTATAGTCATCAATGAATGTGATGAAATAGTAACAACCACTAATGGACCTAGTTTGTATTGGTCCACACAGATCACTATGAACAAGATCAAGAATGCCACTGGCTCTTCTTGCTCCATCTTTGGGAAATCTCTCTCTCTATGCTGTTTTCCCAAAATGCAACCCTCACAAATTTTTCCTTCAAAAGAGATATCAGGCAATCCAACAACTATATTACTGATTTTAAGGATTTCCAAGCTTTGAGCACTAATATGACCAAACCTTTGATGCCAAAGGTCACTTCGACTATCAACAATGCTTACCATAGCTTGAGTAAAAGATCTCGCATTCAATTTGTAGAGTCGATTCCCGTTGACTCTAGCTCCTGTAGCAATCACTTTGTAGTGATTCTTGATGTCTTTGACAAGACATTTGTTGATGTCAAACTCAACCTTGAGTTGTTGATCAGCCATCGTCCCAACATATAGTAGATTGTTAGCTAAACTAGGTACATATTGCACATTGCTTATCCGCTTTATCTTCCCGTTGGCTAACTTCACTGGTACCACTCCAACTCCTTTAACAGATAGCAATTTGCCATTGGCTTGTCCAACTTCATCACCATCGTGAGTTTCTTGAGTTCTGAAAACCACTCCTTCCGTGAAGTCATGTGTTTGGATGCACCACTATCAATGTACCAGGTATCCTTGTTTCATCACTTGTCATTAATGTTGTAATGAACAATTTTGAGCTCTCACCTGTATCATCTTCATATTGATCATCATCATATTGATATTGATCAGTATAATTGTCTTCATAATAATAATCATCAAATTGATGGATCAGTATTATTTCCTGCTTGCCCTTTGCCTTTTCTTTGTTCCATCTCCTTCTGTTTCTTGAAGCATTCACGCTCCCAGAGGCCAAGTTTGTTGCAATACGTACAATTTCCAGTTTTATTTTGCTTACAATAGCGGCGTCCTTGACCTTAGCCTTGATCTCAATTTTCTCGATTCGGGCCATCATTGAATTGTTCTTGAAATTGTTGGAATGGTCCACGATTTGAGTTTCCACCTCTTGATGGGTGGCTTCCATGACCAAATCTACCACCATGTCCTCTGACTGCAAGAGCTTGATCAAAATTGAGAGCAGAATTATCAAGACTCAAGCAAAAAGGTTCAGTAGCGAGAGTATCTAAATAAATTCAGACAGAGTGTATGGATTATTGAAGATATGTCTGAGGCTGACCAGACCCACAATCTCTTGTCTAGAATGCAGTCTTGGACCCGACAAGCAATAGACAGCTACATGCCCAATGACTTCAAATCAACTATTTAGACGCCTGAAATGGTTTGCGATCCTGAGACCGCATTGGCGCCAACTGCTCTCTCAACCTAAGCAAGATTATTTAGTGGATCCAGACCGAGTCCATTGAGCTTCTTTCCAAGAGGGGACTCAACTTTAAATGACAACCAAGCCTTGAGTAGCATGAATAGATTCCCAGCAAAAACAGGGTTTGGAAATCAAGGCAACAGTGGAGGGAACACTTTTCAGAGAAGGAACAACTTTGGACCTCCATCTAGTCACAACAACAACTCACCAACAGTGGGCAGTTGCATGGCTGCTTTAACTATCAACAGCAAGGTCACTCTTGGAGGTCATGCCCCAAGCCGTTGAACAAACAAATCATGGTGGCGACCAAGGCATTTGATGAGATGGAAAGAGAGATCTGATCAAGAAGATGTTGAATAGGATGACGAGGAAGACCTAGAAACGGATTTGATGGAGTCCGACCTGAATGCTTTACAACAACTAGGGGCACTTGTGGCTTATCATGAACATCTCATGGCGACTCCTGCAAGAGGATCAAAGTTATTGTACCTGAAAGGCTCTATTCAAGACAAGATCATTCACTTCATGGTAGACTTCAAAGCATCACATAACTACTTGTCAGAAAGTTTGGCAGGGACATTGGGCATTCAATGTGAAGAAAATATGACCCCTATCATATGTGGAGACCGCAAAAGGTACAATGACAACCTAAAACCAACTTGCCAATCTCGCTAGGCACTTGAAAAAATCGATTAACATGCACAATCTTGAAGATGGATTCTTTTGATACTATCTTGGGACTAAGCTGGTTTAACAAACACGTGGTGGCCTTATTATATAATGGTAGAAGACCTTGTGTCGTCAGAGCCGTGCCAGGGAATCAATTAGAAAGGAACGACACAACTGAACCTGAGCCAGCCATCCCTCCCAATCTCATTCACCTCTTTAACGAAGGACAACCAGCAGAGACAAATCAACTAACACAGGATTAAATGGAGCCAATATTGCCTGTAGCTTCTACATCAAAGATGGATCCAAGTGCCGATGCTTAGTTCAAGGAGCTCAACCTGGGTGACCAAATGAGAAATCTAAAGTCCTAGGGCCTCATTCACACGTGCGACAAAAACGACATATCTTAGGCTCAATGGATCTCACATATACCTTTTTCTTCCATGTTTTTATAGAAGGGGTGGGCCTCAGTCTACTAACTAAATACAGCAACTTTACACAGGTTTTACGTAAGTGAACTAGATCCACACTTTTCATGTGCTAAGTGCAAACATGATGTCTTATTTTTCTTTATAGTTGGTCTTCTTTGGCCAGTGAATCAAGCCCGTGCCCTTGTATTTGTGAATAAAGTATGGCTAGTGGATCAAGCCTGTGCCATGAGTCTTAGGTTCTAGTTTGGCCCTGATGCAAACATCAGCTTTCTCAAACAAGGGGAGGATGTTGTAAAGCTGACTCGGGTGCACCCAGTGTGCCCTGTAAGACTCTAAGGGATGATGCTCCCTAAGGTTCGAAAACAAGTTAGAAAGTCAAGGACTGTTGTGAGCTAGTGGGCTTGATTCACTAGCCATACTTTATTTACAAATACAAGGGCACGGGCTTGATTCACTGGCCAAAGAAGACCAACTGTAAAGAAAAATAAGACATCATGTTTGCACTTAGCACATGAAAAGTGTGGATCTAGTTCACTTACATAAAACCTGTGTAAAGTTGCTGCATTTAGTTAGTAGATTGAGGCCCACCCCTTCTAGAAAATAGGCAGCTTGCTTTATTAACATGTAAGAAAAAGGTATCTATGGGATCCATTGAGCCTAAGATATGTCATTTTTGTCGCACGTGTGAATGAGGCCCTAGGACTTTAGATTTCTCATTTGGTCGCCCAGGTTGAGCTCCTTGAACTCAGCATCGGCACTTGGATCCATCTTTGATGTAGAAGCTGCAGACAATATTGTCTCATAACGGGCACTTGTCTCATAACTTGCTATTTGGAATAGCCAGATAGCCACATTGATAGGAAAATTAGCATGTATTTTTCGGCCTGTTGTGAGCTAGTCAAGGATGGCTCCCAGGACCCATGTCTGAGAGTTAGAGTGATTCTGTCAGACTTGCCAAGCTTAATCAACAAAATAAAAATTAAGTGTAGAAAAGCGTGCTTTACCATAAAGCACTATATTCTAGGACAAAGGGGGCACGTCGAATCACACCAGAACTATAGGGGGAGTCCGATAGATGGAAAATTGGGCAGCTCCAAGAATCCAGTCGTTAGGTCTCAGTACTAGCGCGAGCCAGGCACAATGCCCCCCGAGACCACATTAGGGCCCTTTTTGGACTCAAAAAGGGCCTCTTCACTAGTTATAATTAGTGTTAATGACGACATGTGTACCAATAAGAGAGTGACAATTGAGATGGAATGGTCCATATGACATGGCACATCCAATGGTGTAAATTGGATCTTCAAATGCTAACCCACCCACTAACCCACCTCTAACTCTACTTCCTCAATCCGTAGTAATGAATTTAAATTATAAAAGAAAATAATATCTACTTCTTCAAGCCCTTCAATAATCCTTTTTATTACTTTAGATTGAGTGAAAATGGGGCCCAATATTTCTTTGGGCCCCCATTTTGAAAAAAAAATTTGAAAAAAAATAGGGGGAGGGGAATGAGAGGACAATCCCGCCCCCCCCCCCTCCTTGTACAATGTATATCCCTCCCCCTCCCCCCCTTGTACAATATGTAGAATACGCCCCCCCCCCTCCCTCGTACTACACCCCACCGGCCTGTGGTGCTCCTTGAGCGAGCACCCCACCCTCCGGGCCGCTGAGTTTGATCAAGGCGCAAGGCCCGGAGCTCCACACGACCCCCCCCTTCCCCATATCTTGTACATCGGGGGTGGGGGGTGTTTGTTGGGCCCACCCGCGCCAGCGGTCCGAGGTGGGCAGGAGCGGCTCGCTCTTGCCCACCTCGGACCGCTGGCCCGCGACCTGCGCGCTTTCCCAGCAAGCACCCCCCCCACCCCCAATGTACAAGATATGGGGAAGGGGGGGGGTCGTGTGGAGCTTCGGGCCTTGCGCCCTGATCAAACTCAGCGGTCCGGAGGGTGGGGTGCTCGCACAAGGAGCACCACAAGGCGGCGGGGTGTAGTACGAGGGGGGGAGGGTGCATATTCTACATTGTACAAGGGGGGGGGGGGGAGAGGGATATACATTGTACAAGGAGGGGGAGGGGGGGGATTGTCCTCTCATCCCCCTCCCCCCATTTTTTTTTTAAATTTTTTTTTCAAAATGGGGGCCCAAAGAAATATTGGGCCCCATTTTCACTCAATCTAAAGTAATAAAAAGGATTATTGAAGGGCTTAAAGAAGTAGATATTATTTTCTTTTATAATCTAAATTTTACATTAAAATTAGTTGTCCTTGCTATATTATAGTAGGTCTATGTAAAGCCTATTAAAATATAAGTTAACCCATGAAAAACCCAGGGTGAACTGCCACATAGGATGATTAATGAGTAAATTAATCCTAATTAACAAACATGTTTAGGCAAGGAAGAGGCCCTTTTTGAGTCCAGAAAGGGCCCTAATGGTCAGTCCATGTATGAAGGTAACCTCTTTCAAATTTAATAAAGTTGATTTTTTGGAATGATTACCATTTCGGTTTCGCCTCTGGGACTGGTCCAAGTGGAAGGACCCTTACTACAACCTTGGGTTTCATGTGTGGCTTGTCTTTGCCTTTGGTTACCTTTTGGGGACGAATACTAAGTTGGCTTTCGGGTTGGTTGGAATTCCAGTTTTCTTAAGTTTGAATGGTTAAGCTTGCTAAGTTTTCTAAGTTGGCTTTTACATAAGTGCATGATGGATGAATGTTAGACTTAAGCGGGTGTTGGAAAAATCGCTCAAGTCCCAGCGCCCTTTGAGGCATCGGCGTAACTCTCTCTCTCTCTCTCTCTCTCTCTCTCTCTCTCTCTCTCTCTCTCTCTCTCTCTCTCTCTCTCTCTCTCAAATAAATTACGAGTATAAGTCTTTGCCTTTGGGATTATAAATTTTTGATAAAAACAGGACCTTATAATTTGTAGAATGGAAGAACTTCATGTTTATTAATGGATTTTTCTAGTATCCGTTCATATCAATTTTTATAATTATAGAATGTGCTGGAAGCATATATTGTACAACAATTAGATTGCTTATGATAGTCTATTACAATGTTATATATGGATGTAATGTAGTTTTCTTTTTGGATTTTAGATTCGCAGACTAAGGTTAAAAGTTAATTGTTTTGCTAAATTACTTTATAGTGAGATTGATTAATAATCTTTTGATTGACCTTGAATATAACTGAAAAATGAGATACTTTCTCATGTTGTTTCTTAGTGTTAATAAAATATATAATAAGGGATATGATAATGATATAGCATTCTCTTGGTATCCTTAATAAATTTGATATTATTGTTGAATAACAATGTATCATCCACATGTGATGTGACGATGATAAAGGACTGTTGCATGGCCTTGAAATAGACATTGTAGTCTGTGGAGCTTGGATTGAAGTGGATTTTATAGTGTCAACATCACCTGCCCAATTTGCATTTGTATATCCATGTAATGTGTGGATACTGAATGGATCAATCTCTCCATAGCATATGTAGAGGTTGATAGTAGCTCGAACATATCTTACGACTTTTAATAGAGCCTTCCAGTGGATCGTTCCAATATTAGCCATATATCAGCTCAAAGAGTTGACAGTAAATGCAAGATCAGGGGACCTAGTGGAGACATTGCATACATGAGGAATCCGATATAGACTAAAATGGATATCCCTTCATTTTGTCTTTCTCCTCTTTGGATTTAGGACATTGCTCTGTTTATAATTTAAGACTTGGATCCATAGGAAAATGTATGAGCTTGCAATTCATAAAGTCGAATTTAGAAAGCATATTAAAGATATACCTCTATTGAGTAATGTAGAGGAGCTTCTTGTTTTTTCTCTATGGTTGTGGGTCCCGAGATAGTAATGGGCTTCTCCTAGGTCTCTATCATCTCAAATTTTTGAGATAGCATTCTCTTGGTATCCTTAATCAATTTGATATTATTGTTGAATAGCAATGTATCATCCACATATAGTGTGATGATGATAAAGGATTGTTGAATGGCCTTGAAATAGACATTGAAGTCCGTGGAGCTTGGTTTGAAGTGGATTTTATTGTGTCAACATCACCTGCCCAATTTGCATTTGCATATCCATGTTATATGTGGATACTGAATGGATCATTTATTGCTATTTTCAGTTTCACATGTGTGAAATATAGTAGGGTACTGTAATTGTACGAACATCAATTATATTATATGTTTTGATCAGTATCTCTTAGAGTTTGCATCTCATTTTGTATGTAGATGCTGATTTTTCTACATTGGCAGAATTGTTGGTTTGCTCCTTATTGTAACCAAAGGTCAGGGACATGGATTGGATCTTGAATGATCTAAAAGCCTTAACAAGTGATACTGAATCTCAATGTGTTTGGTTCTCACATGGAACACTGGATTCTTTGCTAGCTGAATGCCACTCGTGAATGTCGCTATGTATAGTCATGGGATTTGCCTATTTCATGCCAACTTCATTCAAGATTTGCCTCAACCATATAGCTTCTTGTGTTGCACTACACATTGTCTTATACTCTGTTTCTGTTGTAGATAAAACAATTGTACTTTGCTTTTTACTAGACCAGTAAAAGCAACTGCCACAAAGCTGGAATACATACCATGTGGTGGATCTACGATCATCATAGTCACCTCCCCAATCCGCACGCATCCACATAGCCACATAACTCAATTAAACCCTCATGCTTCCTATACACCAAGCCATAATTGGAAGTGCCTTTGACATATCGCAAATGGCTCCTTTCCAATGAGTTTCAGTAGGTGCTGCCATAAACCGACTACAATACCAACAACATAGCATATATCTAGTCTAGTCATGGTAAGATAAATCAAGCTCCCTACTAACTACCTATATATCGTAGCATCAAATGGTTGTGATTTGTCAAGCTTAGAAAGCTTCTTACCTGGTTCAATAGGAGTGTTCACTGGCTTGCAATCCTGCAACCTGAACATGTGCAGCAACTCTTTGACATACTTCATCGGTGTTAGACCCACTTCGTGTCCTCTTTGCCACACCTCCACTCCAAGGCAATAATGCATTAGGCTGAGATTTGTCATCTCAAATTGTTCCATGAGGTCTTTCTTGATCATGTCTATCATCTCTTGATTATTTCCCATGATAATCAAGTCATCAACATAAATAGCAATCAAAGCAACCATACCATCAAAGCATAAGACATAAAGATTCAGATCAGAATGTGTTCTCACCATCCCATTAGAATGAAAGTAGGCATCAATCCTGTTGTACCATGCACATGGTGTCTGTTTAAAGCCGTAAAGTGTTTTCTTCAAGCGACATACTTTATTCTCTTATTCTTTCACTACAAAGCCTTCAGGTTGATCCATGAACACCTCTTCTTCTAGCTCAACATTTAGAAAAGCAGATTTTACATCCATCTGATGCAAATGCCAACCAAAATGTGAAGCTAAGCAACAAGTCATCCATGTCGCGGCTCTCCATCAATCTCTCAAACCACTTAGGGAGCTTCATGTTAGGTGATCGGCTTCCTAGTGAAAATGTATCCCACAGTACATCTTTCTCCTTGTGTTTGTCACCTGCAACTCCATTCCTTCTTGCACCAAAAGGTTTATCTCTACCTCTCCAACCTGTCTCTTGAGGTTGAGTAATAGTATCATGAAGTGTATCCTCGTATCCATCACTAGGAAAGTCAATAATTGGATCATCATCAAGAAGAATCCTCAATGTACCATCCTTACCATTGGATTGTCCGTCTTCTCATCATCCTCGTCTTCATATATTTTAGATTCATCAAAGATAACATCACGACTAACATGTATTTTGTTCTCCACCAGATCAAAACATCTATAGCCCTTTACATGATCATCATATCCTAGGAATATACACTTTATAGCTTTTACATCAAGCTTACGTCTCTCTTCCTTACGAATGTGTACAAAGGCCTTACATCCAAAGATTCACAAATGATTCACCTTTGGCTTCTTTTTCGTGAATGCCTTCTCAGGTGTTGGTATGGCAATGGTAGGACTTCTATTTTGAAGATAGACTGACGTACTGCATGCTTCTGACCAAAAATCTTTTGGTAGTTTCATCTCAGCTAGCATAGATCTGGCACTTTCCACAATCATACGATTCTTGCGCTTAGCTACACCATTGAGTTCAGGAGTATGAGCTTGCATAAATTGTCTTTTGATCCCACATTGATCACAAAGATCATTAAAGTCGATAGACTTGTACTCACCTCCACTATCTAATCTTAGAACTTTGATCTTCCTACTTGTTTGATTTTCGATCAATGCTTCGAAGCTCTTGAAAGTGGCAAACACATCCGATTTCTTCTTCAAGAAGTAAATCCACGTCTTGCATGACATATCATCAATGAAGGTCATGAAATAGCAGGCTTTACCTAAGGACAGTCCTCATAGGCCCACTTAGATCTATGTGGATCAAATTCAAGATGTTCTTTGCCATTGCAACACCACCTTTATTGAGCTTCTCTCGATGCTGCTTTCCATACACACATGACTCGCACATCATCTTCAAGTGGTCTTCCATCATAGGCAATCCTCTCACCATTTTCAATTTTCTCATCAAGCTAAGACTTCCTAGGTTCAAATGACCAAGCCTTTTATGCCATAGTTCAGTTTGCGATGGAATGGATGAGATAAATCCATGTTGCCCCTTGATTGTAGAATTCAATCTCTACAATTTAGTGTTGGGATCCATCTGTAATGACTTTGAACTTTTGGTTCACATCCTTCACAAAGCAACGATCATGGGCAAATTCTACTTTCAACTTTTGATCAGTAATGACACCAACAAAAAGTAGATTTTTTTTTCAAATCTGGTACATAAAGTACCTCCTTGATCATCCTTGGATGAAAATGGTGCATATCCCCTTGATCTTGCACACATCACCATTTGCTTTTGAAACAGACGTTCCATTATCCAACTCTCTTAAGCTGCTGAACCAATCTTTGTTACTTCTCATGTGTCTTGTGGCTCCTGAGTCAATGTATCATGCTTGATGGTCTTGATTAGATGACAATGCTAATATGAGGATGCTAGAGTCTTCAATATCACCTTTGTTGACAAGGTTACCTGCTTCCTTTGGTTTTCCCTTGCTTGATTCCGCCAAGAATTTTTGACATTCGCTCTTCCAATGGCCCTTTTTGCCGCAATGGAAGCATTTGCCCTTCTTCTTGGTCTTGTTGGATGATCCCTCATCCTCCTGAATCTTGGCGAATTGCTGCTTAGACTTCTTTTGCCCTTGCCTTTGTCTTGTTTTTGGCGTGCCGCAAGTGCTTGATCGTCAGTATGTTGACATCTAGCTTTCACCATTTCTCGTCGTTGCTCCTCCTGCATCAAGATTTTTGTGAGCTTGTCAAAGGTTGGCAATCTTTCTCTTGATGCTATTCCTCTCACAAACATCTGATAAGATTCTAATGCCACACAATGCATTGTGCACCAACTCAACATCACGTATCTCACCAATAGAATGCAGTTCATCTCTCATTGTCTTGATTCTAGTCATGTAAGTTTGAATGTGCTCTCCGTGTTCCATTCAGACACTATTCAGCTTTGACTTCAGAAACATAATCCTTGATGGATTTGACATCTCGAACTACTCCTTTAGCACATCTCATGCTGTCTAGGTGTAATGGCATCACTTATGTGGGTAATGATGTGGTCTTTCACTGACAAGTTGATGAAGGTCAAAGCCCTCCTCGCCTTCTTGTCGAACACTTTAATGTCCGCTTCATTTGGCGGCCTTCTCTTATCACCTGTGATGACATCCCAAGTTCCTTTTCTATCAGTATGTTTTCATTTTGAATTTCCACACTGCATAGTTGGAAATCCCATCCAATTTGTTATTTTCGCTCAAAATGGACTCTCCCATGTTTGCCATCCCAAAATTGCCTAAAACTGCAGCCGTAGGCTAAAAGACGTGTTCTGAGTACAATGGCAACGTCAGTAGCTTACTTAAATGACTTGCTAAAATTTCACACCAGGGCATCCCGTCGCTTAGGTGGCATTTTGCAAACCAAGTCACTTTTCAAACGTGAAATGCTTCTCACCTCAGCACTTGTTCAACCAAGCAGCAGTCCAAGAAGAAGAAAGGCTTCAAGGACAAGAAGACAAAGGCAAAATAGCCAGCAGCATTACAACCACCACAACAACAACACAACCAATCATCTTCCAAGACCAAGCTATTTTGCAAATATTGCAAAAGAACCAAGTACAACATCAAAGACTGTCACATCCTCAAGCACAATGAAGCAAAGAAGAAGATGCAACAGCACCAAGAAGGCAACTCTGGACGCCATGCAAGGACCTCTTCTCTACACTCACAGCTACAGAATCGAAGTAACTATAGTTCACACCAAGTTGAAGGCCAAGGGTCTATTCAACTATAGTTAAGTACAAGCTTTAGAGGTGAAAGAAAGAGCACACTTAGTGAATCACAAGACTAGCTTCACTAGCTTGTCAAATCTTGGTGTTTAGATATAGATCTAAAATCACTTTACATGAGAATGTTCCTCAACCTGTTAAGAACCTGAAAACACATTTGCATAATGATTAAAACCTTCCAGCAAATGCTCCAATCAAATTACATAAGGAGAGTTACTTACATGCTCAACAAACTACACCAAAATTTATGCAAAAGATTGTTGACAATCTGTTCACCCAAAAGGGGATCTTTCATCCAAGTGAGAGCTTTGAAAATGATTAGGTGTTATGATCTGATCCAAAATAGCTCCTTCTCAGTCTCCGATCTTCAATAGACTTGAAATATGCTTTTGATCCACAAGTTCAACTCAACAAACAAAGGTTAGTAAGATTTGATTAACAATGCAATGCATAATCATGCTAGAACTTAATCAAACATCCAAATATCATCATAAATGGAAATCTTACTATAAATAGTGGCCAGCCAGCTCTGATACCATGTGAAAAAAGTGGATCTTAAATGGATCCAAACTCCCATAATACTTGGCTAAGATCTTTGCACAACAAGCTACAAAAGCTAGAAATGGCAAAGCATCCTAATGCTACCTTTGATACACATGAACTTGACAAAGCATTCAAGAGACAAAAGAAGCTAATAAAAGGTACTGATGGCAACCAAAAACCATAGCATACCAGCCCTACAACAGCAACCTACCACTTTTGGAAACCTCTTAAGATCATACACAAAAGCTTGAAGACAATACACAAAGCAACGCTCTCAATGGAGGAAGAAACTGTGACAATGATCTATTGATCGCTCTCAACAATACAATAAGTTTCTCCAACCTGTTCTCCACGAATTTCAGCCTAATATAGATGAGAGAGATGACTTTCTCTCCTCTCTCTAGAACTTAGGACCCAATTCTAGGGCACCAGTAGCCTAAAATAGCCAATTTTGGCCTATATGTCCAAATAACATGATTTTGGTGTCATTTCGAAGGTCCTGAAGTTTGAGACTTCTTCAATATGAAATATCTACTAAAGTAAAAGTATCTAGGCACACGTGTGAAAGGTTAGATCCAAAACTATGTACAAAAATTGCCAATTTAGGCCTCAAACTAGCTAGGAAATGTTGACAATTTTCACATACCATATGCCAATCAATCTTCTCCCTTGATCAAGATCAATGGTAAAGTGACAATCTTGACTAATTTCAAGGGTCTGTTTCTCCTACACTTTAGACCATTAAGGGACAATGATTTTTGCCTCCCTTGAGATTTATACGCATGCCCAAAAGTGTGGGGAACAAATGAATAACTAGAACTCACCCTCAAAGAGTAGGCCTCCAAATAGTCAAAGTTACAATTAACTAGTTTTCACAAATGATTCAAAATGAGTAGGTTTTGATGCTAGAAGAAGTTCACAGCAATAGTCGTCTATCTTTGTAGCACATGCAATGTTTGTTGAGGAAGACGACGTGTGAATATAAATGGTGCCAAAGATTTTTATTTGAAGGAATTTTAGAGGTTGAGAAAAGACATAATCGAGCATTCTAGGTGAAGTAGACAGTGCCATGAAAAATTGGCTTTAAGGTATTGTCATCCTTGTATTTCTCATTGAAGAATTGTTTTTTAATAGTACTCTAAACGGTATTACATTTTTGAAGCTCTGAATTTGACAACAAATTGAAGTTCCCAACAATTAGTAAATTGGGGCCCTATATATACTCCTCCTCAAGTATTTTCTAAAGTAGTAATTTAAGTTGAAGGTCTGCAAGTTAAATCAAAATTCTATCATGTGAAAGTCTCTCGATTTGAAGTATTCTAAAAAGAAAGACACTATGACATATGACAATGTGCAAAACTTCAAAATTGGAGTTTTGCATTCTACCTAATATTTGTAAAGCTTCAATGAAATATAGAATGTCAAAAATGGATCTAAATTTCAATTGGAGTAAATATATGATATGCCAACATTAAATATAAAATGTGACATTAAATATACGATATGCCAACGTGATGCCTTGTGCTCAGGTGTCCTTTGTATTTTGGGACCACCCCCCCAAAAAACCAAAAAAAAAACTAGTCCACGCATACGGTCGTACGACCGCGTGTATGGCCGTACCGAACAAAAAAAAAAAAACAAAACTTTCGCACAATGGCATTACGCAGGAGAAGGCCCAAAGTCCTTGGTCCTTCCTTGCTGGTCGGGGCCTGCCCTCGACCGAGGGCCCTCCCAGCTAGGAAGGCCTCGACCGAGGGCCCTCCCATCAAGGAAGGCCCTCGGCCTCCCCCCCCCCCCCCACCACACACACACACATTAAATATAGAATGTGACATCCTTGCCAGGTCCACCTGAGATTGCTGGTGAATTGAGTATTCAGGCACATGAAGAACAGATGTTTACACTTTCTCTTTTATTGATCAGCTCGTCCTGTTTTGGATGTACTTCAGAGACTGCCTCTGGAACACAGCTTGAAACTTCCCCGACTGATGGATCATGGCAGTCCATCAGATGTAAAACCTTGGCTGCTTTAGGGTAGATACGTTTTCCAGCCCTAAAGCATATGCGATTGTTCAAACGCCCACCTGGTAAACGGACAATATGTCTACGTTGCGTCAGATACTGAGGCACGTAATCCACAGCCCAGCCCCGTCTACTAGTCAAATTATCTTCGGATGGTGAATGCATTATACTATTCCTACAAGCGATGTCAAGTGACATTCTACTGATGAACAACCCGAAATCACGAAGACCTTTACAGTGACTGTTCAAAATTGGACAATGACGCAACATGGGCTCATTTTGAGCCCAAATTAGACGGAAGCTCAAAGATCGATATCCCATCCATCAACAGAATGTGGCTGTGATCTGATCAGAGGAAAAGAGCCACTGACCCACTCTTCTTGACCGCCCATCGTATCATTAGTCATGATTTATGACTAATCTACCGTGAGGAGTCCAAAGAAACCATCTTTCCAGCGAGTTATCTCAATCCCATCAAAGACTCTGGCTACTTATCTCTGTTCTAGAGCCAACCCTTGGATAAATGTCATGCTTAGGGAATAGCAGAAAACTAACTAGGGCTAACACATACCAAGGGATAATGATCTATAGTAGATAAGTTGATGATCCACATACCAAGGGATAATGATCTATAGTCTAAAAGTTGATGATCCTTGTGTAGTTGATGATCCTTGTGTTGCGCAACTGTTGAAAAATTGATGATTATGTGTTGGACCGTACTACCACACAAAGGCATTGCCATAGATTTGTTAAATTAAAATGATGTGATTGTCTAAGATGGTCCAAGGTAATTAGCTACTTTCAAGTCTTGGTTTATTGGGCGTGGCATAATGGCTAGCATTTTCTTTCTTATCTCAAGGATTGAACTCTTTGATTCAAAGTGTGCATGAGTAGAGATATGACAACAATAAAATAACATATATGAAATGATTTTGTGAATGCAAATAGATGATTTATTAATGATTATTGTTGTTAGTGATGATGTTAGTGTGTCTGGAATATTGGGCAATTAAATACATATCATGTTAACTTGCAGATAAGGTTAATTTTTATTTTCGACTTTGGGTAGTTGGTGGTATAGTAATTTACAAATTTTGTTGGCTTTGCCTTGCAAAGGCAATACTATGTGGTGAGGTTGGTCAATGGAGTTAGTTGAAAAGTCAACATTAAATTGTACTTTTGTTAAGGGCCTTTGTTATGCATGGATATTTTGCTTGAATAGTAGTTGCTTTTTTATGCATGGTTGTTTTGCTAAAGAACAACTTAAAGAATTGTACTTTTGTCAAGGGCCTTTGTTATGCATGGATATTTTGCCTAAATAGTAGTTGCTTTTTTATGCATGGTTGTTTTGCTAAAGAACCATTTACTTTATTATGCATGACTATTTTGGTAAAGAACCGTTATGTAGTAGGTAATAGCCATTGGGAGGGCATTACCACAAATAATCTGGGACCCTAGCAGCGAGTGGTGGAGGCCACGAGGTGCTCGAGGACTGGATTATTTGTGTAATGGCTCGACTAATGGTCTTTACCTCACATAATTGACGGTCGTCTGATTTTCTTATCTCATGTGCATCTTGCATTATCTGTCACAATCACAAGAATCTCTCTCTCTCTCTCTCTCTCTCTCTCTCTCTCTCTCTCTCTCTCTCTCTCTCTCTCTCTCTCTCTCTCTCTCTCTCTCTCTCTCTCTCTCAACTGACATTCTCTGTAGTTTTTGCATCGTCGCCCTAAAATTTCCACCTATTCTGTCACAGATCAGCCACGTTCTTGTGTCACAGCCAACAGATCAACTCTTTGCATGCAACGCTCAAAATATTACAATTACACATGAGAATAACAAATGCCATTTTACACCAGGCAAAAGAAGTCTCCAATAGACTGACAGCAAGTGTTAGTGTCTAATTGAATATTCAAACTAGAAAGACACATGCACCTGCGATCTGCACTTCGTGGAACGTGTCTATCTCTGGTAGGCATGCTGAGGGTCAACGCAGGTCAAAAACCCTACACATTTTCACCAATCAGATTGTCGGATTCGCACTTTGTCCATCACATCATACATTTTCTCTCTCTCTCTCTCTCTCTCTCTCTCTCTCTCTCTCTCTCTCTCTCTCTCTCTCTCTCTCTCTCTCTCTCTCTCCTCTCTCTCTCCTCTCTCTCTCTCTCTCTCTCTCTCTCTCTCTCTCTCTCTCTCTCTCTCTCTCTCTCTCTCTCTCTCTCTCTCTCTCTCTCTCTCTCACTCACAATAGAGCGCTCTCTCCTCTGTTTCTCTCTCTCACTCTCTCATCAAAGCTCTCTCTCTCTCTCTCTCTCTCTCTCTCTCTCTCTCTCTCTCTCTCTCTCTCTCTCTCTCTCTCTCTCCCTCCCGCAACAAGCGATTCTCTTCTATCTCTCTCTCTTGCACGGCCTTCAGATGCAGATATTGTGTTTTTTTCAGCATTGATAGTATAGCTCCTCAGTGCTGCTAGATCTTGGCTTTTAAATTTGGCACTGATTGCAGAAAAAAAAGTTTTGAGAAATGGAAATATTTGATTGTTGAAATGGAAGAAGCATATTATAACTTCGGACGATCATTTCAAACAAAAATGAAGATGAGCGAGTTTCATGCTTAGCCGGAATAGGTCAATGAGAATAAGAGGACGAAATGATTTTGTCGAGATCCAGAGGCTTGTGGTGCTTGTATGTGGCACAGTCCTCATGCTTGCTCTGTTGTCCTTGTATTATGGTTTTTTTTTATGGAATCACTTTTCGTCATGCTCATGACTTTGTTCCTCATGAAGACAAGGCTGGATGGGATCAAGAGAAGCATATTCAGAAGGTCACAACAAAGCACGTAACCATGACGAGTCAGATACATCAACCAAGCTATTAGACAATGAGAGTGTCTTTCTTCCTAAACATCATGCAACTGAGGATGGTAACATGGAGAACACCTCTGAAAAAGATAATAAACCTGAAGGAGATGAAGAGAGCCTGGCCACATGAAGCTCTCTCTCTCTCTCTCTCTCTCTCTCTCTCTCTCTCTCTCTCTCTCTCTCTCTCTCTCTCTCTCTCTCTTCTCTCTCTCTCTCTCTCTCTCTCTCTCTCTCTCTCTCTCTCTCTCTCTCTCTCTCTCTCTCTCTCTCTCTCGCAGGCTTAGCAAAATTTGATAAAATTAAAGAGTAAAAAAAATTGGGGCCCTATATTATGCAAAACAATATAGGGCCCAAAATGACATTAAAATCCGAACATTTACATATTGCCAATCCACTGATGCTGTAGGCTGGATCCTTGGGGTGGGTGATGGAGAGCTTGGATGAGTAGTACGTTCCAAGGCCAGGGACTGATGTTGTTTTGGCGTCTCGATGATCCAAGGGAGAGGGTTGTTTGCCCATCATGGTGAAGGCAGGGTCTGAGTGCCTGTTGGTGATGGGGTATGATCCAGGGCCGAAACTCCATTGCTCATAGGTTAAGACTAACGTTCTGTCTGCGATGCTGTAGGCTGGGGTATTTGAATGACTGGATGCACGCCAATGTCATACGCTCATGGTCCTGGAGTTCGATCTTTTTTTTCTCGCCATTATTTGTTGTTGTTGCTTCTGCTACCCTGTTACACTATGAGTGTTGGAAACCCCTGAATTTGACTAAGTCATGCATGTTGTTGCCTTACACGATGAGGAGGTTAGACATCACATAATGGCTACAATTATGACTGATGCAAGCCTGTGAGATTGACTAAATTATGCATGCTGATGTGAGCTTCTTATAGCTCTACGAAGTTATTAGTTTGTGTGTGTGTGTGTGTGTGTGTGTGTGCGCGCACACATGCGCGTGCACGTGTGCGTGCATGTAGGAAGCTACAATATTGGATAGCAAAACTTGGGATGGGAGAATGCTATTGGTAGACAGTGCCTGTCCCAAACATGTGAATCTGCCCGACAACTTTGTCTCTAGTTAAAATATTTAACCTCATTGGTTAATATATTGGTAAATTTCAAACTACACAGGTTTACCAATAGTAAGTTATCACATGCTTTGGAATCGGTGACCCCATGTCCTTTTCCAATATCCTTGCATCACAGTTCGACAGTAAGCATAGTTACAACATGTACTTACTGTGGTCCAGTTCCTCGTTCACATTTAATAAGTCTGATATAACTTTGAATCTATTTGGTATGTCATAGATTTGAGAATTTGGTGCTGAACTTTGGCAACAATCACTATGGCTAGGAGACCAAGATCCAAAATTGAATCAGTGATTCTTCACAATGAGAAGGATGAAGCTGGAATTTGAAAACCAACAAGATACATAAAAAACTCATGGGTTCTACTGCATCCGTCCTCAAAAGGCATGTTTCGACTAAGGAAGAAGACAAAGATGACATTCAAATCTTATTGGAAAGCAAAGATCCTTGACTCTTAGGACTTCTCCAGGAGGGCAATCAATCTTAGAAGTCTTGGTTCAACATGTCTATATGCATTTAGAACTATATCTACAAGATTTCAATATTCATGATCGCCAAAAATGTAACTGTAAGTTCAAAATTGTTGGGATCTATATTTTAACATTAATGCTTTGGAAAGTTGTAGAAATCATATCAGTTATCATGCATGTATTGCATTATTGCATATTTATATCCATCCAGCATAAGTGAATGGGACGCCAACACAATCCCTGGCAGGTATATTGGATGTGATTCATTCAGATATTGGAAATTACAATACAGAGGAAGAACTTCTAAGTAGCTTGCAAATAGTGGTATATTCGTCCAAGTACATTCCAGATATGCATGGAGGTTTCGGAAAGCTTGAAGATATCCCACCACCACATTTTGGAAGTGATGAATGGCTTGCACCTGATAGGATTACGGTCAAAATCTTTTAGATGTGAATTACTGTTAAACTCAATGAAAGCGATAGCACTAGATCAAAAGTCAATAGATTAAGTTGGTATATGTCTTTATATGGATTTCTTTTCAAATGCAAATGTTCGTAGGACACCAACATTATTTGTTTGTAAGGATGTGCCAAATGACCACTCTTTCAGATCTGATAAATGTGGGTTGGGAATGCAAGGCAGTTAGAGAAATTAAATGTAGAATTA